>JAPZDY010000005.1:12265114-12280577 GCA_029783645.1 Ctenochaetus hawaiiensis
GTGTTAAATAATGACTGAAAAGGCATAGGCAGAAGCAAATTGCTTATAAAGGCCTATCCTATATTGTCAACTCTTTTGGCACAGTTTGGCACAGTGCTACTATGAGGGCACAGTAAATATGGTTTAATAACCACCTTGCCTGAACCTTAAGTCAACTTGGATTTTCTGTGTTTTCCTGCCTATTCTAGCCCTTTGTTGCCCCATCGTCACACCCCATGGCTCCACCCAGCCCCAGCACTAACAGCAGCACCAACAACAGCAGCAGCAGCAGCACTGCAGGCTGGGACCAGCTCAGCAAAACAAACCTCTACATCCGAGGCCTGTCCCCCTCAACCACAGACCACGACCTGGTCAAGCTCTGTCAGCCGTGAGTACCACACTTCCTCTAGTCATTATCTGCTATCGATTGGCCATTGATTTTTCTGGCCGACAGTTGCAGAGTGTAATGCAAATTTTCACAGTCACACTGTTGCTTTTTGACATATTCTTTTAAAAACAGAAATAAGACGTGAAAGAGAAAAAAACACAGTCAAGCACATGTATTGTATTGAAATATCACAAAGTTATATAAAATTTAAAATATTATAAAATTATATAAAATCTTATACAGATTTGTCCTTGTTTTTATTTGTTGTCATGTTGCATTTTATTCCTTTAAAATAAGCTGACTTTAAATGACAAAGTGTGCCCAACATGTATGTTTAACTACTTTTCAATAAAGGATGTTATTATGAAGAGAAAAGTTTTGATTCACACAGAAAACAAGGTGAGACTCCCACTGATTTATAGTTATATGTTTAAGATTAAAATACATGTGCATTATTTCAGGCTTCATTTAATTACAACATGAAAAATGCCCTTGAGGACCATAAGAAGACAGAGCTTAGACAATGACAGTAGCACAGATTTCACAGATCTTGCATGTGAATAAAGGAGCGATACAGTTAGCACTGGGCTTGTACATAACTGTCTTTGTGTGCTGAATGCTTTATAATTGAGACCGTCCTGGTGCCTCATAGATTTGATCTGCTTTTTCCTGAGGCCCCGTGTCACAAAGTGATACTGACTTTCCAACACAAAGCTGCCAATTCATTCCAAGGCTAGAAATATATTACATGTTGAAATTAGCCTCAGAATTGACATACACCCTTTTTTATTGAAGATTCAGATGAATAAAAAGAGAATAAACCAGAAGTACTTCTTTTTGGGGTAGATTTTTCTTTTTTTCTTTTAAATTACAAAACAAAAATTAAATGGAATAACTTTATTTTAAATAACTCTCATGCTCCGTCAGATGCAACCTAGGTGTAATTATTTTTCTCATGTTTTCATGTACAGAAGTATTCCCTCACACTACAAATGTGAATAAAAGTAAAGGATGTAATGTTTTGTCACTTCCTGTGTAATTCTGCAGCTAGGTCAGTCACAATAATAACATTATTGACTTATCATACGATGCAACGTGGACGTGACCTTCATAAATTTTTGATGTTGTCACTTTACATTGGTGTTTGTTTACATAAGAATGACATTAACGTCTTATTTTTTTGTGAATGTACTACATTTAATTTTGGTGTAAGAGCAAATATGCTGTAGCCACACATAATTTGAAATTAAAGTTAAGATGAAGAAAAGACTAAAGGTTCATCCTCTTTCACCCAGTTTAGCTTTCAGCCTAATCCCTGGCTAAAATATCCTCCTGCAGGGTTGACTGCAGGAGATTTTGTGGCTTGTATGTCTGTGGTTGTAGATGAGATAGGTCATGATAACTATAGAATGTGTCCACCACAGTTTGCCCTGTACAAATACATATTAAAAAAATACCGGATATTGCATTACTTTCACTTTCAAAGATTTTCCTCTGCACATCATAAAGTATAAAAACTTTCTGAATATAAACTACTGCACAGTTTAAAAACTTTACCAGGAATAAATTATAATTAATTACACTATTAACACTATTATAACATGAGAGTCTCACATGGTCCCATCAGTACTTTGTGCATGCACACCATGACTGATCTGTTGCAACCATGGCAACATGAACCAGGCCAAACCTTTTGAATATCTCAGCCCCCATGATTTGGTGAGGCAGAAGTTTGTACATATGTACATACATCTGGGCCAACATGAGCCATGGCATGAGAAAAATAAAAGTTCATGCAGGGCAAGTTGTTTGACTAGTCAGTGCCTAAAAGACAGTTGGACACATGTTCCCTCTATGTTTATCTGATCATCAAAGTTCAGAGCTATTGTAAATCAGCTTATACATTTTAGTGTTTAGATCCAAAACATGACATTTATTGTGGGTTTCATGTGATATAGTAGTGTAGCACTTTTATGAGACAGTTCACCGAGGTACTTGTGGCTAGCTAGCCATGTAGCCAAATACATTGAGCCAGTGAGCCAAACAGCTTGTTGTTTAGAGTTTGGTGTTGGGTTCTAACTTAGCTGTGGTGGTCAGTTGTTTTAATAGTCCAAAATGAGATTTGTTTACAGAAAAAATTAATATCATTAATGTGAGCTTAATGCAATTTTTTTATTTGATACAAGCTACAGTTATTTTGGGGCGGTGACCACTCTGTCATGTTGTTGGAGGCGCAAAAACAGAGGTTTCTACTCTGATATATTTCTAGTTTTGTTGGTGCCGTGTAGTGTTAGGGACCTGCAAGAACCATCATCTAATGAAAAATGAAGATGGGAGCTTCAAATGTGTCTTTTTTGTGGTCCTGACCCATCCTGACCCATGAAAAAGTGTCTGAGACAAGAGTACTGTGAGCTCAGGTGAAGGCTTATCCCAAAAAACATCCGGTCACGTAGCAGTGTCAACTAAATACAAAGTTCAATCTATCTACGCATGTTCTGCCTATTTCAACATTACAAATACAAAAACATGTTCAAATGTTTCCTAATCAGGGGAATAATACACCTGAAACCAATTCTGCCATGGAAAATAACACATCCAGATTTTAATACAATCAACACATTTGATCAGAAACAGATTGGAGTTCCTAAGAGACTTTAAGGTTTGGATATTAAATACTTACCCACCTACTTTAATTCAGCATTATTTACAACACAAGTACGCACAAAAACACACATTCAGTTCAATTAATTTTCTTTCGTGTTTACACTGTTGTAGATCAGGGATGCAAATCATGACATAAATGCTTAAATTAGTCACAATAAGTCAAAAATAAGAATGTCACAATGTTGCATAGTGAAGGGTCAATTTTATTCAAACAAAGGGGTCTAAACTGCCTAAACTAACAATTCATGGGCTATGGCAAGCACTAGATGACAGTGTTGTTTGCTAATGTTTTGATTTATTATTCCCACC
Source organism: Ctenochaetus hawaiiensis (assembly GCA_029783645.1). NCBI lineage: Eukaryota > Metazoa > Chordata > Actinopteri > Acanthuriformes > Acanthuridae > Ctenochaetus > Ctenochaetus hawaiiensis. The sequence continues at coordinate 12,268,455 of JAPZDY010000005.1, forward strand.
CTTGCCAATTTTTGGGGTTGCTTTTCTATTCAAGATATGGTTTGTATTAGAAAATGATGGAAAACAACATTAACAACAACTTAAAAAATAGTGCTGATGACAATGATCAAGATGATGGATCCATACAGTGTACTGTCCTATACTCTAAAATGTTTATATTTTCCTAGTATTAAATACTGTGAAAACATTGTGCCATGAAAAAATATTTACAATTTACCAGTGTTCTTAAATATGAACTCAAAACAGTATTTATATGTCAGAACTTGCTCCCCATATAGAAAAGTCTTTCATAATGCCAACTGTTGAATTGACTGACTGAGGAGAGACTTTGCACAGTGTCTCTGTATAAAGAGTGAAGCAGTGGTTTAGTGAGGCTAAAAAAAGGGGACTGTTTAGCTTTGCACTCACATGGTGGGGATTTTCAACACCCCATGGAAACCACTTCCTGTTTCTCATATTTTTACAGTGATGTCATAGGTTGTTGCTCAACCCTCCCTGTCTGTGTGTTTTATAACTGGCTCCGTCTGGTACATAATCCTGCTAACAATGCCCTGCCTTTCTGCTCCTCCCCTAGGTATGGCAAAATTGTATCAACAAAGGCCATCCTGGACAAGACTACAAACAAATGTAAAGGTGTGTGAAGTTGTTTTTCTCCCTCCACCACCGCCCTTTTTTATCTCATGAACTGCCCTGCAGGCTTTTCAACGTCTTGCTGTAAGAGAGAGCAGCGTCTCTACACTTCAACCACAGCTGGTAGACATCCAGAGTGTGTATTCCGTGAAAACATTCAGTCATTCAGCAGCTATGCGGTTGTCTCAGATGATCCCGGCAAGTCAGGAAACAGCCAGCCAGGCTGCTTAAAGCTGCCTCCCTGCTCATGTTATTTTAAGCCTCAGCCCTTGTCTGTTGGAGTGTCACTGCAGTGGGTGGTTCCTCGGAAGAAGTAGCTGACTCCTCCTCCTCCTGATGAGTGACTGTGATCTCAATCCATTTCTAGTAGACTGCCCATCCAACTAAACAGGGACTTAATGATTCTCTCTAGTGCTGATGGGATTAAGGGAATGCTTTGTCACTCTCCTCTGGATTACACAGATGCTGGTTAATTGAAGGCTCTTGGTGAAAGAGGACACCATAAAAGACCTTGCAAAGCTCTGCCTGAATTTTAAATAGATATGGCTTTAGCCATAACCTTGAGAAACCTTGAGTTTCATAAAAATACTTTAAAGCCGTATTTTTTACTCATTTTCAGACTTATCAAGACATATATATATATATTAAAAAAAACAATAAGGATTCACATTAAACGCTAAGTATATGATTTTTTTCTCAACTAAAAAGCCCTGACCTATATATCATAATTCGGCTTGAATATGCTGATCAGCTGCAGTAGGTTAGGAACTATAGGTCCCGCTTTGTCCCCCCAGTACAAAGAGCTGACCTAAACCATGAACGTCACACTGGTATCTGCATCCTCAGCACTTTTTTTCCTTTACTTGTACACAAACGCATACACACAGACACATACAAATGCACAGCTAAATACTCACAGTTCGATTGACCTTTACAATGCAGAAATAAATACACACTGTAAAATCACATAAACAGCCCACTGAATGTAAAGCTTTGTTTACATGAACATGTTATAGCAACAATGACTCACACATAGCACAAGTCAGTCCAAACAACATTGAAGCTCAGTCATGATTTGTACTGGCCACAGAATATTGACCTAACTGTGCTGTTGGTCTCCTCAGGATATGGCTTTGTGGACTTTGACAGCCCCGCCGCAGCTCAAAAAGCTGTGGCTGCCCTGAAGACCACTGGTGTCCAAGCTCAGATGGCAAAGGTGAGTCATCCAGTAACACTGTTTCCCCTTCATCTGGCTGGTCAGGCAACTTAAACCCAATCTTTGTAGTATTAAATAGCAGTACTGAACTGCTGGGTGTATGCTCCCCAACCACTAGTCTGTAGTCCACTCAGTGACTCTTAGACGACTGAGATGAATCATGAAAGGAAGTGTGTGCTGAAAAGTGCATGCGTGTGTTAACTTTACTTTGTTTTATTTAAGGCATTTGCACAGGTTAGCCCCACATTAACAGAGGCGCTAGTGTCCAGTTTCAGATGCAAATGTGACACATTTGCATCTGGTTGTTGCAACAATCAAGTCTCAGTTGGTGTGTCAAAAGTGTGAGTGTTTGCAATGTGAACTCTCTCCATATTGCACATTAACCTCATTGAAGTCTGAACTAACAATAGGTGGAGATGTGTTAGCAAATGCTGACTATTCATCCTCTTGACTATAGTTTAACTGTTTGCAATAAATTAACACAATGTCTTGTCATCGTATAACAGGAAACACACATTGGATAAGTTGTTGTGGTTTGTGCTCTTTAAACTTGAGGTCATAAAGTTACTTCTTTCTTTTGACCAGACATTCATAGTGAGCACTTGACTGCATTTAACTGTAGTATGCTAGTAAGACATTAGCATATCCAACCTCCACCTGCTGCACTCACAATCTGCTGCTTTATCTTTCTCTCTCTTTGTTATTTGTCTTATACTCTCATCCAGTCTTATTCCTATTCTCTTTTCATGAAATTTATTTGACTCCTGTTGTATTAATAATATATTTTATACTGTGTTAATAAAGTGCCCTTTTGTGATGCACTACTGTTTCAGTAAAGATGCACATCAGTGATTAATGTTTTTGGTAGTTTGCTGATGTGTTCATATATCTAGAGATCTTCATTGCCATTTTTCGTTCATTGCTCCATTTTTCATTCCCAGTACTTATTCTGATATCTGAATTTTGCAAATTGGCTTACATCGGTGCTGCTGTACAGCTGAATGCTCCTAACCCTGGATGGACATTATGCTATGAATAAGCTTGAAATTACAAAAATCACTTGATGTTTATGGATATTGGCTACTTGTGCAGCAACAAATCTTTTAGGTTGCACACAGGCTCACTGGACATTGCTGGGTTGTTGCAGGGTTCCATCTCTAAAAAACTAAAATCGGTGCATAGACAACCAGATGCTTTTTCAACACTGATATTTGAATGGAAAAAACCTTCATATTATGGTTCAAGATAGATGTATATTTGTGTGTTTCCCTGAAAGTGTTGCATGCATTAACATCATTGATGTTATATATGTGTATAGCTGAAGAATCCTGTCAGCTGACAGCTCCCAGTCAGGCTTTAGAAGAGTTTCAGACGATAGTGGCGCCGATAGTCAGACTACAGGGTGCTGAGATTAGTGTTAATGATAGCAGGATGACCTAACCCCCAAAGCATCATTACACATACATTCAACATCTCTTTAAAAGATTATTCTATTTAAACCTCTCAAAAATGAACATGCAGGCAATGAGACTGACTTTAATGCTGCCCAGTGCTGCCTGTATAATCATTCAAGGTTTCACTACACCTCAGGTCTAGCTTTATTCTCTTCATAATATAATATGGGAAAGGGCTTTAAATTAGAGCTGTAGTACTTTAGGTATGTACTCCCACTGATATTAGAAAAGGAAGTAAATAATTGTGTGTTGTTATGGTAACAAAAACCAGTCGGGGGAAATTAGTTCCCACACAGCCCTTAGCAAGAACCCTTGGCCTCATTTCCCTGTCTGGGAATCTGTGGAGCTTCTTGACATGCCTCTGTGCACCCATTTTGCTTTTTTAATTAAAATAGAGCAGCTTCGAGGGGCATGTCCAAGTTTAATCTTTGTATTGTGGAAGGTAAATGCCATTATAAAGTGTGAGCCTTTCTCTCCAGTTTTATTCTCACTATTGCTAAAGCTTGTTTGGGCTTAATGGACTCTCTGACAAAAGTCCCTTTTCCTGTTTTTTTATCTGCCCAAGCACAATTCAATGGGCTTTCTCTCATTATTATTTCAATGGCAGGTGGTGGGAAGTAGCCAGATAAGAGTCCTCCTTCATTTTACTGTCTGTTATGCCAGTGAATGTTCTGTGATACTTGATTTTGTGCTTTCTCTGCATGCATACAAGGAATTCACCTAATGCACAAGTTTTAGTGCAGGCATAATCATTCATTATTAAATTCTTAGTTTTAACCAGCTGTGGGGATAAAAATTATAGAGGAACAGCAGTGTTGTATATTGTTTCTTGTGACCAGAAAGTCACAAAATTTAATCTGCAGATCAGCAGGCTAAACGTGGATGGGGGAAGTGAAAGAGCAGCACATGCCCATTCCTCATTACCACCACTGTAGTGCCCTTGAGAAAGACACAGGCTACATCCAAGCTGATGCATTTTTGTTTTAGGACCAAAACTATCTCCGTTCTGACTAGTATATTGTCAGTGACTTAGAAGTCCGCTGTCCATGTTACACTGGACTTTACAAATAAGTTTGCATTGAAACATACCAGAAAACATACCCTAATTTTCAATAACTTTGTGACTAGCTGCTGTGACTGCTAAAGCTAACAGAATATCGTTAATACAGCTAGTAAGTACTAGAAACCAAATCTTCGTTCATATTTAATCAGCACTCCCTTGTTTTACAGTCTTCTCTGAAATAGGTGAGTCAGATAGAGAGAGTGGAGGTACTCTCTCCCCATCTGACTCCTATTCTCTTTTTGTCTGTGCACTGGGACTTGTAAAAATGTGGAAGTACATTTTCTATTTTAAACAACAGCTTTCGGGCCACAAAGGTTACAAAGTTTTGCAGGCTAATGAGCAGGAACTAACATAGTTCATTCACTCCACCCAAATCGTTATGATACAAAATGGCCAGAAAACATCTTTGCACTAGATCACATAACTTTTACAGTATCCCATACATGTAATAGTACTCATGTAGTATCATATCTCTTTAGTGAGGAACAGAGTATCACCCCTCCATCAACTGCACCCCTCCTCAGCAGTGTGCCTCAGTCATAGTACATGACTGACTGAAACAGCTCTCTTATGTCACTGCTGTAGTTGTGACCTTCTGTTTCTCTGAGCTTTTCCACATTTCTCTCAAGTAATGATTGAGAGATGATGAGTCAGATCACCTCATCATCGAACCCCTCTTTTCGGTATGATTTCTTCTGAAGTAGAAACGGTGTGTCAGTAAATACCTGGTCAGTATTTATCTTGCATAAACATGTATGACAATAGAAAAGAAATCTGCTTTCTCTTATTAAAAATGTATCAGCTGGACGTCATCTAGGTGGCACTTTGCAATATAAATACTCAGCTCTGCCACCAAAGTCTGTGTTCGCCTTGCCTGGGTTTTGTTGCACTATAAGCTGTGGATCTTTCATTGTCCTCTAATTCGGAAATGTTGATTTTTCTGTCAGTGCATTACTTTTTGCAATCCAACCTGTCCCTGTAGCTGACTCCAAACAGCACAACACTGATGAATATTAATGGTGAAAGGCTGCTCCCCTGGGACTCGTAGCTGTGTCTTGTGTTTCTGCTGATGCTATTAAAATACGGCAAGAAATCAGCTGATGTATGCTTTAGGCCAGCATGGGTTGCATGCAGATTATTTATCACCGCTCATAGCGACCCTTTACTACCTAAAACACCCAACAGAGACAGACAGGAAGAAGCAGATATAAACAGACGCATGAAGACAATTACTTTTTTAGCCATTTCCTGGGATTAATTGTGTAGAATTGCAAAGAGACTTATTCTTCCTTTTTTCTTAACTTCCTCCATCTACTGCACATGCTATAAAGGAATGATTATGTGTTTTCGAGGTATGTTTCAGTCATTTCCCATAATTTAATTAAATTAAATTACCTCTGTCCTCCACTTTCTCCTTTTTCACTATACAGCAACAAGAACAAGACCCAACAAACTTGTACATCTCCAACCTGCCTTTGTCTATGGATGAGCAGGAACTGGAGAACATGTTGAAGCACTTTGGCCAGGTCATATCCACACGCATCTTGAGGGACTCCAGTGGAAGCAGCAGAGGAGTGGGCTTTGCCAGGTCAGATCCTTGTGTAATTTACTGTCAATGATTCATGGTCCTGAAATATAAGATACATACATAAGAGATAGATTGGAAACATAAGACATGGAATTTTTACTGGTGCTACATATAGCAGTTTTAACCTCAATTGCTCTATGTATTATTATTTTTATAGTATGATAAAAATAAATAAATGTTATTCAACTGAGGAGATGCTTCATTGTCAAAAGAAACCACTCTGCAGCAGTAAACAGGAACAGGACCAGTGACATGGAAATGATGTCAGGGAAGGAAGACAAGTGGCAATATCCTATTTAGAACAAAGGCAACAGAGTCTTTAAAAAGTGTGGTGTTAGTGTTAAGAGACAGTAGCTCAACAGTAGCAGATTCAGAATCAGGCTATTGATGATACCAACTGCTAATGATAAACCTTGATTTCACCTTTCAAACTGTTGAAAAACACACTGGGTTTTGCTGATTTCTCATCTTAATAATGCTCATGCAGTTCAATGCAGAGAGGGTTTAATTTCTGAAATGGATACCTAGAAACATGTATCTATGTTGTCAATCACAAGGCAAAAAGAGACGGTTAATGGAAACTCCTTTAAGAAATACTTTCATAATGATTGGGTGATTTAATTATAGGTGGTGATGCTGTCTTCCACCAGTCACACTTGCACAACATGACATCTGACCTAAATACCTGGCTGCCAATGTCTAGGTCATGATTGGCAAAACTAAAATATCATCATGCATCACAGGAACACTTGTGTGCACGCATGTGTGCACCAATAGGTTTGTGTGGCCCAAATGGTGAAGACCATCAAAGCTGAATTCACAATACATGTACACACTGGGTCTGCAGTCTCTTATATTAAACCACCTCTTCCACCCACAGAGGAAGCAGGTCTTGGAAAGTACCTCCTTGACCTTGTTACTGCAGTTACGTCTCATGTAGTTATGCTCTGTTTGTCTTTTATTACTTTAGGATGGAGTCAACTGAAAAATGTGATGCAGTTATTTCTCACTTCAATGGAAAGTTTATAAAGACACCTGCAGGTGTTCCAGGTAAGATACATGTATGATTATATACTGCAGACACTCTTTGCAAAATGAGCTAGTTAAACTACCACACCATTGATAGAATATGTGAAGGAAAATTACAGCATTTGTTGTGTGATGACCACAGAGCATACAGTGTGAGTGAACAGTGTTTAACGGGCAGGACGGTATGGTCAGCCAACATGACATCATGCTTCCAACAGGAGTCAGTGAGTCTGCTTGTAAAGAGCTCATATACCCTCAGCCATAAGTCCAGAGCACAGACAAAGAAGCAGAGAGAGCTGCTCTGCGTGGCCTCCACTCCCTCTTTAAGCTTTTTAATTGGATTATTAGACTGAAATAGTCTCTGCTGGCCTTGCCTCCTTTAGGAAGGGGAGGGGATTACAGCTCCACAGCTGCCAAATTAGATGTCTGTGTTTCCAGGCCAGCCAGTAAATGTGCATTCTGAGGCTTTAGGGAGTGAATGACTGTATAGTGTGCAATGACAGACAGCAATGTGTGTCTGTATGCAGTGTTTATTTAAGACAAATCTTGTATTTTATTCTCTTGCCAACTCTTGCTCTCCTTAGCACCACCTGAACCCTTGCTGTGCAAGTTTGCTGATGGTGGACAGAAAAAGAGACAAAGTCAGAATAAATTTGCCCAGAATGGTCGAGGATGGGGAAGAGACAGTGACTCCAGACTGGTAAGTGGTTCCTGGGATTGTGCGGGTACTATGAGTGGCTGATGGGAACCAATCAATGACCAGACAGGAAAAATAAAACACAAGTTTCAGATGCACAAACTGTTGTATGATAAACAACAGCTAGTGCAACAAATAAAGTAGATGCACCTCTGAGTGACTAAATTGTTGTTTAGTGTCGCTGAGGGAACATTCAAAGGAAGAAATGGAATGCATCACATCTGTCACTCCTTTCATTGAGTTATGTAATGGTTCTACTCCCTGACAATAGACTTTTTGTATGATGATGTCTTTTTTATGATGATGTTTTAAGTGCCGGTGTGACGTGCATCAGCTGAGTTGCCAAACCTGTGCTTTGTTTTGCTCCCAGGCTGGAATGACACTCACATATGACCCCAGTGCAGCTGCTATGCAAAACGGGTAAGCTTCAACTCCAGAATGGCAGCGTGTGTCATTGCCTTTTGCTGAAACTCACAGGGTAACACCATATGATCTGTCAGAGAGTGAGGAAGGAACTCAGTAAACTTGACTAACATTTCTTAGCACAACATGTATAAACCATAATTCATCACCTCGTCCGTCAACATTTCTGCCTGCGTCACATCAGATGGATTTTCATTTCCAATGGTGGCTATTACAATGAAGACAACAACTCCCTTGACCCACCCTACTTCACAATGTCTTTTGTTTTTAGTGTTTTGATTGAGAGACCTCTAGAGGCAGAAATTAAGAACTGCTCTTTTTACTTAATTTGGTATTTTATTAAAAAAAGAAAAAAAAAACTTTATTCTGTTTCCACAGATTTTTCCCACCGGCATACAGTATTACAAACAGGATGATTGCTCAAACATCCATGTCTCCCTACATGTCTCCGGTTTCAACATACCAGGTATGAATGAGTAATAATTATATGAATGACTATCCAACACATCAAAGGCACGTTTCATTCTGTATTTTTACATTAGTCACTCAGCAGTTATGTTTACGAAGCATCATTGATAAACCAGAAACTTCTTGTCCTTAGTGGTTTTGCAGGTGTGACTGAGAGCATTGTGGCCATCAACACTTGTGCCAACCAAAGCAGCACGTGAACATTAGAAATAGCAGCTGTTCAGTGTCACTGTGTTCACAGAGTGTGTTTGTGTGATGTTTTAGGTGCAGAACCCATCCTGGGTCCCTCATCAACCCTACATCATGCAGCACCCAGTAAGAACCAAGTCTCCATCATCGTAACTCTCTTTTTCTCTTTTTTCTTTATTTCCCTCTGTGGTTTTTACAGAATTAAATTATTTTTCTGTAAACAAATAGACACAATATGGGATAGAAGTAGTTACACATAAGGTGACACTGATCCTTGAGGGTTTACAGTACTAAAGTTTTTTTATAGGGATGTAAAAACGACTGCTTTTGAGAGACTGAGTAAGGCTGTGTGTTTGACGACAGATGCCGAATATTTTATAACAGATGGGTTTGAACTGAAAGCAAAGAGTCCTTTTTTGCTGTGAAAATGAGCCAGTTAAGATAAGAAGACACTGCTAAATGCACCAGGCAGGCCAAGATGCTTAAAAAAAAACTTGCTCAACTTGTGACTATTCACCCTCTGCTCAGGACATTAGATGTGAAGTCATAGGTTACTAAGACTAAGGTTACTCTCTTTCTTTTCACCTGGAGTCCAGTCTTATAAAATTCATTATGCGTTAAAATCCTAGCTATTGTCGTGACATTCTGCAATCAATATGTTTGTCATTCAGCAAACCAGCTGCATATACTCCTCTCATCTGCTCACACTTTGTTTCCAGGGTACAGTGATATCACCCTCTATGGACCCATCTATGTCACTACAGCCTACTTCTATGATGGCCCCGCTCACACAGCAGATGAGTCACCTCTCTCTGGGCAGTGCAGGAACGGTGAGAGCACTCTGCATGGGCGCAGAAATGAGTTTCACACTTTATGTGTATTTGAGAATAATGTGTTGTTTCATTAAATTGTAAAATCTGGATCATGAGCGTGTTCTATGTATGACTCTATTCCCCTCTCCCTCTCAGTTTATTGCTGCCAACACAGCTATGCAAGGAGCGTATATCCCACAGTATGCACACATACCGACATCGACTGTTCCTGTAGAGGTATGTGCATTTACGTCATTGCAGTGTGATGTTTCGGAGCTTACACACCTAACCTGTTTGGTTTTGTTAAAACAATTTAGGTCAGATTGCACAGTTAGGACAGTTTATTTGGGCTGATATCTATCAAATGCTGGTATGCACCACACAGCTGACCCTAGACCGTCTGCTGTTAAATAGTTCATTTGTGGTGTGAAAGCTAAGGAACTTACTACAAGATTTAATAAGAAATGTGTGTTAAAAGTTTAACTGCTAATTCATCCATCTGCTGACTGTGGAATCTGTTCAGTGAGTGATCCTATAATTGATGTGCATCAGCCATCTATGTATTTATAAAAGATAATTTGGTATCATGGTAACACCAATGCAACTCATTCTGGGTATTTTTCCTGATTAAAAGCTGTTCAAACTGCTTTATGTGCTTTGTTCATTCATCAAAGCAGCAGTGTATCATTAATGTTCAAGAAGCCTACTATTGATTCTGTTTTTTACCTTTCAGTCATTCATAACCTGGGTTGAATATGCACTTAAATGCTTATAGTCAGTTATGTCTCTGTGAGTGCTCTGTCACACCACAGAGCATAAATATACACATCAGAAGCATCAAGTGCTGCATAAACTCCTGTCAGTCATTTGAATTTGACCTCCCCACCTGAGTCCTGATGATGTATTGTTGTTGCAGGATGACAGTCACTGAAACTGTTGAATAAACAAGTTGCCTGTAGCTCTGTATAACTTCATGCTTACTCCTCTTGGCTCATTAGTAAAAAGTCAGTGTGAAAATCAACCAGAGCAGAACTTAAACGCAACACTTAATCATATTTGTCCCTTTTTCCAGACCTAACTAACCAAATATAAAGTCTCCGTAAACATTGTCATGAATTAAAGCATCAACTCATTGTTAACAAAACTGTGGTGACACGACTTATTTTACTCTCTATTGCAGGAAAATGGAGCGCAGTCACAAGTGGACTCATCTGGCAACCATTCCCCATATTCCTACCAACAAACCAAGTAGTGCTGAGGAAGCATTTGGACAACAGCTGAAACAATCCTCTCTGCGAATGCAACGGATGCTAAGGATCTTTTAAAAGTGTTTTGCACAGGTTCTGCAAATGTCTAAGTGAGACTAATTTTGGGATCGCTTTCAGAGAGAATATCTGAGTGCATCAAATGATTCAAATTATATTTAAAAGAAAGTTTTGAAAAAAATGTTTTATTTTCATACTAGAAAATGTTTATTTTTTACCAAGGATTTCCACAGGATGCAAGAAAGAATCATGTGACTAGTTGTTTAAAGTGCATGATAGTAAATATGTCTTTTGTTAATATTTCCAGATTTCTTTTCTTTGAAGACTTTTTTTCAGCCAGACATTTTGAAAATGATGTTTTTTTGTGCTTGCTGTGTGAGTGTTGCTATGGTGAAGTGTTTCATGTTGTTTTCTTGTATAGTGATTTCTTTTAGTAATTTAGATTGATCTTGATGTCTGATTAAAATTTGCCTTCATAGTTTTGATACAGCAGTTGTACAGACCACCAAACAGAGCGGCAATAAGTTGGAAATGTTGAGAGCTGCCGCCTCAGAAATGAACTATGGAGAAGTTTTTTAATGAAATTTCTATGTTTTTGCTTTTCCTCTCCCAAAACTGATAGAAAACCAGTAGAAATTTTAGAAAAAATGTTTTGAATGAAATGACTCTTCATCTGATGATTTTATTGGATGTAATATTTATTTAGGAAGAAGACCATACATGTTTCTGGATGTTGGAATGTGTCAGAAATTCTGCTGAAAGATCAGCTTTTGAATCTTGCCTTTTGATTACTTGGTAGTGTAGAATGGATCTGAACTCAGTTGGGTTGGAGATTGAGGAGGAACTAATGTATTTTGTTTGTCTGTCATGTTTTTGTATTTTTGGGTTATGTTGTTGTTATTTTGATAGGGTATATCTCTCACTTTGATCTGAAAAAAAAACTAACAGGAAAACAGACTCATGATTGTGCAAAAAACTCATCAAAGCCTTGTTATAGAACTTCAGTGAGTTGGGGGCTAAAACAAAATGAATATGTGTATTTTATTGCACCTCACTCTTTGATAGGACACAAACAAACTTGGCACTTTCAGTTGTAGTTTACTTCACCAAAGATTGTGAGCTAGTACACTGAGGAAACAGCATCATTTGTCTCTTTTACCAGGACATAAGTGACTCTGCAAACTAGTTTGCAGTTTGGACAGTGTGCCTTTTTTGTATATTTACATTAAGTTGTCATAAGTAGGTTTTAGTGCGTTAGGGACACACACAAGCATGAAGGAAGGCCTGGA
>JAPZDY010000005.1:12280611-12301396 GCA_029783645.1 Ctenochaetus hawaiiensis
CTGGATCCAACAAGTGCCACGGATGAATTTCATACTAAGGAAAAATGCAACATTATAGTAAATATCAAGTTAAAAGTAAACTATGGAAAGACAGTGCTACACTAGCATGTTAAAGTGCTAAAAAAAAGTATCATAGTGGATATAAACAGGCTTTTTTTTATTTATGGTGTCCAACATTAAGCCTGTGATTCGACCTGGTGGTCAGTCAGACCAGTTATCTACCTCAGAGTTTTCTTTTTCCTCTGTACTAGGTCGGGTTAGCAGGTCCAGCCCGCCCTTCCAGACCAAATGCCACGCTCAGGAGCTGGCCACATACAGCTGTTTCCTTACAGGTTGTTTTGAATACTTTTTGATTGCTTCAAAAACATTTTCTTTCTCTTTTAATGACGAATTATTGTAATCATTAGGATGATGGTGCGACAGCGTGTTTCGACTCATGTTCACACATTCAGTTTCATTGTTGTGAAAGAGCTGCTGCCTTCATGGCAAATGAACCGGAGGCTGATTGTAGATGTTTAAGACCAACAGTGACTGGATCTGTGCTCCTTGAAACAAACATGTTTATAGCTTAGTCTTGGGTCTAGACAAACTCACAGCAGCATTTCCTCTGTAGTTAGCTTAGCGTGTGCGAGAAATGTAAAGGGCCGCCATGATTATACTTGAGATTTCTGTGTAATGCCTGAGACTGAGAAGTAATACTGTCTTGTGAGGTTTATGCTGCTAGTGGTGTCTGAACCAAGTGCCATAGTATCTGGGTAAAAAGAGTTGCAGTGGTGCATCAAACAAAAAATTGCTCATATAAGTAACCACCATGTTGAACAGTCATTAAGTTATATAAAAAAAAAAATCTAATTTATGAAGAGTTTTGTACAGACAGCTGGAGGAAATAAGAGATTTTCACAAAGCTGTATCAAAGTTTATTGTTTTTATTTTTTTTTACTCGTGCCACACAATTGCCAGTGGTAACTTCTTTGTACAGTTTAAGGAATCTTTCCTCTGTATTTTTGTTTTGTAGTGTTTGTTAAAGCCAAAGACTTTCTTTTTCAGTAGATTGTTGCCTAAGGTTTATTCTTTTCATTTCTTTGACATTTTTGAATAAACATTTTCAACTTTTAATCTGTAGTAAGTCTGGCTTTCTTTGTCCCGGTTGCCTACATTTAATTGGTCAGTGACAAAATTATGTAAAAACATAATTTGTGTAGACTGCTAGTTTTTAAATTGTTTAATAATTACTTCTAATATGTTGAAGGTTTATACTGAGCTTGGCTGCAGCTTAGGAGCTAAAACCCAAGCAATGTCTCTCACTTTGTTTCTCACATTCAGTTTCTGTTAAATAAGGAATCTGGCCCCCATCAGAATTTGGAAAATATTAACAAGTTCATTCATTGCTTTTCTTGAGACAGCTTGAAGCTAATGTCTTGCTTGATTTATCTTTACTAAACAATAACAATAAAGACAGTAGATAAGTAGTAGAAAGTAGTACATAGATAAATGACACATTAGAGGGTCATTTTGTGTGTTGTATTTTGTTCCTTCCTTTGAATGTTTTGATATCAAACACACTTGAGCAGTTCTCTGTAGGCTGAGGTCAAATGTGGAAGGAGAGAAAGGAAGAACATCTGTTTGGTTCAACCATCAAAGCAGCAGCTGGAAAAGGTCACTCTGCTGTTAGCAGACTCCATTAATGTGACAGTAACCATCTCCTACCTCTCATATACACAACCAGACTTTTAAAGACTTACCCAGTGAATTAATGAGACATTCTGATTTTTTTTTTTTTTTGCAATGGACTAAAAGGTCACCAAGTGTCCAAAATGTGCTTTCTTTATTGTACATCACAATGTAATAAAACATATATGAAATTTGAGTGAATTGAGCATACACTAAACATACCCCATAATAAATTAGCCATCAGACAATTCCAGTTCTTTGTGAATTAGTTATAAAAAACTGAATTAAAGTTGTCCTTGTCTCAGTAGTGATAAGGAAATGTAACCTGCCACATTATTCTCCTGCACTGTAGCTCTGTTTAGTTGCTCTATCAGTGTTTCTGAATGAATGCTATGCTTTCAATTCAAAGGGTGAGGACCTGGTAAGGACTATATCAACACTGTCACATGGTATTGTTGACAACATACACGGCCTGGACACACTAATTTATGGGTTTCGGGAGGATTTGGTGTAGAGTGGGTTGGGGAGGGGGGACTTCTGTGAGCAAGCCTCACTATGGCAGATGGGTCCCCACAGTGCCCTGCAGGGTGTTGTGCCACCCTACGGGAAGCCACCAGCTCCAGACGAGGAGCAAAACTCATACTCCAGCTGTCTGTGTGTGCCACCTGCGCCTGCAAGCAATGGAGTTGAAACTGAAGCTGGAGCCAGAGAATGATTTTAAGTGTTCAATCGCTGCTGATGAATCAACCCGCTAGCTGATTAAACATCTTAACATTTAAGGACCAAAAATGTTTGTCTTTTTACATTTATTAAGTGTGCATGTCATCTATTGAACCTCTGTAGTTTTTGCTCTGTGCTGACTTAACGGGACACTAACATATTTGTGAATGAAGGGAATTTTTTTATATTAAACAGCAAGGTCATACTTATATTTGAACAAGAATACTGTTTGCAGGGTAAGCTGGTTTTCAAAAGGGGCAATGACATACCTAAATTATACACAAAAATATGGGAATAGTCAACAAAAACAATAACTAAACCCCTGTAAGGACATTATACAAGTTTAAATTTAAACATTAGGAGCAAAGGAGACCTGATTTCATTACATACATCATGTATTTAACGTACATTTTGGAGAATTTAAACAACGCTGTTTTACTTGTTTCTGTATCAGTGGTTGAGTGGTGGAAATACTCAGATCCTTTACTTACATAAAAGTAGTAATACAACACCATGAATACTTCAACAAAAAGTCCTACTTTAGAAATGCCACTTAATTTAAATTATATTAGTATCATCAGGAGAATGTACAATTTTTTATGAATTAAAAGTTTCTGATCCTGCAAATAGGCCCCTGTAAGCAATATTATAATACATCACTACAACTCACATACAGGCAGCTCAGTCAGCTAATGACAGTTTTCATTATGGCTCAATCTGCTGATGACTTTCTCAATAAATCAATTGATTGTTTGATTTGTTAAACTTAAAAAAAGTGAGAAATGCTAATCACAAGTACCCGCAGTCCAAGTAACACATTCAAATTCCTTTTCCCCTGACAAATAGTCAAAGCTGTAATTTAAGACAATATGAAAAGCAGCAATTTTTCCCGTTTATAGAAGTTAGAACAACAAAATGTCATTTTTGCATGAATAATTACACAATTGAGCTGTTTGTCTGGCAGGGTAGTTTAATCTATGCATTATTTTTTATAGCTCTCTGTTTTTTTTTCAAAATCTTAACTGATAAACCAATTATATTATATGTTAAATAAATCAAGTGGAGGAACAAGTACAATGTTTGCTTCTGAAATGTTGTAGAGTATAAGTATAAAGAAGCATGAAATTAAAATACTCAAGTACGTTACAACACATTTAGATGTCCAACGGAGCAAATCAAGGCACTTTATTCAGACTGATGAACACTGTGCGTACAGCACCACCTAGAGGCTAGTGTGTGCTACATAACCGGATCACAGAAGACTGTCTGACAGCATACGATCACAATAGCTGAAGTACCAAAAAAAGCTTTTCTCAGCATTTGCCTCAATTTACATAATTACATAATTGTCCACGTTATTGATTTCTGTGATAGAATCGCAGATAGTAGTGTTCAAAATACTCTTGTGTGTTTTTTCAACAATTATTTCCAAGCAATGTAACAACAAGACAGAAAATAACTTGATTTAAAACCAGTGTAGGTAAAATTAGTATAGACTAGTGTATGTATTTACTAGTCAAGTGTTCAGGCTGTGAGTGCTCCAGTGTGTGTGTGTTTGTGCGTGTGTGTGTGTGTGTTTCCGTGTGTGTGGGTGAGTGTGGGTGGGATCACGTTGCTGTGGACACTTGAGTCGTGCAACAGTCAGAAAACTAGTTTGGTGCTGCATGATTTTAGTATCTTCGCCGTCATGGAGTCTCTGAAGAAAACGCTTTGTTCCCGGTCAGTGTTATCCTGCGTGTTTGTGTTGTGTACACAGCTGCTGTTGGCGTCAACGGGAGGTAAGAGTCTCTAACCGGAGTCTCCTCTTTTAACGGGCTACATTGTGTTAATATGTTTTGCATGAGGCATAGCTGTGGTTGAATTTAGCTTTGCGTAGGCCTGCGGTTCAGAAAGTGACCTCAGATCAGTGCTCTTTGCTCTCATGTTTGTTTTCTGTCGGATTTTCTCTCGATAAGACATGTAGACTTTAGCTGAAGGTGAACATTAACATGTTTCACTGCTACCAAATCAACTTTCCTGAATGTCGACACTTATGTTTTCCGCTTATGGCAACATAACTTTGGCAAACAGCTCGTGGGCCTACACGCAACTTCAAAGGTGCTGAAGTTCCCATGTTGCGAAACGCAAATAAAACATTAAAATCCGCGTTTCCACTCTTGGGCATGTCTTTTGTTGTACAACATTCTTTGAATTTTGCCCTGAAGGTGTTTGACCATGGCAAATTTGCAAGGAACACGTATAAAATCGCATTAAAGAGACTTTGTTTGTAGAAAGCAACGTTATGTGACGCTAATATTGTCATTAAATTGCGGTTTAAACACTGTTACAAAGATCTAACAAACTGTGATACACATAAGTGAGATATTAAAAACTATAAAGCCCCATGATCTGATTTCAGAACAGGTGCGAGAGTCAAAAACCCTAAATAAACAGTCTACAAAAATAGGTCACCCTTTTCCATATGCAAACAAGTTATACTGATAAAGAGGAAATGGACACCAATTGGTCATAACTCGAAACAAACTAACCAGTTAGTTTCAACTGTACACATACAGCATGAAGAAACTGTTGGGGGTTGGGTATCCAACCAAACAAGCTGGAAAGTTGTTGTAGCATCTTTAAGTGGTGATTTTGGTGATGTTAATTTGGTTTTGTGTTCATTTTTTTTCTTAATGGAGGTCATGAGTTATTCTGCACAGATACACACAGCTAAAAGAAAAGTATGTAGGTCAAGTGACAAATCTTTCCATTACCATGTTTTGTCTCATGATTGTCCTCAGACTGCCCTGCAGACGGACGCACTTGGGTGCCGTTTCAAGACAACTGCTACCACTTTGTCCACGGACAAGAGGACCAGTTCAAAGCATACACTTTTGAGAGAGCAAAAACCCTCTGCCAAGGCTTTGGTACAAAAAACATCTTATTCTGAGATACTTTTCACAGACAAAATGACAGTTGAAATGTTTTCTCAGTGCATTTGTGACCTTGTTGACATAAATTTCTCCACTCTTTTTTTTCTAGAGCTTTTGAGCATCCAGAGTGCTGAGGAGAATGATTTTGTCATTAAATATAGCCCAGAGGTGTGGAGAAACACTGTCAACGTGTGGCTGGGGATGTATTATGACACAAATAGTAAGTACCATGTGACCCCAGGACTGTGATAAACATGCCATGAAATGAAATCTGATTCTCCAATTCTCTCTCCATCGAAAGGGAAACACTTCCTTATTTTTTTGAATTGTTTGGAGGTAACAGAATAAGAAGATGGCACTTGATTCTACATCTTTACTGCAGGTTAAATTATCTAGAGGAAAGTATCTACTTATATCTAAGCAAGTTGAGCGTGTATAATCACTCCTGACCTTCGAAACAGTAATTGACAACAAGAAAAGGTTAACTCAAAAGTCAAGATAAGTATTCAAGCTTGAGAGCTATTTTCAGGTTTTTTTCTGCTCTCTTTTGGTTATTCCTCTGCTTTCTTGAAACATTTCTTTAACATACAAGATTCAGAGAACGTGAGGCGCTCTCAGTTAGCTTGTTCCTAATGTTCCGCTAATGTCAGCTGCTTTTCGAGTTTGTTTAAAAACACTGACCCCTTTTACGCCTTTCAATCCTGAAACAAAGTCAGGAAATCCTGTTTTTTATTAAGTACTTAAAGACATCGTCTGGATGCTTAGCCAGCACAAAATTGAAATCAAACTTCAATTGGTGGGAATGTTGTAAAGATACAAGATAAGGACCTTAATTCCCTGTTTCTCATGGTCATTACAGACAAGGTAACTGATAATTTCTGATGTTTCTATTTTAAAAAGAAGCTCACGCAAGTTAAAGTTTATGCACACCTGTAGGTGAGAAAAGATATAAAAAAAGGATGATTTTTATTTACTTTCTATAGCTCTGACCCAAACAAATTAACTGACATCACTGTGACAAAAAAAAAACAAGTCATAACTATTCAAATTTTTATCTTTTTGTAATTGGATATTTGTTATTAATCTGCTAAAATATCATTTTATTATTAATACAGATTGATATACAGTGATTTGTTCCCACTAACTGGTGCATCTGGTCAGGTGATGACATGATGTGGTTTGGAGAAGACCCAGTGAAGTATACCAATTGGGAGGACAGCTCCTCTCCATCCGACCTTGTGCCCTTGGATACATGTGTGGCTCTGCACAGCAACACAGGAAAATGGGAGAACGTCAGCTGCCTGGACGAAGTGGAGAACGGAGTGATCTGTGAGACAGGCCAGAGTAAGATTTCACTTTTTTCATGCAACATATAAATCAAAGATTTCGTCAGAATTATGTTAGAATGTTAGTTTAATGTGACTTCAGAGAATATGTTTGGGTTGTTTTTCACTTGCCTCACTGTTTTGATTATTGTTTCTTTTTTGCATTGTTCAGAGCCAGAAGTCAAGCGGAGTAAGTCACCCTCTGTTTTTTGCAGTTTCTTTACTTAATTCCTCTGTGATTTTGTGTTTCACACCTTGTGACCTTCCTTGCTTTGTTACATGCCTTCCTCAGAGCCCAGTGCACTGCTCTCTGCACTGGTCATTCTCAGTGTGATAGCCATCGTAGCAGTCTCGGCAGTGATTTGGTTTCTGCAACAGAGGCACAGTCTCGGCTCCACCATCTTCACGGCGTTCGAGTACCACCCTCCGTTCCGAGTCCTGGATACAGACCAGGCCTGCCTGGTGGAGGCTGAGGAGACTGACAGCGTGCCATAGGAGAACTTTCTCTCTGTTAAACAATGGGGAGCATCAAGCTCTCCTTAATGGGTGGGTGTTCATGCAAAGAGAAACCCACTTTAAAACAAGAAAACATTTAGGGAAGTAGATGGGTTAATATGTGTTAGTGTCATGAATCAAAATAATATAGTGTGACTGAAAGACAACTGACGCCTGGCTTTCTCGAATGCTATCTTCTCACAAGGCACACAAACATCTCACTACTTCTGCTTTTTTGTTATGTGCACTAATGAACAATCATCTGTACATTTTTCAGATTTCATCAGCCACTGTAGCTTGGTCTAAGTGTCATCTGTGATTTATTGTAACATCAGATTAGTATCAGACTCTACTTACTTCAAATTAACATTAACTTGTTATTGCACATTAAAAGTGGGAGAGCTTAGATGCACACTCTCAGGAGCAGGGAGACATTTTTGTTACAGAGCTCTTCCAACCATTTATTATTGCATTCCTATAAACTTGAATGGCTCACAAGGGGGAGACTGAAATAACAAAGGTCAGTTAGTGCAGCAAAGATTTGAGACACCCCATTGTTGGGTCTCTTGTAGAGATCAAGCTCCAAAAATGCTGGATTTCAAATTTCATGAAATGCAACCAGTCCCTCGTTGCCTGGTACACAGCCATTCTGATATAAATGTATAAATAACCCTGATGAAGGTCATCAAGGGTTACTGTGTTTTTATCAGACTTTAGAGAGCTCCCTCCAGAGCCTCAGTAGAATATATTATACAACCATGATGAGTAAGCCTGATGATCCCTTTATAGAGTATTCAAAGACACAGTAATCCTCATTCACTATCGCACATGTAAATAGCCACAGAATGAGCAATTACCTTGTTACTCCATGCATGTAAATGTAGCCAGTGAAGTATATTTGCACAGTCCATAAAGCAGTTTTTTTTTCCCAAGTAAAATATGTTGAAAGGGAAAGCTTTCCAAAGTGATTTAGCTGCATTCTGTGTTGGGTTTTAGTTTTTATGGTGACTAAGTGTGAGACTAACCAAAATACAGCCTATAAAGCCAGAATTAGTTGAAAAACTATAATACTGATGAAACTGTATTAATTCATTCCAGGATATTTTTCAAGGTGGCCATCCAGGAAAAACATCTACCTTTACAATTTCTCTGCCCTTTATGTACTAATGACCTGATCAGAAGATACAATGTATATTTTTGTGTTTTTTTAAGTGTTTCCTTGACCCCAGAAATCTCAGCGTGGGCCAAAATGAAAGAGAACTGAGGGATACCGCTTGACCTGTGAAATGCAATCCTAGCGTTACCATGACTTTATTTGAAAAGGTCCAGTGTGTAGGTTTTTGTCGTAACTAGTCGTGAATTTGCAAATTGCAAACTGTTAACTTTTACCTTTTTAAGGGTTGAGGAGAAACTATGGCTGTAAAACTCACAAAAAATGCGATTGGCCTCTCGTTTGTCCGTTCTGGGCTACTGTAGAAACACTGCAAACATGGCTGACCCCATGAAAGAGGACCCTCCCTCTGCAGATAAAGATGACTCATTCTAATGTAATGAACTACAATGATTCTTCTTTTCAAATGAGTTTAGACTGATATTCAATTCCCCTAAATCCTACACATTGGACTTTTAGGAGAGCGACCATGATTTTTGTGTCAGAAATAGTGAGTCCTCCTGTGAAATCAAGGACAATTTTTATGATGTGTACATTGCAGAATGATGACAGGAAATGTTTTATCATGTAAAATAGACCCTCTTAATACTGTCATACATTTTCAACAACAGGAATGCTTTTGTGCAATATATAAGATTAATTTGGCAGGATCTGAGCCCTTGTGTTTTTCCAAATAAAGTTTGCTTGACTATCAGAAGAGCTTATTTTAGCTTTTATTGAACTGATGACTGAGTCATAAAGTATTATCAGGCAGTAGCTGGAAGTATTGCAAGTATGCTGCCAGTGATATGTTGCCTTTCAGCCTTGGGTTGTCCAGCAGTGTCGAATATGTTCAGGTTGAGAAAAAAAATCTTTTTCTCTCTATTTGGCTTGGTCTATTTAGAACATTTCTGTTTGATATATATGTCAATGCATAATTGAGCAGAAAAAGATGAATTAGGACAGCGAAATAGGGGATAGAGTCTAATTAGTTCTGAGAGGATCTCTACATCACTGTCAGCTGAGGAGTGTCACTCCCTCCAAATGTCCAGTGGCTCTGTTGACATCTCAGCGTGGGCCAAGATGAAAGAGAACTGAGAGATACCAGCAGGAAGCCGTTTTTTTCCTACCCATTCATGCACATGTATTTTTAGACTTCCAAGAAGTCTGTCTTATAACAAATTCTCTTTAAATCTCAGCTGCATGTGCCTCTTTTTGTTGAGTACTTTCTCTTGATGTTTTAACATCTAGTTATGAATTCTTAAAGGCTACTGTGGATCCACATTTTATGATGTGGCAGGATACTAACAGAGAACCATAATAATAGCATTTCCTCCAAAGCATTTCAGGTCATTTCTAGATTTGGCCACAAGGTGGGACAGTGAATCACATTTCTGACTTTGCAGGGAGTGGATTTTCCATCGAAAGTGTGGTTGTGGAAGATGATCAGCTTGATACCTTTGTGAGTGTATTTGGTTTTTCAGAAACTATCATTAATAACATTTTTTTAAAGCCATGTGTCTGATTTCTGAAAGAAACAAAGTCCAGTGATATCATATCTTTACAAAAACATTATGTTAACATATAGAAAGCTTATCTAGTCTCAGCTGAGGTGAAAGTCCTCTTAATGATTAAGATATTTGTGTAGTCTCACTGCACTGGCCATTAATTAACATGTTAAACAACATGGAGGTCTAAACTGCAGTATGGGACTTGGGAGAACCATGGCTGCAGTGTGAGGTGGTGTTTGAGTCACAGTGTTTATGTAAGGGTTATATGCGGTTAGACATGTTAAAACTGTTGCTTCTTTTTTCACAATAAAGTTCAGATTTTCTCTTACAATAACCAGACGATTAGAGATTTTAAAAATAACATTTGAAAAGTCTTGCTTAAACACAGCTAAAAAGACTCATCTCCTGATTTCAGTATGAATGATCATGACTAAACCAAATCTTTCTTTTCGTTGGCAGTTTATCAACATGACTATACATATTGTAAGATAAATATTAAAGAAGATAATATTTGCAAATATTTGCTTAGTGCTCAGTTTCAAAAGAGTGAAGAGTGATTTAAGCTTATAAATGTGCAATTTATTCAAGATATTAAAGTTGA
Organism: Ctenochaetus hawaiiensis; assembly: GCA_029783645.1. Classification (NCBI taxonomy): domain Eukaryota; kingdom Metazoa; phylum Chordata; class Actinopteri; order Acanthuriformes; family Acanthuridae; genus Ctenochaetus; species Ctenochaetus hawaiiensis. The sequence goes on from JAPZDY010000005.1 coordinate 12,290,997, forward strand.
TTGTGTATGAGCTTACATCTGAATGCTGTATTTAGAAAGCTTGAAATGGGATTATAAACTGTTCCCTTCGTCACACAACATGTAGGTCTTCCAGTATTAATTGCTGCTCTTAACTCTGATTTTTTAGCAATTAAAATAGAATTAGTTATGAATGAATTATGATATGAAAAACAAATAAGCAGTTCAATCTGATTAGCAGGTTTGCTGAACCTTCACAGATTTGTAATTTGTTCTAATGCCACAGAGAATTGTTTAGCTCCTGTACAAATCCAGCCGCACCAGAGAAGAACTTATTACAGACATGCAAAATGAAAGTCTTCATTTTTTTTCTGAACAGGCATAATTATGACGATTCTAATTATCAAAACTGTAATATACTGAGAAGGCTAATTTGAATTTTTGGAAATAATTCATTTAAATCTAGGATGAACCTTTTGAGTCATTGCAATTTATTTATTTGTAAACAGATTGGTGCAACAAAAGTCAGTTATCCTGTTACATGCCTCAAATGTTTTTGTCTCTCTAACCGAGGGCATACTTTATTGCCACAGCAGGGCTGCTGTCTCACCACAATGGCTGTAATGGCCTATTTTTGCTCAAATAATGGCAAATGAACCCCATTCACACGTCTGCCACACCACTGCTTTAAGCAGGAAGAATTCGACACTGACCCAGAATGGCTAATTAAAATGGACATTGGTATGCATGAATAAGATATGACGTACAGCAGCGAGACAGATGGAATGCAAATGAGAGCCACAATGGATCAGAAGACTTAAGTGTAACAAATCCGGGAATTATGAAGTTGTGTGTCAATAAAATACAATTCAGAACAAGAACAACACCACCTTGGCTAGCTCTTTGGCTTGACAATGTCTTTAACATGTAAATGTTACAAAACAGCAGTGTCCCCGGCCTTTGTGTAAATACAGGTCAACTCTGTCCTGTCTTTCTGGTTTCACCACAAACCTCGATCTCTTTTTCTCTCTGCGTTCTGCTATAGATATCAGTTATTTCTGTTCCTCTCACCCTCTATTCATGCTCCTGTCTGTCTTGGGGAAGGTGTCTGTACACAGAAGCGGTAAAGCATCTGTTTCTCATGTCCAGGAAGTCTCATGTTTCTCCCCCATTTACTATCCTGAAAAAAAAGGCTCCAACTAGCAGAGGAAGACAAAAGACACTTTTTAGATGACTGCTCTCTGACCAGTCATTTGAGATAAACAGCATTGTACTCTATTTAAAATCAAGACATTTCATACTACATGCTTTACCACCAACAGGGCTGACTAATCTTAAGTATGTCACATTTGCATGTTAATGCTTGGACCTGATTTTGTTTTCTTTATATCAATTTTAATGCATAGAATGCCTTATATTAACATGAATGCAAACACTCAGTGCATTACATTTTTAATTTAAGTCATTAAATTAAGTCTTTCCTTTAAAAATATGGCAAAAAAAAGCCTCTGCACATCTCCTGTAAGAAGATACACTGTAACTCTAAGTACAGGCTGACATTTTTATAACTGACAACTCACATGGTGTGACAGATTTTTGGGATTGACAGAGTCACATGTGCACATGCACACAGACGCAGATTTAAGTGATGAGCGTACCCAGTTTTTAGCTCAGATGCTGTGCCATTTTCTAAATCAAATGCATGTGCAGTGCTGGAAGGCTTTGGTGTTAAAGGGATCAGAGCATTGTGTGCTGACATGATTAAAATCTCTATTATTTAAATATGTCAGGAAGGGAAAAAAAAATCGATAACAGTGAGTCCAACTCTTGTGCCGAAGGAGTTATACTGAGCTTTCTGTGGACTGATAAAAAAAATAATAAATTAAAAAACAAAAGCACCATCTTAATTTGTTTTCCATCAGTCTCTAGAGAGATCATCTTTGCTGTGTCTTTGGTATCTCATTATACTTTCTAATCAAGACTCTTTAAAAATCCTTTTAAAGGGGACAGACTGTTTGCCCTTCCCCCAGCATGCTGCTGCATTGCAGCCATCGACTGCGACTTATTATGTTACAAATGACCAAGGTATAGGCTGACATTTTGATTGTGCAATGTAAAAACCCGTTGCTAGAAAAAGGCTTTTGAAATAGATGTGGTCCTGATCGCTCCCATTGCTCATTCTCACTAATGAAGATTGTCCAATACAATTAAAACCCCAGGTATCCTGTGGCTGGGTTGACAAATTTATCAAATAATTATTTTTTTTCCTCTTTCACCATTAGATTAGAGAGCAACACATCCAGTCACGCTCCCAACCCTCCCTCACCATGTGTGTTCATCCAATCAGGCATGTGTTTCACTCAGTTCAGTCAGTCACTAGCTCCTGTGACTGCAGCATCAAAAGTGACAGGAGCACTGGGGAGGTCAGTAAGCACAAGAGATGGTGAACAAGCAAATAAAACCTGTTTGAAATGACTAATTCTGATTGAGGTTTTTTTTTTTCTATTTTTTATCATTGTGCCTTTTTTCCTTAATTACTGCATCCAATTAACTCAATTTAATGTTACTTGTGCTTTGGCAAAAGGGCTAGTGCCATGACTTGAAATCAATTTCATCCCCTGACCAGACAACATGGTGAAATTTGACATCTGAACACTTGACCCATCACACATCAGTGCATATCAGCAAAAATTTTTCTTACATTTACATTATTTATTTTAGATTGTGTTTCATAATAAAACACATCCCATCGCAGACAATATGCTTGGTTAATAAAATAGATGCCCTTGTCAAACCACAGTCAATTTTATGGAAACTACTTATTTAATTTTCAATCATATTCAAACAATAATGACTAATTGATTTCTCTTTGGTCTTTGTCTAAATTGTACAGTCCAAAAACTGCTGCAGTGGCAGATGCAGTAGATCCAGAAATTTCTCTGTTGTTAGTATATGCTATAGTCTGAATTAATATGCACCCTCTGCACTGACTATAACTGTTTTACTTATTTTAGCTTCTGCTTCCTTGCTTTTAATTTTTAAAATGTATCACTTTTTTCTATCACTTTTAGTTTTTTCTGCTTTTGCATGTTGCTTTATCTCATTTTTGGTCTTTGTGTTGTTGTGTTTGTTGCTGGGTGAGTCTGTTTTGATGTGTCTGTTTTACTAAATGTTGCTTGTGGAACAATAGGACCGAGCAGTTATAGGCCTACCAACCAAAGCACCATCAAATCTTCAAAAAATCCTTTGACAGTCAGTTTTATTTTCAGATATTACACTATGCTCTATGTTCACTGTCACTGTCTGCAAAACCCTATTGTTCCTGCCTCTTTTTAGTTATTAATTACAAAACAAACATTGTGGGTGTGTGCAGTATGATCTAACACCAAGTGCAAAAGGCAGTCTGTCCTTAAACCCTGTTTTGTTTTGAAAAATCAATATTAAGCCTAATTACCATATATTTTGAGGCTAATTTTCTTCGGATCAATTTAAAGGATTATCAATAGCCCTTAAAATGTGCAGCATTTGATTGTTTTTTTTTAAAGATAGGAGGCAGGATTTGTTACACATGGGATGCAGCTGGAATGGAAAGCTTCTGCAGCTCATGCACTTGTGTGTGAGGGGGTTTACCCACCTTTATTTATGCATTGTTGTTTTAAAATTAATTGGTAAATCAGTACCGTTCTGACCAGGCATTCAGTGAATTTACGGTTTGTTTGTTTTGTTTGTTTGTTTGTTTTATGTGGCCATCAGCTGCCCCTTAAGTCCCCTCACCTTCCCGGACCGGATGCCTGGTGATGCTGACGGACAGTTTGTGCACTTGCTGGCTGCAGTTTTTGGGAAACAAAAGTTTGCATTGTAGAAGCCTCGAGCTGACGTCACTTCTCTTGAGTTGCTTGGAGTGAAACGGAGGAGAGACTCTTCAATCTGCGATTAGAGAGCAACACATCCAGTCACGCTCCCAACCCGGACTCTACTGACCTATCCCCCATTCATCCCTCTTAACATCCCTCAAACAGCGCAAACAAACTGGGAAGCAAGAATTAATATAGTGTTGTTTTTTCCAATTCGATTTTTTTTCAAGGAATACACCAATTTCCGACGGTAAGGTGAGTTAAATTGTCTGTGTTTCTTGCCTCCGGGACTTTGCCACCTTAGCTCGCTAACGTTAGCTATCACTCACTAACGTTCGTTGAGTAATGCGTTATTTCACAAATTCCTGTCGCGCGAGCTAACAGCTAAGCTAACATTCTCTTGCTAAACCAGTAGCATCATTTTTTTCTCTCTTACACTTGCCTCAGTCATTCCGCTCCGTGAGTTCAACGTTTGCGATAATATAAAAAGTTAACGTCAAACTAGATACAGTGTCCTCGGCTGTTGTTGCTCTAAACTTTGCTCAGAATATGACTGTTGTCATGTTGCAACTGTAACTTGAGTGAAGAAGAGTGTTCCCACGTTAGAGTTGAGCAACTACCGTTACCGTTAACATGTCATCACCGGTACTTGGCACAGGCAAGCAGGCAAGGCTGTTCAGTCTTGTCATTACCTTGCAGCATTTTGTTGCCAGCTGGTCCACTCTGCGGATCCGCCGCATGTACAGAAGTTAGCTTGTCGGAATGTCGTTTTTTTTCTTCAGCTCACCGCACGCCTCTTGTTGAAGTGTATCAATTTAAAAAAGTAATTCTTTTTGCTCTAATAATGCTTGTTGTGGTTTTAAGTTTCGTGTGACAACATGTTATGCAATTATCAGACAACTGGATATAAAACAGGTGGGCGTTGTTAATGTTTTAACGTCTTGGTCTTTTCAAACATTAGTGATTTTGTTATCAGCATTAAAGCAGGGGGCTTCCCGCTGGTCTCCCCCTTCTTTCTTCTCTTTTTGTTGCTTCCTCCTAAGGAGAGCGCAGCCAATGCCGCAGCTGCGGTCTGGGCTGAAATTTACCCTTTGAGATTATGACAATACCCTCCATTTTTTCTGCTTTCATATTAACAACAAGGCATTCGCCATCTTGGGGTATTTAAATTAGCCCCGTTTGTTTAAACGGTGCTTATCCGTCACAAAGTTATGAAACTTTGGAGAAGAAAAATGTCTGAATGATTCAACCTCAATTACTGTTGAGCAGTATTTTAATCACACGTATAATAGATTTTTGAGCTATGTGGGGTATGATTTATGCTAGTGTGGTTTCCAAACGGATGGGGTATGCAATCCAAATATTTTCATCTTTCTGTGATACCGTGCCACACATTTGGCTTAAAGCTCTTGAAATTTAGTTTTGAACCTTCAAAGTGGCTGTCGTCATGTGGGTGCCACAAGCACTAACTCGGCCTAGCTTCCGATTTATATATCAGGGCATTTTTAAGTTACCCAGATTCCCTTCCACTTTGATTTTAAGTCCGAGCCTGTTTACTGTATCCTAAATTTATAAATCTAGATCAGAAACAAAAAAAGGTAATAAAGAAACCTTAAAAAATTAAATGGCATATAAAGTATAATTTTCCCATTTCTCAACACACAGACTGGCACAAAAGTACATAAAAAAAGTTTAACTTGATTGAAAGTACAACATTAAAGGGCAAATCTACACACCCAATGCAAAAGGAATTAAGATCTTGCTTGAGATTAGTAATTCAATAAGCCTTTTTCGGTGCAGACATCTTGACTTGTCATATGTTTTTTTTTTGATAATCAAAAAAAAGTTTGTCCTGTCTTGTCCTATCAAACTTGGTCATAAAAACATAAACTATCATTTTCATATAGGTGTGTGGTGTACAGGGATTCTTAAATTATTGTGCTTATACAGTGTGTGGAACTTATTCTGATGATACAAATATAACTAGTGTGATTTAATTTGTTTGGCAGACCTCTTTTGTTTGTTACAGTGGAGCTGATTCTCTGAAACAGATTTAATTTATAGTAATAAACTTGTGTGCACCCTTTGCACACTCAGTCTTAAGTGAAATGGCGGTGGACGTGTCTCCTGGTAACGTCCATCATTTAAATGGCTTCGGTATCCAAGGCAGGTCATAGCCTTGATGTGTTGTGCATGCATCCAGTAACTGCCAATGAATCAAAACACAGGTAGAAGGTCACTAAATTTGCCTCATATTTATTCACAGCACATGTCCTTGAAAACCTCTGAACGGCGCTGAAGTGCTGTATACCAGGATTCTTATACATTATGTTTATATTTTAACATGAGGGAATCACAGGAGTCAGCAGCTTGGCATTTGAATGTTAAAATATTGCAGGCTATTATTCTTAGTTCCACTCTTCAAAGACAAATGTAGCTCACAGTTGCTATATAACTTTAAAAAAAACCCTAATGTTAGCAGCCCTACTGTTATGGTAAAAAAAAATATATATATATATATATATATTTTTTTTTTTAGATTTATTTACTACTAGACAGTCTGTTTTGTAGTTTAAGGAAATATGTTTCAATTAAAACTTGCTATAAACAGTGTAGACACTTCATTTTATTTGCAGTACACCACACAGTGCATTGATAGATTTTTGTGCACAAGCTTAAGGCCTGCATTAATTTATACTCAAAATTCTTAGATTACAGAATTTTCTTCGATGGAAGTGGATACACTGAATTAGTCAGGGTTCTCATTATTTCAAGTGGTGATCACAACAGGAATGCTGCTAGTTGTGTTTTTACCCATTTTTTTCCCGATTTCTTTTACTCTTACCCTTTCCACAAGTTTGCGCTCATTAATCAAAGGTACTGGTCTCCTGCTGAGGACTGAGCAGGTTCATCAATTTGGCAGCAAGCTTGCTGTAAGGAACAGTGCAAAGGCTCTTTAAACACGAGCATAAATAAATCTATGGTCTTTATATGCAAGCCCTGAAGGTTAATACTGTATAATTTCATGTACCCTCTTTGTCTGTTGTGATTGATGTTTTTAAACATGTAAGGCTTGACGGGAGTCCCTTTTTGTAGGTCAGTGTTGACACTTTATGATTGGGTAAGCTTGGGGGGAGCGGCATGAGGGAGGTGGATTATTAGGAATATGTCAGGGAGATTACTCTTTTTCACTCATCTTTCTGGTCTATTTTCTCTCTGCCTGGAGATGCTTGTCGCAGTGCTTTATTTGAACCAATGATGCCTCAGAGATTGAAGTCTCCCTGCTGTGTTAATGGGGCAGATGCTTATAATGCTGGTGGTCTGGTGTATTTGTTCGGCTGTTTAGTATTTATACCTCCTTTGCTGCAGGAAATGCAGGTTAGCTGAGAATGAATACATTTGCTACATATTCGTAATACTTAAGGAGGGAGTCACATGACTAACACATACCTTTTGTCCAGTTCCTCTCTCACATGAAGACTGTCCCTCAGCAGCCCTCTTTTTTATTGATCTGTATGCATTTAAAATCTGGTCACTACTGCCACAAACACTTCCCACTTCCCACATTACTGCTGCAGCCACAAATTTGAATATAGCATCCTCAACATTGTCTGGTCTGATAAGAGACAGGAGAAAAGAAATTCATTTTCTAAATGTTTAGATCAGCAAAGGCCCAAATCTAAGGTTTAGTGTAACACAGTTGCTCCCTCACTATGATGAGACATTGCAGAGGAGATGGGCATACATACGGGTATTGTCACTCTGTCTCTTATTTAACATGCACATTTCTAATTTGAAAAAAATACCCCAAAGGTACAGACCTAAATTTAAACAAACTCATTTTATTGAAATGTGAAAGTGTTTCACCTGAGTGTTTTAAAGTAAGAAATATAAAGAAAATGTCCTGTCCATGATTTTATGTATCCCCAGTCCTTCTTGTCAAGTCCTGCTGCTGAGCAGACATCCTGATAATGACCCCAAGACAAAACCCCTATATAAATGAATGGAGAGAGAGAGTCATAACTCTACTTTCAACGGTACTTAAAAATGGCATGTACAGAATCAAAAGTAAAATCTGCTAAAAAAAAATAAGGCTCAAAAAGTTTGGTAACTTTGCCCCAAAATAAGGCTAGAAAGGCATTTTTTCTCTAGTTATACCTCCACTACACAAGATTTTAGGAGATGTTCCAGTATCATTTTTCCTTTCTGGTAGTTTTTTCTAAACCTGAAAATATGTTAAAGGGTAATGTTCATGCATGCATTGACAATGTCAACCAACAAGCCTTTCCTTTTCTCAGCACTATATAAATGTCACATTTTGTTGGTACTGCATGTTTCTATTGAATGTAATGTAAACGAAAAGGCTTTATGTACAAGAATTTTCAGAGACAGCGTAAGCTTGTCAGAGCTGAGTGGGTGAGATGAATGAATAAAGAAAAGATATTAAGATGCTATAAGTCCTGTTGTAACAAACATGACATTCACTCTGACCTCATTAGCAAACTGAAACCCTCAAATCATGTAACACAAGGACCATCAAGGAGACTCGAAAAGGAACCTGTTTTTGGTACCTGAGGTTAGCTGGTAGTCATGACTTATTAAACAGCTTTATGTATAGGAAGACTAATGCCATTAAATGTTCTTTAAATGATGACAAGGAGACAGCTGGTGTAACCTGAGGAAGCTCAGCCTTGTAGCAGCTCAAAGACTTGTTGCAACAACCAATTATTTGAAACTAGAGAGTGACCTCTTGATTGAATTACATATGCAAGTGTAGAAGACTGTAATCATTTTAACGCTTGTATTCGCAGTACAAAATTACACAAATGGAGCAGTAAAGTCACCCTGCATACGTGTAGATGATGCACAATACGTGGTGCTGCCAGCATGAAAGCATATGAAATATGAAAGCATGGAGGCCATTCTTATAATTTACGAGAGATCTAATGTATATGGTTCATATTTAGACCTGATTTAGATGGTATGGAAAAGGAGGGTAACAGCATTTCTATATCAGAAAATAAATATGGCAGATGAAATTGCCTTTTTTTCACTTTGAACTTCCCAGTCTCACATAGCCAGGCCTGTCTTCTCAGCCCTGTGTTAGCACTGGAGAAAGGTCTAGCTGCATCTATTATCATTCTGCTATAGGGAGAAAACAAAATGCTCTGGCTTGTTTGTATTTCTTAAAACTAATCACAGTTGTCTTGGGTGGAGCTAAGCCTAGGATGCAGCGATGGGTTTTCTGAAAACAGTCCTGCTCATCCTGCTCCTTTTGTATTCAGTTGTTTTGTTTTGATCCTCAACAGGTAAAACTAAGGGCTGAAACTTTGCTGATAAAGTCAGAACAAGTGACTGACAGTTTGCCGACAGTTTCTTGCCAAGAGGATTTAAATGTGGATTTGTTCATTACTATGTGAATAAGTGATCATTGCTTTGATACCCCTATGGTTATAGGGACACATTAGACTCAGTGACTCTGATTGATGAATGAGACATGAAAAGATTTAAGTGATTCAGGATTGATTCAAAGATTGAAGCTGGTTCAGGCTCCATTTCCTTTACATTCCAAACGAAATGAGCCCAGATGGTAATGTGTAAATATTGTACATGTGGTGCCTTGTCAGAATTGTTTGCAGTGCCTAACATGTGTGTTAAGTTACAAAATCTCTGACCATGAGAGCAGTTTTTGTAAGAGGATGAACATCAAGGATAAATGTTGCTTTACTGTGCAACATAAATTTCAGTAAGACTGAACTTTAAAGCTTGATATGAGTGTTTTTTTTTTTAGAAGAGAATGTTTCTGCCTCTATTCAGAATAAGACATTTATTTTAAAGTTCACTAAGGTCATTGGATTTTTGAATAATCTAAATATTAGACATATAGCTACCCTTCATGTAGGGTAGACCCTAATCCAATATCTTCAGAATGTTTTTGTCATGTCCCAATGCCCTGTGCTTTCTTTTGGCACTGGAGTTAAATTTTTCCGCTGATGTTTAGAATTAATAACTCATCCGTCCTTAGGTTCATATTACCATTTTTATTTCATTTTCCTGGTGCTTTCAGATAGGCATGATGCTGAAAAAGTAAATCAATAAAATCAGCCTATGAATCTGACTGTTGTGTCTCGTGTTTCAGGTGCAGAGGAGTGATGTCAGAGAACTGAGGACAATCTCGTGCAGTAAGTGCCTGGTTACAACAGCTACACATTGTCAGTCTTTTCCATTATGCTCTTTGATGTGGCTCTTTTGATTTTGTATGGCCAAAAAAAAAAAAATCAGTTTGCTTTGTTAAATTGGAAAAAGCAACTCATGAATGGAAATGCAGGACTAAGCGGAGTACTTCATTTTAAAGAATTATTTAGGTGTAGGATTAAAATTTTCCAATTAGGTTAAGATTTAACAAAGTCCTCCTTTATGAAATTAGTTTGTGCTGTATTACACTTTGCTCCCATTTTGTGCGTTAATCTAATTAATTCCTGTCTTTCTTAGAATAAGTGTCAAGGCTTCAGAACATATTTTAATCTCTTGGGGGAAGAAAGGAAAACTTTTTTGACTATGGGGTATGTTAGATAAATTACTGTGAGC
>JAPZDY010000005.1:12311383-12332352 GCA_029783645.1 Ctenochaetus hawaiiensis
ACTGCACTGATTGGCAGCTATCCGTCACAAGACGTGACGTGAGGTTAGGAGACAACACTTTACACCTGGGTTACATTTACTTTGTACCTACATCACAAAGTGCTCCACAAATCCTAAAATATCCTCCCTGCTTGCATATGATGTTAAACAGTTATGAACCGTGAAATCAGTAATATGTCTTTAGACTCCCTTAAGAACCATACATTGCAAGTTGTATATAAAAAAAAACACTGACAAATATTATTTAAAAATCCATACACTAATGGTTCCAAAATTAAATCTTAGTGCACTAAGTTCAATGTCCAAACTTAAGAAATGAAGAAATAATAAGAGAGCTGTGGCGTTTACAACTGTGCCTCAGTCATCGTGTACTATGAATATGTAAAAGTAGTTATTTTTCACAGTAAATGGCTTCCAAATGCCTGCATGGAAACCTGTCACCCAGTGACAGCCTGTCAATGGGTGTTACCTATAAAAGTGTTTACATCTTTTTCTTTTTTTTCTACAGGCTATAGGTATTGCTTTTATTGTGTGTTTTCACTTTCACATGCAGTGCTAATGATATCACAGAGGTTTGATTGACATACAATATAAAGGTGAAAATCCCCTTCATAGGTGATGTGATGCAAAAAAAAAGAATGGTAGGGAAGGGCAGTGTTGAGACTACTTTCTTTGTTACCAGTGCTTACCAGTTACCAGGCCGAAACATGGCGACAGTCTGAGGTGCTAATAGGCCTACCTGGACAACAGATTAGCAAATGCAAAACTTCAGTAACTAACAACAAAAGCAGAGGGTCTGCATCAGTAGTGTGAGACCTCACCACAGAGTCTGAAGAATGTGTTCAAGGTGGAAAGTGTCATGCGTCTATCATTGTGTCATGTTAGTCTTAATCATGTTTGTTTCATCCTGTTTGGAGTGCTGAGACCCTTTTTTTCTTTGTGCTTTAAAAATTTGTTGTGGCACTACTTAGTCCCTGGTTTCCTCATCAAAGTGACAGGTGTAGAGATGTGATGCATTAGTCCTCATGCGTCTCCGTTAGACAGCTGATACAAGAGTCCAGCTATTAAAAATAAAGTTCTCCTCCTGGCAGCCTGACATTATCTAGCTGTAAGGGCACGGTGCCAAATTATGAGGTTAAAAAATTTCTGATTATCCGACTTTTTTTAAATATTGACCTTCATTAAGGACATTTGGTGTGTGCACAGGTGTTTGTTTGAATTTAACCAGCTTCGTCTGCTTCAATAAAGCAGTGGACATATGGACACTGTGTGACTAATGCTTTGAAAGGGACACTCGGGATCTGTTTTTATTGCTTCATTTGGCACACTGCAGTCCCACTTCCCATTACGGTTGCCATGTGATTTATGTTGTACTCTTTAGAGAGTGAGAGAGAGAAGCGCTGTGGATGAAAAGGCTGTGATAGTGATGTTTACCTTGATCCTGGCTGTCTTTTTATTTCATCTTAGACATTGACAGCAGGGAGAGATGGGTTAAAATCCCTGTGTAGCCCCATGTTCTCTTTTTCATAGATGCTGTGTTTTGATCTTCTAAAGTATATGGATGTCATAGTGTCAAGCCTTAGGATTGACCATACCTTTCTCTTTTTAACCTCACCATTTCTGGCATTAAACAAAATCACACCATTAGACCGACCAGTATATGAACATTATTCCCACCAAAATGGGGCTGAAACTAACACTTACTTTTTTGAATTTTTGATTAGTCTGCCAATGACTTTTTACAATCAAACTACAGACTAATTGTATAGTCTATTGAATGTCTAAAAATTCTGAAAAATGCTTAGTACAGTTTTCTAACACTCAGAGAAACATCTATGAATTGTTCCTTTTTTCCAGCTAACAGTCCAAGAATCAAAAACTCTTCATAAATAAAAAAGCAAAGTAGCAATCCTTACAGTAAGAAGTTGTAAATACAAATGCAAATGTCGTAAATGAAACTATAAAATGAATAATCAATTGTCCAAATAATTGGCAACTACTTTTCTGTCAAACAAGGAATTAATTGACTAATATTTGCAGTTTACATCAAAAAATCAGAAAACCTGTGCTTTGTCTCTCTAATGCATAAATGTAGGTCTAATAATTTGTATCACTTTTTTGTAACAATTGAAGCTGATGAACATCATCTTTTAGGGGGTAGATACAAATTTTATAGTCACAAATTCTTTCCCCATTTAATGCCCCAGTGAAAATATTTTTTCCTTTTCTGGCCTTTTCAAAAAGAAATAATAATTACTATGAAGCCTGAAGGAAATGATGGTGAGCAAATGATTTAAGAGTAAACAAGAAGGGTATTTGAAGGTAAGTAATGATAATGATATGGTGTATGTGTTGTTATCTTTAACAAGTGTTGGCTTGCCTGTCCACTTCCTCCCTGTAGAAAACACTGCACATACAAGGGTGTAGCTAAATATTAAGTCATGAACAGGTATGCTGTATCTTTAATTTTTACAGTTATTTACACTAAGTTTAAAATCCTGTTGGAAAATATACTTAAGCAAAGCATTAACAATGAAATTGTCATCGAGGCAATTCAGCAACAACAGCTGTTTGGGAAATGCATAAAATTACTTGTCCTGCATCTCTTTCTATTTCCTTTCCTCCTTTTTTAGTAACACTAGGCAGACACTATGTGTCTAATTAAATAATAAATTAACTGTGGCAACAGTAGGCAGGAGATCTAAGAAAATGTTCATGATGGATGCAAGTCTGTAAAGAACATGTGGGACTCCTTTCAAGGCACCATATCCCACCCCCAAACCACTCCTCATGAAAATTATCCACATGCAAACTGTGCTAACACTGCTGTGAAGGACAAATGCATTTCTTGGAACATTTGTCATACTGAAGCCTCACATCGTTCATCACAATGCATTTGCCTCCTTAACTAGCAACCTCTCCGCTGTATTCATGGTAGCATTCAATACTTGTTTAAAGGAGTCAATACAAACAGAAAATCATTTTTTTCTGTGACGCTTTCCCTAAAAGATGGATGTGCCCTAAAGAAAGATTATAACAGAGTGCCTACGCTCTGTGTTTTTCTGGTAATTCTCAAGAGCAAAAATGGATTATTATGCTGGCAGTGTGAGCACAGGTGGATCTCTTTGCTTGGCTCGCAGCATGTGTGCGTTCTTGCATAGGAGGTCAAAGATGTGATTACATTGATGCATAAAAGACTAAGGCTGTGGCAGGACATTTAGGAAATAAATAGTCTTTGAAGGTGTTTAGTAACACTAGATCAGGCTTTGCTATAGATCACATTTAGTGGCAGTGGGACTCCTGCTGAACTGGTGTCACAGAACGTTTCAGAGGATCTCCGGTGTAACTAACACTGCTCTTCTGCTCTTACTGCTCTTATGAGATAATTGGAGAGCAAAATAGCAACACTCTAGACAAAAGTAAACATAGGTTTGTGTTGCAGTTTGGGAGTGTCAGCTCATTTGCAGACACATGTAAATTAATGTCTTTGTTCTCTCTTTTGGTCAGATATGCTTAGTCTAATTGGTTGATCATCTGAGTGGCCACTGCAGTTTGACATTGTGTTGCATTCCTCCAAAAGTTGTCTGCACTTTCTACCATGAGAACACTTTTTTGTTTTGTTGTTTTTTGTTTTTTTTTCAGAAACTCCTGTGGTCCACACCACTGCAGCCTAAACAGACAGCCCACATTAACATGAATGGAAGAACTTGCATTTCAGCTGCAAAGCTTTACTTGGTCTGAATTGGAGCTTAGAGCAGTGTCTTTGTATGTGTGTGGGTGTGAGTGTGAGAAAGAGAGAGCTGGCCCCGTCAGGCTCTGAGAGAGAGGAACAGCAAGAGATGTAAAAATGCATCGTAGACAAATCAGAAAATTATGTATTATGAATTATGAATAAAAAAAAGTAGATAAGGTTTATGTGGTCTAAATAAAAAGGAAATCTATTTTTTAAAACTCCAATATTGAGAGCTGAAGAGGTAACAGGCTTATCAATGCCACTGTCTTTAATAATGTAGCCCCAGGGCATATTTAACAACAGCATTCCATCTCATTTCTACTCGTTGCAAGCCTCAAGCCTGAGATATATGGTAAAACAGCCCCTAATGCAAAGTATTGATTATGTGACAATGCCATGCTTTCCTGTAAAGCACTCTTCACAGCTCCTCTTTCAGGACAAGACGCTCAGTGTTCTTACTTCTTACTACCTTAGAAACCCTAGAAATAAAGAAGATTTAGTTTTGATACCAGCTTGAACCTGAGAGTGTTCAGCACTTTTTAATACCTTTTAAGTATTATTTAATTTTATGTTTAAAAACAATCATTTTACTCATAGGAGGTGGTCTAGGCTGGCAGTCTGTCGAGATGAACAGCATTGCAGAAGGTTGCCTACATTGACCCGTGTGGAAAATTGAGCTCAACTGTAACTTCCTCAACAACTTAAAATTATCCATTGCATCCTGAAAACCTACTTTATTCTGTCCACTAATTAAATTACCACTTCTATTGACCTAATTGCATAAAATACATTAATTTAAATCTGTTTTATATATTAAAACAAAAATTCTTAAGAAGGCACATAAATCCAATCCACTGTGTCATTGTCAAAGTAGATGGCCCTGAAAATCCCTCTGTGAGTAATGCTGTTTGTCACTGTAGTTTGGCCCCTGATGCAGGTCAGTTTTAAGTTTCCCTGGGACAAGTCAGACAGAACATTTAATCACTTTGCAGGTAGAGAAGGAGTCATGGCCAGGAACAATAGCTTGTCATCAAAAGACAAGGGCAGAATGAAGAACTGATTGAAACTCACAGGAGCATGGTACTTCAACTGAACAGTGGATGTACCACTGAGCTTGTTATGTGCCGAGCTGCCACGACCCCACACACTCCATATCTGTCATTTGTTTACTGTAAAGAGGCTGCACCACAGTGAGCTTCATCCAGCACATCTTGAGCATGTACACAAATGGACGGGAGACAAATAATTAACTTCATTTTGGTGTGTCTGCTGAGTGACCTCAAAGAGACAATGGCAAGTAAGGAATGAAAGGCCTTTCTTAATTTGCTTTACTGCTGTCTTCCACTGGGAAGGTTTTAGTCTCTCTGCTTTTTACAGCACTTTTTTTTCTTACCAATCCTTAAGATCACAAATGCTAAACAATGAACGATGTTCCATTTTTTAATTTATTTTATTCCATCTTAGCAAGAGAATTTTTTTATTTGTTTGTTGTTTTTTGTGTTTTTGTTGTTGCAGCTGATGTCAAAGCAACCATGTATATAATCAATCAAGAAGATATTAATGCCTGAAGAGATGTGTTTAACAAATTGATGTAATGCTAATTGCCTGCTAACAGAAATGCCTAGCAGCTGTGGCCAGAACTTGACATATTTGTTTGTTTGTTTTTTTATTTCATGCATACTCCTTTTTTATCTTCACTACACTTTAGTCACATATTAGTGTAGAACAGATGGAGAACTTCTGGGTGGTGTAGTTGTCTGATGTAAAACAGTGTAATGACACTGTTCACAACTTTTTTGCATTTACCTTCCATTAGCTGAAAATACACCATGTTTGCAGTCTTTAACTGCTGATACATGCTGATGACTCTGGTCTATTACTGCATTATTATTTTTGGCATCATCCATCTGCTTTTTTTTACAAGATAACAAGAAGGAAGACAATGAAAAACAAATTCTTAAAGACACAGCTGTTTAAATGAATAATACAATTCTTTTTATTGTAAGATAAACTCAAATTTTCATAATTTATGCTGATTTAAATACCACAACTGTTCTTTGCACTGTTTTCAGTGTTTTCACTTTTTAGGTAGGCATTTATACCTCACTCATTTATTCAAGGTAAAAATAAAGATATAGCCACCAGCCTCTTAGCTTAGCATTAAGATTGAATGGAGACTCTGTCTTAAGTGACACAAATGGTGACATAAATTGATTTTTCAGGTACTTTTTTTAAACAATTAATCCAGCAAATAATCTTTAGATTAATCAATGAAAATAACTGTTGATTGCAGACTTAATGAGCTATGCAAACTGCCTGCTGGCTGTAGCTATCTGTTACCATACAGACATGAGAATGGCATTGATTTTCTCAAATTTCATGACAAAAAGTATATTTTCTCAAATTGTCAAGCTATTAAATTAATCTTTGTAAATCAGCAAAACCTATGATGGCCTTTTTGAGAGAAATTAAAATAAATAGAAGATAATCTAATTCATCAAATAGATGAGTGAAAGAGGCAAAAAGAAAATAAATTTCACATTTTATTCAAAACCAAGCTTAGCTTTGGAGCCAGCTGTATGATTTCCATAATTTGTTTTGGTAGAGACAGCATGTTGGCCTTTTTTAGTTAGCTTTGCCTCTTCACAGCAGGAAGTTCTTGTGTGTGATTCTAAACTTATTTTATTTGGAGTGTGATTGGTATCCCTTTATTGGCATGTGTCCCCTGATGGTGTTTCAGTTTTTTCTTACATTAAAAAGGCACATCCCTGTTGAAGGGAGTATTTTGGTATTTCAGTATTAGAAATAGTTTCATTATCCCCTGCCCAGTGTACCAATGTATGATGGGAAGCAGTTACCTATGACCTTAAGCTGGAATGTACAAGTGCTCAATGTGTGGTTTCCTAGTCAATAGCTAGTGTTAAAAGAATTTATAGCAATTATAGCACTTTGTGTTAACAGAAAAAACAGAAATGCACCATCATGGCAGAAATGTTAATATGCTACATTCACGGATGATCCAGAGACATATGGCTGTTAACATGAGGAATAATAATTCCTTTTTAAATTTAAGATACTGCACACCATCCCAACATTTGTGGAGTGTTTGTATTATTGTTTATGAAAGAGATAAAAAGCCTATATTTAAATGATTGATGCAGTTTGGTGCTTTTTCTCTTTAGAGTTTCATTCTGTTGATTAGCATATCGTTTTATGTTACGGGATGTTTTTTTATTCACAGATGACTGCATTATGCTTGTGGAGTTATATATGTGAACATGACTTTGATTTAATCAAAGTCATTGTTCCGTAAATCATCTCCTGTATATTAGCTTGTACAGTATGTGTGCTTTATGGGACTTGCGTCCTGCTGCTTGGGATGTCTGTACTGTGGTAGTGTACACACATCCATCAAATTAATTTTAAATATTTATGTGAGTAATAAAACACCTGCTTACTGTACTTGCTGACACCTGTGGTTTTATGTTGATTATCAATAAATTAAGGTTTATTTGCTTGTGAAACCTATTTTAATTTCTACCTTTATTCAAGATGGGCTTTGTAAATGCTGCAAAACAGTCTTTTCCTTAACAGCAGTGTGTCTTTTTTGTCTTGTATTTTTATTTATTCTTTAATACTACTTGATAAATACCAGTTCACTTTAATACTTTGATAAATAAGGTCAACTGTAAATGAGCTTTTAACATTTATAAAGGAAAAAGCTACCTGACATTCATTAGACATCATTTCTGGAGTTTTATACTGGGAGAAAATGCTAGTTTAATAATGCAGTAGAAAAGATTACTTAATAAGAGATCATATCTGCAGCATGTCACTGATATATTGGAAAGGTTAAATAACACTGTCATTAGGATAGTGATTGTGAATTTATTGGTGACACATTTCACCCTTATAATCCTTGATAAAATTTTTGCCACCCAAAAGATAATTTAATATAATTTGTGCAGATGTATGATTGAAACACAGATAAGGTTTTTGATTTTATTAGCATTCTGGTCATCTAAGAGTGCTCAATGATGTGTGATGTAGCAAGGTCAAAATTACACTATTAATTCTGTTGGTTTTTATTTTTTTATTTTATAACGTCATTTTATAAACAAGACAGGACTGTTGTTCTTTGTTCTGCACAAACTCCCACCCACATGACTGCAGGAAACTGTGGCCTTTCCAGTGAAGCATGGCTACAGCTTTCATGTCATTTACGTCTCATCAGTGCAGTTCCTGGTGAGGGATGATACTTGATATTCAGAGGGTAGCTTTGTCTCCTCAAATTAATCAGCTGCTCCTGTATTCTTGTGCAGGGGAGAATCACTAGGGAGATTTAGGACTTGTTGGTGTAATGTACAATACTAAAACAAAGGCAGGCTGTAAGACAGAATCTTGAAGCTTTTGTGAACGTTAAAGAGGATTTCAGTTGTGGGCTTTTGTGATCAGTGGGATGTGAAGTGGCATAAATAATGGAAAATCCAGGAAATATGGTGCTGATGAAAGGAGTACAGTGCTGGAATCTGTGTACCGTATTGTATTTGGATGATGGAAAAAACCACATTAGTCTGGGAATCATCAATGAAAAATGGACAACAGCTACAGCTATTTATTCATCTGCATAAACTAAAGATTGTGGAAAGATAGATAAAAAGTATGCATAAAGGCTCAATCAATCAATCAATCACAGCTTGTAATGCAGGATTTTTACATTAAAGGGCTGTGAAGGCCTTTGATTCAACTGAGATGTCACCAGCATTTTGTCTAAGTGCAATGTGCTGTGTATTTATTTATATGTGTGTGTATATAAGCTGTAGGCTGATGTTTCAACTTTGTTTTACCATGTGCTGCTCAGTTACATTAAGGCAAATGAATGTAAAATCCCATAAAATTAACATGTTGATATCATTGTGATGACCTGTGTTCTGATGTTATACTTCATATCAGACAAAAACTGTATAAAACAAAACCTCCAATTTCCGTTATTAGTGCTTAGTTGCTTGTTATCATAAATTTAGAAACTGTTTTATAACTTGTTACACAGTGGTAATTTATCTTGGACTGCAGCAAAAGATATTTTAGGTTTTTATTTAATTTTACTATACAATTATGTGATCGATAATTAGTGACTGAACACTTGACATTACAAGAAATGTCAAAATAAAGAAAACTGCCCATCACATTTTGCCTAAAACCAAGGAAGGGGATGTATAGAAATTGCTTGATTTGACCAACCAGTGGTCCAGAACGCAAAGATATTTCATTTATGTATTCCCCATATAAGTTAAAAAAAGCAACATTGTGAGATGGTTAAACCAGTAAATGTTTTTTTTACTTTTGCTTGATGAACCACTTAAATAAGTTATTAATGAATTAATGCAAGAGAAACCAAGTGTCATTATGAATTGTGGCCTGAGATGTTTTTTATTCTTTTTCACACTTCTTAACTTGTATCTTGAAGTGTTAACCTGTCTACCTTCATATCTGTGTTTGACAGATATGGAGTTTGGAGAGCGGCTGGTCTCGCCATCATCAGCCCCATCCTCCCTTCACGTGGCCTCCTCTTCAGCCAGCTCCTCCCCTGCTCCACCACAGACACCCTCCACTAAGTGCAGCAGCCCAGCTCCTAGCCCAGCAGGAAGCTCCCCTCTCACCACCTGCGGTATGTGAACACACACATACTCACACCCTACTGAGATGTGCACAAAGTCAAGATACAAGATCGAATGTGACTCACAGTTAATTATTTTGATGTTTTATTTAGTTGAAAGTCAGTACACACATCAGTGTGTCCACATTTTGGACAATGTTGTGAAATTATCTTAGATTAAAGTTCATGTCTGCAGTGCAGCAAATGGTGATAATAGTCACCCACAAAACAGTCTTAAATTCACAAGCTAATACATGTAAATGAGTGACTTTATAATCAGTCTGCACTTTATAACTGCACTTCCACACCAACTTGTAAGAGAGGACAATTTTAAAAAACTATTTTAAGGAATTACTTTTGAAAAAGCTGAATTTAAATAGTACAACAATAAGAGGGCTTAAGACACCTGTCTTAACACGTCTTAGACGATTTTGAAAATTAATGAATGCCGACGATTAAAAAACCTTGTACGCCCTTGTGGATGTCTTTTGACAACCTTTAGCTCCAGTTTATCCTGTGTGATTTGACATGTCTGTCAGCCTCACAGTGTGCATGCTGCTGCCGACATCCACTTGTTTTCTCTGAATACTAATTGTGGTCAGAGCCATTATGCATTGAGCAGCGGTGATGCATAAGCTGTCAGATTACCCCTGACCACAAAATAATGTGCAAATTTACATACCGTGGTTTGTGATTTTTTTTTCTTTTCCCTTCACATTAAAATACGCCAAAAAGTAGTGTTTTTCTTTGTCATGCTATCACAATGAAGAACACATTAGAGACATTCTCATAAATTATTCATTTTAAGGCCCCTACACCAAACGTGCATTGAAATTTCCAAGATAATTTATGTTGGACTGAACACTAAATACTGAAAGCACATTGGCACATCTCACTGTTGTGACTATTAAGTAAATTGGGTTCATTTAAGAGATTTCTTATCCCCTTAGGGAAGAGGAAGAGAGATGCTGTAATACACAACCAGTGTAGGTAACACCGTTGTGAATAGAATCATACTCAAGCTTTCATATTCTTAAGGCTAGGTGTTTACTGTGTAACTAGAAGTTAAACCATAAGTGTCTAACATGGATTTTTTCTTGGACAAACAACCACAACTGATTCTCAGTTTGTAGCTGAAAGGAAACTTTCAGCAGGTGTTTTTTTCACCCTACCTTTCTTCTTTGACTTATTCATTTTTACTGTCATTAGTTATGCCTGTCATTTGTTATGCCTGTCATTTGTTATGCCTGTGTCATAACAAATTTTTAAAAATGATTGGGTGTGCCAGATCCTGACTTATTTTTTTGATAATTATTGTCAGTATTCTGAGATTCACCATGTTGCTGTGTCTCTTATTTGCCCAAGCAATTTTGAACAGAAAACAGAATACACACTGGTCCCTAATGAGATCAGAAATTAAATAGAAATAAATTATCAAATCACAATATTTTGAAAGGATTGTTTTGATATTGACATGTACAAACATGTCAGTATATTTAAACAGATTTCTCTTGATCACCTGGTTAAAGGTGTTGTTTGTTAGATTTCAGCACCATTTGCAGTACAAATTCTCTGAACTGTGGCAAAAAATGTGGTCAAAAATGCTTCCTTTGACCCAATCTTAATTGAGAGGTCACAAACTCAGTTGCAGTGTTTACAATGCACAGGTCCCATGTGATCCAGCAATTAGGATTCCTGGTTTAACAATGATGGAGAATTTGATTCCTTGTATGAGAACAGTTTCATGTCAGCGTTCATCACAGTGACATACACTTATGTACTTTCACAGCACAGTTTATACTAGACATTAATCCTGTGCATACACTAATTTGACCTTTACATTAGAAATGTACCGTAATTGGTGCTACAATATTACAGAATATCACATCTTAACTGATAAAGTAACATTAATTAATAGATTATATTTTGTGTCCTGTAGGCCACTTGCTACAGATACCGGGGGATGAACATTTGAATAAGTCTGGCAGCTCTAGTGGTTTTCCTTTACTCAGCCATCCAGCTTTTGGGCTCTACACATCCAGTCCAGGTCACTCTGATTTTGGAGGCCTGGGAAGTCTGGGTTTGTCTGCCTTGGCTGCTCCCTCCCATTTTGGTACATTTCCAGGTAGGTCCAATGTTTTATTTTACTTTATTAATGAAGGAGAGAAGAAAATTTTGCTTCATGGTAAAATTATTGCTAACATAATTAATATAACTCAGTGAAACGACAGTCACTGGAATGTACTTGTTATCAACACAAAACTATAATTTAAACTTAGTGATTTGTGCTAGCAATAGAATGGATACTTTGCATATCCAGATAATGTGGCTATCTGTGCCTAACTGAGCAGTATCTCACTCCAGACTGCTGGCGTCCATCTGAAGCACTTAATAAAGGAGCAGCAGCTTTCTTCCCCCCTCTTATGGGTTTGCATCCTGTATTTGCATCAACCCTCAAGAGCCAAGATCACAATTGCTTGCAGTCACATACCTCAGGTAAAAAAAGAGCTTCATCCTGTCTAAGTCACGCATGTTGTATTAGTTTGAGAGACGCCACACAAAATGATTCCTAAACTTTTTTTTTTTTTTGATACCATTCAAAATCTCGTGTAAACATAATGAGACTTATCGTCCACCAAATGTGAGTGACTCCTGTATCTTTTTTCTCATGAGTATCCATCTGAAGAAGTTCACATTGCTGGTTTTTGTAGGCGTAGTTCGAACAGTGGAAGGTAGGAGTGCTTCTGCTCCTACTGGGAACTCTACTGTGAACACCAGTTCATTTCCAACAAAGGGAAACATGGAGAAAACTAAAGCCAACAGTAGCCGCAGTCAAAAGAGCAGCCAGGACCTGCGCCCACTGCACCAAAAGACCATTCAGAGAACAAAAGAAAAGGTTAATAATGCATTGCCTCAACCACTTGAGTACACCGCATGAAAACTCAATTTACTGTTCCGTTGTTTCCTTTTATTTTCTCTGATCAAAGAATGTTGACTAATTTTATTCAGAAACCCAACAAAAGAGCACTAGAGACCTCCAGCATGAGCAGCAGCCTTTCAGGATCATTGTCCGATAGCTCCAGTGATGGTGAGGAGAGCAGCAGTGATCCTGATGACTTGGAGGAAGAGGAAGAGGACAATGATGATGAGGAGGATGATCAGAGCAATGACAGTGAGGACTCTGATTCAGAAAAAGAAAGTCCAGTAAAAAGAAAAGTCAAGGTGAGTAAGTGTGTTCAAGTTGAACTGATGGTCTTTGTGTTAATTTTTAGTGACATACTCATTTTTGAAATCAGGCAGTCTGACTCATCGAGTATAGTCTGTAGATATGAGCTTGCCACTTAGCAGCTGTTTTAGTTGGCTTTCTGCTCTCATTTTGCTATTTATATATTACTATTACAAAGCTGCCGTTGCTGCAACCTGGGTCTAATGCTTCCTGAAGTGGTTGGGATTGCTCCAACAGAGCAAGCCAGAGCCTTTTCTCCCCTATAGCAGAATGATAATGGCTACAACCAGACCTTCCTCTAATTCTGACACACGCACTCTGTGGAGATTTGTTATTGACCACTACAGAGGTGGTGTGTTTTTTTGTGAAGAGTAATGCATGATACATATGGTAAGGATGATATGAAATTGGTGAAATGAAATATTTTTTCCAAGTTTTTGTTTCAAAAAGTTTAAGTTCCCCTGTGTAAAACATTTTTCTGGTTAGAAAATGTTGGTTGGATTGACAAAAGCAACTATGGTAGTGGGTGGCAAACTGGATGTATGTGCTAGCTGACAGAGCTGCCACTGTGAGACTCTCTCAGTAGGAGCTGACATGACATGCTGTCTTCTCCCTGTTTTCCTCATCCTCCTACTCAGCGGCTGACACAGAACACTTCAGAGAGTAAAAAGAAGAGACCTTCGGCTGATGGAAGTGCAACTCAAAACAGTCACCGTGACATTGTTTCTTTGACTTCCTCGTACCACCTCCAGTCCTCCTCTCATCCTGCTGGCCTCTTGCAGTCAGCAGGGCTGTTCCCCCAGAGCTCCAAGACCACAGATGAGGAAGGCCAGCAACACATCAGTGTCATCCAGGCCACAGGGTTGGCAGCCAGCAGCAGTCCTCTGGCGCAGTCCCACATGGATTCCTCCCCTCTTCCCCACATGTCTTCACCCAACCCCATCTCCTTCTCCAACTCACCCAAGCACCTCTCTCGTTTGTCCTCACCAAAACATAGCTCTGTCTCCTTCTCTCCCAAACCTCTCGCTCTCTGTTGCCTTTCTAAGAGCCCTATGCTGTGTTCCCCGCCGAAGCCTCTCTCCCGTTCTTCTTTACCCAGACCACATATGCTGTTAGCTTCACAAAAAACCCACCATAAATCCAAATTCTTGATGGCCTCTCTGAAACACACACAGCTTTCTGATGGCACAAAGGAGAGCAGTGGAAACCTTCCAGATACAAGATCGTTACACTTGAACAGTTTTAAATTAAAAAAGGTAAGTTATATTTGTTATTTACATCACTGGGTTTAAGCTGAATTCTGCCTGTGGTCCAAGAAACAAATGACTGTAATGAAGAATAAATATATATCTTATCCTCTTTTGTTATAAAATGATCTCTCCTTTTTTCGTGGCCATCACTGTTTCTGTTATAAAATAAACAGAAATCTATTGGTTCCCAGTTGGCAACAGAAACTGAATGCCTGTACACTATTATCAGAGCTTTTATTATACTGCATGTTAGTCTGACCGCTACATGACTAGAAGTGACAATGCATTTAGCTCTACTGGGAATACTTGACAAAATTGACAAGCAATTAGCTCCGTTATGCTTTGGGATGTTTGTTATCAAGAGAGAGAAATCGGCCTCTTTTAAAGGACACTGTTATTGTCAGTGTTTTGAAAAGGAGGGAAAATGTAGCCGTCTATAACAAGAGGTTTTTAATTCACATGGTGGTGGTACATTCAAATACAAGCTTTTGATTGCCAGAATATGACAATAGCAACAAATACAACATGACAGCTAAAGTCGCAGGATGGCACTAAGCCAAACAATTTGAAAGTATTTTCCACAACAGCATTTTTTCTTTACTGTTGTTGACAGGCTTGAGTCTACTCTTCATTGTCCCTGTCTCTTATTACACCTTAAATTCCTTCATTCACAGCCCACAGCAATGTAATGTGAGTGACAGTTTGTGTAATTACTTCCTTCTTTGCTTTGTTTCCCTTTCTTTTTCATTTTTATATATGAAGCCCCTCCATTCCAAGGACTCCCTGAAGCAAGCATTCTCTCTGCGACCCAAGAGCCAGAATTGGTAAAAAAAAAAAAAAAACAACAAAAAACCCCCCAAAATTCACAAAACTTTAGCATCCTTTATTGTTGTGAAATTGATTGAGCAGTTATTTACTGTCTCTCCCAAACAGCACCGACACCAATCTGTTCCTGAGCCACCACCCTAATGGAGTGAGCCAAAGCACAGTACAAGATGCCCCCTTGGCCCTCATCACTAAACCCCACAGCCAGAGCAGCACCCCCAGTAACAAGCCCCTCCTGGCAGCCTCCACCCCCTCATATCCCATGCCCATCAACCTTAGCACTGGATCCAAGGAGATGTCAGGCAGCTTTGCTTCCCCTCTTAAATCATCAGCCTCATTAGGTGCTGCTCACACATCAAGGAAAACAAAGACTCCCAAGATTATGCGTGTAGGAAAGAGCCTATCTAAAACCAGCTCATCATCCTGTCCATCTGTTGACTTGGTCAGAAGCAGTGAGTCTGATATCCACAGCAGCAGGGACTCAGATGACTCTCTTGGAGACAATGATGATGATGAAGATGATATTGAGGATGAAGATTCAAGCAGTAGCCTGTCAGGTTAGATTAAACAACCTTTCTGTAATTTTACAAGGAAATAGTATAGACAACTATAATTGCAGATAAAAATTGTTAGATGAGGCTTTGCGTAGAAATTAGCAGATACCGGTAATATATGGCTTGGTTGTGAGAAGAATGCTAATTAAGATATCACTGTCTCTCTCTGTTTCCTAATGTCACACCGGAATCTCCTGCAGAGTCAGAGAGCAATCTGGGGAGCGACTCTGATGGCTCTGAGGATGAAATGAAGGAGCGCAGTGAGACTGAAGCAAAGAGCAATACAGAAAGGACTCCCCTAAAACTTGCTAAAGCCCACAAGTCTACCCACAAGTCCTCCCCGAGCCTCTCAGCTGCCCTTTTGAACTTTGAAATCACTGGTCCCCCAAGTTTATCAACTAGCCTACTCACCACAAGCACAGTGTCCAGCTCAGGAGCCATGAGTGTCCACAGCTCTATATCACCATCCCTCACATTTGCTACACTGCCAGGTATCACATCTGCTCTGTTAAAAGATCAAATACAGTACAACTTTTTAGGCTTTTTTGACCTTTCAGGAAAGTGTTACTCACTCAGATAACAAAGCAGAATCATGACCAAAGTCAGCATGGCAATTATGTTCCACCTTCTCTGTTTTGATAGCAGTCCAGACTTTCTGCTTCTTCATTTTTGCTTATTTAGACAAACCAGTCTATCAGTAGAAAGGGCACTTTTTCAGAATGAAAACATGGATACGCATTCCTCAGTGTTTCCAGGTTAAAATGAGCTCTCTGGAAGAAATTGGTTGTGTCGTTTTGATGATCCACAACAGCTTCTGCTGTATTAACCCAGGCAGATACTTTATGTATCTGTACCAAATGAGTCACAGAGCATTTCACATTTGTAGCAGGGCCTGATTTTGACTTGCTATTATGGGAAAGTATTCATTTCTTGTTCCATAAAGTCTCACCATGGAGTAGTAGAAGAAGCATGACCCAGCTCTATGAGAAACATTTATAAACTTTAACATTTATAAAATAAGGAATTTAACAATTTAATTTTCACCACCAATACTGCAACCACCAAACTGTGGCAGCTGTGATGCTTGTTGCTGTGCAAGTTTTGTTTTTGTCTTTTGGTCTTTTTTATCTGTCAGAAGATCAAAATATTGTTTTTCTAATATTTTAGGTCGATGCCCATGCCCATGGGTTGTTGTTACTGACCCTGAATTTAAATAAGCTACTATGTTGTACCAAAAACCAGTAGTATGGTCATCTAAGTGGAATGATATTATGTAGTTTGCTATTTAATGTATAACTACCTGGGATAAGTTGATGTGTCTAACATGGTGTCCTTTGGTTAAAGATTGGATATTTGCAGTGATATGCCCTGCTCCTTTTTCTGTGTTATAACTGTAAACATGGCAGGTATGTAGATTTGCTCATGTCTCCTTGGAGGCTGGAAAAGTGCTGAGTCATTTCCTCTGTTTTCCAGGATCAGGGAGGAGAAGGAGAGTAACGGATGAACGAGTTCTGCGGCTTCCTCTTGAATTTGGGTGAGATACCATGCATACACTTTATATTGAAAGAAACACATTTTGATGGTCTCACCATGTTCCATTTGTTTTTACTGTTAGACTTCATGCATTGTTTGTGTTTATGTTAGTGGTATTACAGTAAAATGTCAGTTTACTGAACGCTGACGAGTGACCTTTCCTAAAAGATCATCTGCGGTGATCTTTACTTTGTGGAGCTGCCTAAGACGCACGATTTCCCACAGCAAATATTATCAAATCCCTGGTTTACCAGATACAGAAGACATTGAGTTGTGTCTTAGAGAGCCTTCAGTGGTGACACATTCATCCAATGAAAAAAAGAATAAGGAACAGTCCATTCTTTCAACAGGCACTGTCATTAGGCATTGGGCAAGATACTAAACTGTCTGTTACAGCAGATCTAAGTGTGTAAGTCCACAACTATCAAAATATGAAATCAAGCAAGTATGCAGAAATCCTGCTCAGAGAATTTAATTACAATTTTAATATTGTAAGTGTTTAAGTACTGCTAGATTTTCTGAATTGAGGACACTGACATCTCTATCAAGAGATAATCCAACTTGGAATGAACAACATAAACATTCCTGCCTTCTTTCAGAGGCCTTAAAAGCCCATTTAAAACAGTAGGTCATAGTGGGCAGGAAATGAATAGAGGCCCAGCCGTTTAACATCAAGAAGCTAATTGCATCCAGCCTGTAACACAGACATGCAACATTAAGAGCTCCCTGCCCACAAATTCTGCAGCCTCCAACCAAAGCCTCTTTCCTCTTGTAGGGATGTTTTTCATCACTAGGTTCACAGGAAACAGAGACCACAAGCCCATAAATCAGCCCCCTTGGTCAGTCTGGGAGAGCAGCCTACATGTCATCTCTGAAAGCCATGGCTGCTCTCCAGCAGAGCTCATGGGATCTGAGGGGTTGCCCCACTTGGCACAGGGCCATTTAGGAGTGTGATGGCTGAAAGGGTCAGAGGAAGACAAGGCCACAGAATACACAGCACACAACTGTACTGACATCTTTTGCACAGTTTTCCTCCCTGTTTGCTTGTTATAAATAAGGGGATGACATTGTGGCTTTCTTGACCTCGAATCTTCATATTTTGTTTTTAATTCTTAAATCAATACCAATGGCTTACCTTACACATATCTTTTGGATTCAGTCACATGTAAGCATCTGACCATGTATAAAGACATCAACAATTATTATGACACAGAGTTTTTTTTATTTCCTGCAAGGAATAACCACTAGAAAAAAAACATTGCAGGAGTAAACTGTTATGATAGGAACATATTTATGCTGACTTAATGCATATGTATACTGGTTTGTATATTAAACTATGCAATACCTTTCATAAACTAGTTTCTTGTCCCTCAGGTGGAAGAGAGAGACCCGAATCCGGACTGTGGCAGGTCGTTTGCAAGGTGAGGTAGCTTACTTTGCACCATGTGGGAAGAAACTGCGTCAGTATCCTGATGTAATAAAGGTAAATATGCAACATGCAACTAAATGATTGCATATGCTCACTGCATCAGTATAGCTTGATATACTTAACCTCAATAGGGAAACAAAGGTGTGGTGATTAACCAGTCAATAATGCTGATTGTTTTTACCTTCGCTGTTGTCAATACACATTATTTTTTGTTTACAGTACTTACTCCGCAATGGCATAGCTGAAATCTCACGGGATAACTTCAGTTTTAGTACAAAAATTAAAGTTGGGGACTTCTATGAAGCAAGAGAAGGAGCAGAGGTAAATCTTTCAACATATTATTGTTTTTGTTTTACTTACAAGCGGGATCTCGTTCATGACCTTTTATCTTGATACGGTAAAAAAAAAAAGATTGTTTTATCATAAATGATCAAGTATAATAATGCATGATGTAATATATTTTCCAATCCACACCTTAAAACTGAAGTCAGTCTTTCAAATTGCACTGATTGAAAATTGGATGCCCACATTTATTTGTGGAAAATCTGTAAATTAAATAATTATTTATAAACAGTTCAGCAATCATTAGTCTGTTTTGTTGGTTTCATGCACATTATTTGTAGCATTCATATTTGTAGGTTTTTTATGTGTGCTTGTGAACTAAGCCCTAATCCAACCTTCCTTTACTTCCGATAATCCAGGGTTTACAGTGGTTCTTGCTGGCAGAAGAGGAAATTGGTCCCTGTATCATAGCGATGGATGGGAGGCGCAGCCGTTGCACAAAGTCTGAGCACCAGCTGATTGGTGATGGCACCGTCGCCAGACAGCTGAAGTCTCACCCTCCTAATATTGGAGAAAATAACTTCCAAGATGTTAGTGATGCCAAGCTGCTACGCAAACTGGAGGCTCAAGGTCAGTTTGCATCTAAGAAAGCTGTCAGCGGCACCTGTTCAAAACAAAATCAACCTTTAAGTGGTAGCTATTTTCATGTAGTGTTTTGGTGTATCCTTTTTTTTATACTTGGATAAGACTAACAAGCCAGCTGGAGATAAGTCATATCACTTTATAATATCTTCAGCTCTGCTTTAAAGAGGTTTAATAGCAGAACTATTTTTCAGTCTGTCAAAGATACTTGAAGGTGAATTTAGTAGTGAATTTTTTTTTCATGCCCTCAAAATCATACTGTAAGAGTACTTTGTGGAATTGTGATGAATACCATCTTAGAA
Organism: Ctenochaetus hawaiiensis; assembly: GCA_029783645.1. Lineage (NCBI taxonomy): Eukaryota > Metazoa > Chordata > Actinopteri > Acanthuriformes > Acanthuridae > Ctenochaetus > Ctenochaetus hawaiiensis. The sequence continues at coordinate 12,330,816 of JAPZDY010000005.1, forward strand.
GAGGCAGTAATATTTATAGATCAAAAGGCCAAATTCCACTATCACACATAAAATAGTAGCTTATTGAAAAAAACTCCCAAAAAATGTCTCTGGAGCTTGTTGAGAGGGATTTAGGGAATGTAGGAGTATCTGTAGTGGTTAGTTTTTCATTAAGGTTTTACTCAGCTGGGCCTGTAATCTTGGTAACACATTTCATGTTGTTGCAGAAATAGCTCGACAGGCAGCTCAGATCAAAATGATGAGAAAACTTGAGAAGCAGGCCATGGCACAAGCAGCCAAGGAGGCAAGGAGGCAACAAGGTAAGCAGCTGCTCCCTAGTCAGACTCTTCTATAGCCCTGAAGCATAATGTTGTGTTCAAGTGTGATTTGTTTGCCTTCTAGCAATAATGGCTGCAGAAGAAAGGCGTAAAAAAAGGGAGCAGATAAAAATTCTTAAACAGCAGGTAGGTTTTTTTTCTTTGCAAGCTGTGTTTAACTTGGCTTTGTAACTGTCTGCAGCTGCTCAGCTCATGTTCAGAGTTTGTGTGCTGCAAGGTAAAACGGTTTTAAGCAGTTGAATTGCTTTGAAATTCTTGAAGGAAGTTGCTATCCTTCAAAATGGTGCACTTTCCTCATCTGCATAGACCTGCTGTGCTTCACCCCACACCCTGCCCCCCTTCCCCCACCACTCTATAACATGCATGACTTAACAGTTAATTCATTTGATCTTGCCCTCATCCTTTTACCAGGAGAAGATCAAGCGCATTCAGCAAATTCGTATGGAGAAAGAACTCCGTGCACAGCAAATTCTAGAGGTTCGTCCTGAAAGTTATTGCAGAAACATTCTAAAACACTTCCTTTCTGCTGTTGATAGGATTTTTAAAAAAAAAACCCAACCAAAGGCTATTCCTAAATTATGTGGCCCTACTTTTCGTCACATCTAGTGAGTACATGTGACTAATGCCTAATTGGTTTTTTGCAAAAGTGCCATTAAATATGAAAATCTCCTCAGACCATGATGGAGCTTAATACAAAACACACTATTTCATTAAATAAGAGGTAGCCTAGAGTTTACCATGGTGAGGTGAAACACCTATTTTGCATTTCCTCACTAATAGAAGCTGTGAAGTATTTTAGCTTTTATAAATCAAATTTCAGCTGACACGCTTGGCAAGCAGCTCTTAACAGGATTTTGTTGGGGCTATAATTACTGATAGAAATTTTGCCTAATTTATTCTCACTTACTGCTGGTGTGTTTTATAATAACTACAGCCAATTTGTCTTTCAGCGTTAATGGGAGGAAATAATCATATTATTGTTCAAGATTTCAATATGTTAGATTTGACATTATTAGTAAGCGTTCAGCTTACTCAGAGTTTTTACAGTTATTAACTGACAAATTGAAAAAAAATCTAGTATACACATGCCACACTTATACCTACTGTTAAATAATCAACTGATTGATTATTTCTATAGCAAGCCTAATCTAAATACAAAAATACTTTTCCTAAGCCTTTATTATTTTCACTTGATGACTTTAAGGGAGAAAATCAATTTG
>JAPZDY010000005.1:12341166-12369551 GCA_029783645.1 Ctenochaetus hawaiiensis
CTGTTAGCACTATCAATTTACAACACATCATTTCTAGGAAAGAACCATATTAGAACCATATCAGATAATAAAACAATCAGTAACAAATTAATATATATGGCTTTTTGCACAGACTCACATATATCACTTGCTTTCACAGAGATGTATCATGGCTTGAATTCAAAACCAGGTCTGTTTGGTGTTTCTAGCACTGCCAGTTTTGTCTCAAGGGGGATAATGAAGAACGGCTCTTACTCTGTGATGGCTGTGACAAAGGCTGCCACACATACTGCCATAAACCCAAGATCACCACAGTACCTGATGGAGACTGGTTTTGTCCCACGTGTGCAGCAAAGGTACACCAGCACGCCCTGAGTGTTTGTTCATAAATGCAGAGACTCTTTTGTCATTTTTTTGATAAAATCTTAAGAAGTCCTTCATGAGAAGAGATATGTGTCTGTTTAGTGACCCTTGTTTTCATATCAAGCTAAGATTAGCACATGTGATGGTTTAACATTAGCTGCATTTATAAACATATGTGTCAAATTAAAGCTACTGTCAGTGCATGTGTTTTGGCTCACTGTATCATTGTCCTGTGCAGACATATGAATTAAAATCACCACATATTTTGTTAATAGAGTTTTATTTAAAATCTGTCTGCTAGCAAGGATACTTAGCAGCTGGAGGTGTGTAAGCATCTGGTCACAGTTTGCATGCATCTGTCTCTGTCTCTCTCTCTCTCTCTCTCTTTCTCTTTCTCTTTCTGTCTTTTTTTTCTCTCTGTCTCCTGTTTTTTCCCCTCTTTTTGTGGATTGTTGCAATGGAATGTTGCAGGAAAATTTCACTGAAGCTGAAACTTTCATTTACGTCACAAATTAATCCCTTGAGAGTTCACACCACGTAATAGTCAAAATAATCACATAGCTTAACGCAAATACACATTCAGTCAATTGATCTGAATATGATAGAAGTCTACACCAGTTTTCTGTGTGTTCTATCTTTCAGGAAAGTGGTCATTCCCCACGGAGCAGGAGGCAACAGAGCAGAACAGCTGGAGGAGGGAAGAAAGGCAGTGAGGTAAAACGAAATGGTAAGCCATCTGTGGTAGGAGAGCCCATCAAAGAGGAGGCTGACAGCAACAGCAGCGTGCCAAAGAGAGGTACCAAGGAGTTCAAGAAGAGGAGAGGAGACGACAGCCCACCGGACTCCCAATCGAGGCACGATAGCCCTGTCCCCTGTGCGAAAAAAGCCAAAACAGCCAAAGATAACAACACAAATGGGCTTGCAATATGCAGGTATGCTTGAACACATATTGCATGTGTAGGATGCAGCAGCATGTACTTAACCTTATCTACAAATGCACTGATCAACAATGAGAGGAGGTTAAGTGATATGTGCACAAATGTGCTCTTACCAGTAGACATAAACGCATGTTACCCAGGTGCTGATGCTGATCAAGAAATTAAGGTGAATATTTACTTAAAAAGCTATAGCTTGATCCTGCTAGATGCACATTACCGTGCAACACTCATGTACAACAGAAACGGTCTCAGAGGATTTTGGTTGCCCTTCACATGTGACAGTCAAAACACCCATTCCATCATGTTATTCTCACCAGTACTCGTACTTGTCCTCTCCAGAGTGCTGCTGGCTGAGCTGGAGGCCCATCAGGACGCCTGGCCCTTCCTCACACCAGTCAATCACAAAGCTGTACCTGGATACAGAAAGGTCATCAAGAAGCCCATGGACTTCTCCACGATCAGAGAAAAGCTCAGCAACAACCAGTATGTTTGTGTCACATTCACACTGTTGATTTTTGACACTTGTTTTTTGCTTGTGTCTCAGTTTTCAACTTTGATTTGTTGCAGCTTAAATTAAAACCTCTACTTAAAATTACAGGTACTCAAATTTGGAAACATTCATCGTTGATGTGAACCTGGTTTTTGAGAACTGTGAAAGATTTAACGAAGATGACTCAGAAATTGGACGAGCTGGCCACAGCATGAGAAGTTTTTTTGACAAACGATGGACAGAGCTACTGAAATAATATAAAAAATCCAGTGCAGACTTTCTGTGCTTCTCTCTACATACCGAACTTGATGTTTAGTGTTGGAAGCCTTCTCCTAACCTTTGACACTAAATCAATACACAGTTATAAAAACACTGATGTGCAATGTGAAAGGACAAGTTCTCCTACTAAGAAAAGATGCTTTGTGGTTTAATATCTTTAAGTGCAATACTGTTTTCTTTTGTCCTAACGCACTGATTCATGGACTCAGTATTGGAGTTTGGAAACAAAGATTTCCACTGTACATAGGTCATTGGCATTTTTTTTATCTTCAGTACTTTATTTTGGTGTATATGTTTGTATTTATTTTCTCAAGTATTTATGTTTAAGTTGATCTTTTGTAAGTTAAAGTGGAAAATGGCATGCAGCTTTAAAATCTAAATATTGTTTTATGGACTATTGAAATGAGCCAATCAAGAAAAAATTGTTTACAGCTTTTTGACTACAAGGTGCCAGCAGTACTACTGTTTATCTGCGTTTGAGTTAACTGTGTGAAATACAAGGAGGTATCACTGTCACTATTTACAGGTGTTGACTCTGACATTTACAGAGAGTGCAGTTCACACATCACAGGCCTGTTCAAAATACCGTCAATACATAAAGATGATTGTAGCACTTCATATGTCTCATACTGTACTCCACCTGTGCTGAATATCAACTCAAAACACTGTGGTCTCCTCAGTATTGTAGTGCCTGACCTCTGACCTTTAAACAGTGTATGGAAGAGTGAGTGCTTTTTTGGGGATTTCCACTGTGTGTACTGTATGTGAGTCCTGCACAATGTACTGTAGGAAACTGTTACACAAGATGTAAAACTCTTTAGAGCTTTTCCTCTTAAAAAAAAAAAAAAAAAAAAGTTAATGTGGTGCATATAGTGTGTTCCATCTCCAAGCATTTCCTTCAGCCAGAGCCTTGTCAGACATCCAGCGGACAGACGTGAAAACCTGAACTGGGCTTTAATCCAGCGGGGAGGGTTGGACAGTATCACGGTCCACTGGAGGCGCCTCAAGACAGCTGAAGTCAGAAGACTTGAAGTAACTGTATTTTATTATGAATATTGTGAGATGATTAGCGACTTTTGTGGGAATATTATTTTTAAATAGTGGGTGTGTGGCACAGATGAAAATAAATCTGTTTTTCAAAATAACACTGTTAGGCCCTTACTACATTATTATTACCCAATTATTAATGAATAAGTACTGATTAGGTAAAAATTTAAATTAGCAGTCTCAATTTTTTTTAATCATTGGTCACATTAAAAATAATGGTTGATATTATTTCAATACTAAAGTAAAATGGTCTAAAATTAAGCTAATGCGTTATTTGATTTTATGAAATTCACTGCAATGTGTCAGAGTTTGTTTACCCAAGTAGTGTGTTTATGTGCAGTTTTAGCATACTTGACATCAGTGTTTAAGGTTACGTATCTGCTTCATCTTGTTGGCAAATACAAAACTCCTGTTTTTGTTTTTTTGTTTTAGTTTTTCAACAACTGCAGGCACAGATTAATGAAATAGGAAATATAATGGACATATAAAACAGGAAGTAGTGTTACAGAAACAAGTACGCAACACAGTAATTATATTTAGCTCCATTTTGACCAACCTAAATACTGACTTCATCATTTGTAAACTTGTGTAAATACATTTACTTATCTTAGCGGATAATACCCCAGAAACGCTTATGAATTTTAACTTTTACTTGTGGAACATTACTTGTCTTCTCAGTATTTCTGAGGCAAATGGGCTCATAGGAAAATAATGGAGTCACTCTGTGTGAATCTTAACCGGATGTGTTTGCTTAGCAGAAAGAATTTTTGATCCAAAAAACGTCATATACATAACTTGACCGTGCACATTGTGTAACTCAGAGTCACATGACTGATAACAGCCGCACGCGCGACATAAAACTCAGACTTTACAGCTGAGCTGGAGGAGGAAGTTCAAACTGTGAGCGACACCTGAGGAGCTCCACTTTATTCTCCCAGGTTTGAAGCTTTTCTTTGTTTTAACTGACTGTTTGACAGCTGTCAGTCACGCAGGGTCCCGCCACCTGTTTGTCACTCCTCTCTGCGCTTCTCCTCTGTCGTGTCACAGGCGGATTTTTAAGCATTTTGCGCCACCTTGTGAGTAAACCGCTGCTCTAGCAACACATTATCTCCGTCACAAGATGGTGTCAGTCATAGCGACTCTTCGACAGCACACAGATGAAATCAGCTGCTGCGCCTTCTCCCCATCCCTCCTGGCCACCTCCTCCGGTGATAAGACCCTCCGTGTATACAGCACAGCGGACTTCTCGGAGCTCCCCTTCTCTCCTCTCTCGGGTCACGGCTACGGGGTTCATTGCTGCTGCTTCAGCTCGTGCGGCAGCTATCTGATCAGCTGCTCCACGGATGGATCCGCCATCGCGTGGAGGGCTGAGACAGGTGAGGCGGCCGCGGAGCTGCAGCACCCGGGCCGCAGTCCGCTCCGAGTGTGCGCACTGGCTCTAGACTCCTCCTTCCTGCTGGCAGGGGCCTGCGATGGCACCGTGGCCCTGTGGGACTTCCCCTCCAAGACATTACGCAGGTACGATGTGAGCCAGTGTGAATCACAGCAGCAGTCACAGCTGCACATCCAACTATACGTAAAAGCCCCTTTTCTACTCACAAAGTGACATAAAACTGTCCTTATGTAATTTTACTTTGTTGGTTTATGACATCTATTTCACTGTCCGTCCTTATCTAACTCATACAGAGGTTGTTATATACTGTGCAATTTGTGAAGGCCCTTGAAGTTAATTTGGGATTTGGGGCTTTATAGATAAAGGTGATTCGACATATTACAATGGCAGCTGTTAAAAAATTTTCTTTGGAGGGGGGTTGACTTAACTTAAGGCTTGGTGACACACAACTAATGTCAGTGATGCAGAAACAGAAGACAGAATGCACAACATGTAAAAAAGCCACCTGACAGATGTGCTGCATATGACTATATATCACCAGCAGTGAAGAATCACTAATGAGTAAAACACTTGATTAAGCAGCTTTGAAGTAATTTTTAAGATCTTCTCTCAGATTTCTTATTCTATCCCACCAGCAGTTCAAAAACCAATGATAATCACCATACTATAACATCTTACAAATAAAGACATTATATCCTCACATTTGAGAAGCTAAGACCCCACAGAAGCTTCTGTGTTTCTCTTATTAAGACTCACATGTGGATTAGATTGACCTCATGGCCTCATCCAAATTAGTTTCATCGAGCTAGTTTACAAGCTTAAGATTAATTATCCAGTTTGAATCCTGCCCCCTGTCTCCTAAAAGACTTTGTTGTTAACAACACAACATTGTCCATTACAGATGCAGTGCAGCGAGCGAGGCCAGTGTTGTAGCCTGCAGCTTCTCTCCCTGCAGCCAGATGTTTGTGACCGGCTGCACCTACGGAGACCTCAAACTCTGGGATACAGATATCAACCTCTTGCATGCCAAGAAGGACGCCCACGACCTGGGAGTCACCTGCTGCAGCTTTGCACCCCAGTTTAAAGTCGGTGAGTTCTTAGTGTTTTAAAGCTCAGTTCAGCTAAAATCACACAGAAACACACATTTCTCTTAATTAGATTTTTGGTGAACTAATCCTTTAGTTTGCAACCAAAAGGTATGTTCAAACATATTCAGCCTTACCCTGTGGTGGAGGAAGTATTTAGATCCTTCACCAAAGGAGCATTAAAACACTGTGAAAATACACCATTAGAAGTAACAGTCCTGCATTTAAAACCTTACTCAAGTAAAAGTTTTAAAGTCTTATAAATAAGATGTGGAAGTATCAAAAGTAAAAGTAAAAAATATTTCCTGTTAGTGTTTCACTTTCATATATGATATTATTTTATTATCCAAAAGGAGTTTCTAAGAAGTAAATTTGGCTTAAGAAAGAATTAAATTTTTGTAACCCACAGAGAAACACTTAATCTTCCGTTTTGAAATGTTGAAAATTAAAATCGGCTATACCTAGAGATACCTAGTTTTCACAGAGCAGGAAGGGCATGAAGTATTATAATTTGAAAGTAACTAGTAACCAGTAACTACAGTTGTCATACAAATATAGTGGAGTAGCGAGATCAGTATTTCCTCTGAGAGGTAGTGGATAAGACATATTGACTTGCATAAAACATAAATACTCAAATATTTTAATAACAAGTACCTCAAATTTGTTTCTCGGTACAGTACTTCAGTTAATGTACTTAGCTACGTTCCACCACTGGTTGTGGTTCTTCTTGCCCAGTTGATCTAACTAAAAAATTCTTCCTGCACTGTCAGAGTGTCTCTTAAAAACAACCTGTTGCATTTAATCCAAATGACATTTTGTTCCTGTGCCATGTTTGGGGAATAAAAAGCATATTTTTGCTGAGCTTTAATCCAAATAATGTATTTATTTTTGTAATTTATCCTCACAAACAGACTGTTTGATTATATTTGTCCTCTTCTGCTACATAACTCAGTCAAGCATGAACACTGAGAGCGAGGGAATGTGGCTGTTTTTCGCTCTGCAGATGGCTGCTGTGTGGAGTTTCGACTGGCCTCCTGTGGCCAGGACAGCCAGCTGAAAATATGGATTGTTTCCCAGCGTGAAGGAGCAGGTAGGCTGACCTCTCTTCCTGCTTCCTCCACTGAAAGCTCTCTCACTCCATCGCTCCTGTGAGGAGGAGAGAGAGAGAGAGAGAGAGGGTGAGAGAGAGTGAACCTGCTGACTGCTTCAACCTTGAAATCTCTCCACAGAATAGAAGAATTTTATTAGCGTGTGGAATAAATCAGCTGCAGACTGACTCATTTATAATGGATCACTTTAAGACATTCTGCTAAAATACAGCAGTGGCAGAGGACAGTGTGTGTGAGTGTGTGTGTGGAGAAGAGCTGGGATAAGTCCTCTGTGACATTTATATCTCGTACAACCGACAGCTGAGCAGGAACAGTTCGTGTATGCTTGCAGGTTGTTTGAGCAGCCTGCAGACTGTATTTTCATTAGTGTGCGAAAACGCCATGTTGTTAGTTCCTGAGATGTGTTGCTGTGGTAACGGTTGTTTCTCAGAAGGATGCGATGTATCCCACATGGTGACCTGCTGAGGCCCGTGGGGATTATTCATCTCTGTGCAGCTTGTAGAAGGACACAGAACAATGTCTATCCACATTCCACTTCTTTAAAATGTAGTTTTCACATAGTGTGTCCCTCAACAACGAGCTCTTTGCGCTGAAATGTGCATTTATTTTAACTTTGCAAGAGGATTACATGCTCCCACTCCTCTTTCTCTGTTTAAAGAGAAAGAGGGTCAAGTGTAGATGTTTCAGGGAAGCCAAGAGGCCAAATTTAAGGCTGGGCTCGCAGTCAGTACATCAAGAAGTACATTTTCTAGTCCCTGATTATTTTGTGGAGCAGCTTTATGGTTTTATAGCTCTAAATCCAGCGGAAATGGTCTTATTCCAGGTGTGTTTGGTAGCTCAAATCATTCATGATGTCAATTCCTCTTTTTTTTCTTACACAGATATACTGTCGTTTACATCAGTCATGAATAAGCATGTAAGTGATAAATTAGCCTCCGACAGAGACTGAAAACAGTATTTTTATTGTAATAGAGAAAAAGGAGGTTGAATTAAATGTTTGTTTGCAAGCTGATCATTTAAAAGCTGCTACAAGCCTGTCAGATTTGGCTTTGTGAGTTGCTGCTCTGTACTCTGAAGTGTGTTGGTGTCTCAGGCGGTGAATGTCTCAGGTTTATTGCCAAAAAAGAAAGTCTTTTGTTTCCAGGCAGCTGTCAGCAGGTGGCACAGCTGCAAGCCAGCGAGAGGAAGAAGAGTTATTGACAAAAAGTTTGGAGTAAGAGGGGCCTGAAAACACACTGTGATGCACTTTGAAGTGTGTGTGCCACTTTCAGAGGATACATTTTAGTTTTTTTTGTCATTTTACTGGCAGTTGTTTGCAGAACAAAAACAGACCATTTTTTTTTAACTCTAACCTTCCCTTTGCGTGTGCTTGTGTGTGCTTGTGTGTCCGTGTGTGTCCATGTGTGTCTGTGTGTATCTGTGTGTATCTGTGTGTGGTGTTTTTTGTGTTGTTGACCGCCAGCCTGTATCATGAAGCTGCTTCACACTCTCACCAGCCAGTCGGCTCCAGTTCTGTCTTGTGCTTTCTCCTCTGATGGAGAGCTGGTGGTCTCAGGGTAAAACACACTCATCATGCAAATACACACTCATCAGACATATACACATGCGCACACACAAATCACTGTTTCTAGTCCTCACATGTGTAGCAACATTTACAAACACTCCTGGCATTTTCTAAATGATTTTTCTTTTTTTTACTACTTGCTGTAGAATGACATGCTCATTTGAGACGAAAAAATCCCTTCTTTGTGTTCAAAATGATCCTTTTTTTCTGTTCTGTAAACAGCAGAAAGCACTGCTGAGCTCTGATCCTGCTGTTCCCTCAAATGGCCACAGGAGGAGTGTATTTTGTTGTGTTTAAACCTCCATTCAAGATCTCTCTGTTGCTCTACATCAAGCACACTGAGGGTTTATCTGTGCTGCTTGTAGCAGTTAGAACAGTTTAAATAATGTGTGGGTGTTTTTATGTGACAAGAATCAAATGTTTTTCCTTTATTATTCTATAAAGCAGGTTCATATGGATTCAGCAAATGAAATTGACCTTGTTTTCTCTAATTATTCAACAGTTCTGTGGATAAAAGTATTGCGATATATGATGCGGTAAGTAAAGCACGAAACACAGACACTTTGTTTGGCTTTGTTGCTTCAGTTAACTGTGACAGAAGACATTTCTACACAATAAATCACAGCTGCTGTAAACACAGAGATGCCAAACATTCCTGTTCTGTCCATGTTTGTTTGCACATTGTTTACAGAACCTGGGAACACTTCTCCACACTTTGAAACAGCACGACAGGTAAATGACCTGACCTCCTGCAGCTATGCAATCTCTGCAGCCGCCAGACAAACAGCAGAATAAGAATCGCAGAGTTTCAGATCAAAACGGGTGATTTTGGCTTGATTAGTTTTTCCCAGAAGCACCGGGTGCAGTGATGCAATAGTAAATTCTCCAGCGCTGCTTTCCAGACAGTCATTGAAGTGGCAGCGCAGCTAGGCACCAGCAGAGCGCTTTGAAGTGCTTGAAAGGATTTAAGATACTGTACGATCTAAGGCTGGATTTTTTTTTTTTTTTTTTTTTTTTTATTCCAAGGGTGGAGGGAACCTGACTTTTAAAGCCGGTCTCTTCCTGTGCCAGTTGTAGTCCGTCATACACACCCTTCACATCTCTGCTCCCCTTCCTCCTCCCTGCAGGTATGTGACTGCTGTTGCTCTGTCTCCCACCATGCCGTGGATTGCAACCGGCTCCATGGACAGAACGGTGAACGTGTGGAGAATAGGAGATGCAGTCAGCACAACTGGTAAATGCTTAACGGAGAATTGTTTAAGTTGGCAACCACAAATGAGCAATCACTTTTTAAAACAGACTGTTAGCAGTGGTTCCAAAAACCCAAAGCCATTCAGAGAGCCAAAGCCTCCCAAAAGAGTGTTTTGGGAGATTTCCAGCAGGAGAAGCTCCCATTACATGTGTGTTGCTGTCTGGCTGCGGTTTCTAGAGGGGGAATTGCGATTGATGTTTATTGGTTCATTGGGGGCAAACTACCACTGAACCTCTGAGAGCTGTTGTTATGGAGGTGAATCCTCTTAAAAAGTCGACATGAAAGAAAACATTTGGAATACGAAATGGAAAGGTGCAATCGTCTGACATCTGGAGGCAGACATCAGGGCAGGTCCCCATCTGCCACCAGTCAGCCTGACGTTGACGAAGCAAATTCCATCTCAATAAAGATCTGCCTGTTTTTTTTAATGCCTCTACCTCTTTCTCTCTCTATGTCCTCTTTTCTTTTAATCTTGTTTCTTTCTTTTTTATGTATTAAAGTTATTCCCTTTTATGTGTTTCAGCAGCAGATGAATCAAGTCAGACTGTGTGCCAAGGTAAATAAATGCATCACTCACCCTCAGAAATCTTCAGTAATTCAGTTTCTCTTTGAGCTAAAGACCAAAGCTTTTTTATTTGAATGTGGCTGGTTCAAATGTTTAGATAACTGAATGTCTTGATCCCCTGAAAACATCTTCTCTTTTGAGCTATTGTTGTTCGGTACTTTTGACTTTCTGGCATGTAAGTTACTGCTTACTGTTTACAGTGTTGTTTGAACCCAGAAAAGGTGCTTTGGCATCGTCACCTGGAAAAATAAAATGAAATAAAATTAACAAAATGAGAAACAGCATGACAGGCAAAACTGTCTGGCTTATAATGGATAAGGCTGCAATTATGCAGTGTTTTTCTTGATGTCAGCCAATCCCATAAAAAGACCATAAGACCTACTAAATTGTTAAAAATGAATCACAAAGATAGTTTCATCAAACACATTTCTTAAAACAACCACTTTAGTTTTATCCATGCTAACTGACTCTATGCATGACTGCATCAGTCTGTCAGTCCACCTATTAAGTCTAGACTGTTATTATTCGTCATTGATCTGATGCATTGCTATGAAATTTGGTGGAGATCTTCAAGTTTTAGAGGGAAAGTACTTTGGCTTTTGACTAAATTCTTGCAAAGTTATTCATATTCCTATTAGCCACAGTTCTGCTTTGTCTTTATTGCCAATTAGCAAGCGTCAGCATGCTAGCATAACCAAGCTTAACCAAGATGGTGAACATGCCAAATTAGCATATTAGCATGTTAGTATTGCCTCTCTGAGCATGTTAGCATGCTAAGGTTAGCATCCAGCTCCAAACATGTGTTGAGACAAAGTCAGAGCTGCTAGCTGTAAAAAGAAAAAACGTGTTTATGTAGCACCGTTAAAAAAGGCAGTTTAAACTATATAAAAATACAATATAAAAAGATCCTTTTATATTATTAAACATAAGCTTAAATGAGATTTAAATAGAGTCAAAATGCAGTGCAAAATATGACTAAAATGCCAAAAATCTAATTCAAATCCCAAACACACCCATTGTCCAACCACAAAGGTGATTTACCTTTTCTTTCCATATCAGTCATGATTTGTATCATACATCCTTTAATTCCTGTTGATTTAGTTTTGTTGCATCTGTTTTGGTCGAACAACTGAACTCTTTTTATTCATTTCAGTTTACAGAGTCTGGTAAAGTCAAGTGATTCCCAGTGTAAATCCACCCAGTTTAGCCTGACTAATAATCTAATCAGCCAGGGGGATTGAAAACACCTGTGTTTGTGCTCAGGGTCTTTAATAAAAGGCAGTGCGACTGCGATAGGTTTTAAGCCAAGATTTAGAATAAACAAAGAGTTGGAGTCGACCTTAAGTTTGCTGGAAGTTTCTTTGAGATTTGTGTTGCATAGAAACAGCGCGCCGATTGTCTTGTGTTTAGTGTGGGAACAGTAAACAAAACTGTCCTGCATGACCTGAGAGGTCTGAACGGTTCAAAATGTGTCAGCACATTAGAAATGTTTTCATCCAGCTGTTCATGAACCTGTAATGATGTTTAATGTTGCAATACAACTCAAACAGCAGTGAAAAGTGTTTATTGTGATGAAGGAATACGTCACTTGGTGCAAATGTACTGTGTTGAAATCATTTTTGGGCAACAATTGAGATCTATAGCAAAGAGGAAAAAGCTTTAGGTGCACAGACAAAATCTGATAGATTCTGTTCTTGGTTTTGGTCCTTTCATTAAATCTGTTGACCAATAACAAAACTAGACTATCACCAGACTTGTCCGACAAATAATGGAGGTGATGCAGACAGCTTTATATGTGCGTCTGTCCAAGTAATTAAACACCACAGTCTGAGCTGCTCCAGTCAGCAGTGAAGCTCTGTGAGGTTTTCATGCTTTTGGCACAGTTTTTCCATGACTCAGACCTCTAGACTGGGAGACTCCACACTGTATCAGCCAAGGCTGCAGAGAGGAGGTGGTGTTACGCTGCTAACTGTCATGCAGACCCAGTAAGTAGATATTTCCACTCAGTGCAACTGTGCTTGGGGCCAGATTTCTGTTTGCCAATAAAAAAAAGGGAAAAATCAGTTTCATGCAACAAAGCAGTTTAAGTTTTGTTTTTTACTTTCCTTTTTTTAAATTCATAGATAATCCTGTGATGCCCTTTTGTTGACTGTTAAGGATATTTCCAGTGCAGTTGCAATTCAAAGCCTTAAGAACACATTTTAGCCACATTTTCAGTGCTTAGTAGTGTTTGTTGGTCTACAGGTCCACCATTTTGATCCAGTATGTAATGTTTGTGCAGCTATTTGATGGCTCAAGCTTTGATCTCCATTTTTTTTTAAGAGCATCTTCCTTTCAGACAAGCTGTCATGACACTAAACGATCCAACACAAAGAAAGGGCAGGTACGTTCTAAAGCGCTTTAATATCCAAACCTGCCATTTTTTTGTGGAATATAATATGCACTGATTGTGAATTGTTTGGGCAGCACCGCCCAGTCCTCAAGGTTATCCTTCACGTGGCTAATGATGGTCGATGGGATCCATGTGGCTGCTGTGAGGTGTCATTAACAGGGCCAGCTCACATCAGGCCAGTTTATTTCGGCCTCGTATGATAAACGACGGCTGCTCGCTTACACAGTGTTATGTGAAGGTTGATGAGCTGCATGCTGGCAGGGTCTGCAGTACAATGCTGGGCTTAATTTTCTTTTCTTTGGTAGGTCAGGGATCTGTGTGTGTTTTCGTGTGTGCATGTGTGTGTGTGTAGGAAAGCAACTGTCACTCTCCATATTGGCGCAGAGGGAGTGTGTCCTTTCTGTTGGAGTGTGAGGGAAATAGTTTGTTTGCATCAGATAAGTTTGGTTGCAGGAGATGGGGGTATAATAGCAGAGCACTTCCTCCCTTCCTGTTGTATGCTTTGCAGGAAGGAAGTTGCACGGTCACTCCAGGCTGCTGGTTGCTGATTGGTCGGAGGAGGATGTGCAGACTTGGCTGTGTGAGGAAGGACTTCAGGAGCTCCTCAGCATCTTTAAGGCCAACAACATCGACGGAGCAGAGCTCAGCCAGCTGAACAAAGAAACAGCCACAGAGCTGGGAATCGGTGAGGGTGGAATATAAAGCACAGTCACGCACATCAGTGTATAGTACACACACATACACACACATCCACAGGGAAACTTGGATGGAGCTTTTTTGTGGGGATTTACTGTTTGATCCTGAAACAAGACAAGCTTGAATCGGATCGCATGATATAATCTGCTTTTCATCGATGCTCTGATTTATTTTTTTTTCCCCCCAAAACAACTCTCCCCAAATAGTGATCTGATTTATGGAAGTGAGGCCGCAGCGTTTTCTATCTGCTTATACAATCACAAATCACGCTGTGAGGACAGCACCCCACAGCATGACCTTTACGTCACCAACAATGATAATCCCTCTGAAAACATGGTTGGTCCTTTCAGGGTCGTCCAAGGTCCCAGTGTGGAAAGTCACCGTGCGAACTGCAGCCAGAAAACTGAAAATACACTCCTCCTGCAGTGGACAGCAACTCTGTAATACAACAGCAAACAGATAATGTCAGCATCAATGTCTCACGAAGGCAACATCGTATTAATAGTTTAACATTTTTGGAAATATGCTTATTTGTTTGCCTGTCAATTTCTATTATCAACCTGCAACAGACTTCAGTTACAGTACAAATAACAAATTAGATATAATATGGTGTGTTTAAGAGAGCTTTAGAGGAACATGTCTGCAGATTTTGATGCGGTCAGACTCGGCTACGTTAGATGTTTCCCCTAGTTTCAGTTTTGATGCAGAGCTAAACTAACCAGCTGCTGGCTTCAGTTTCATAGTTGCTGCACAGACATGAGGGGGGGGGGGTGTTTAATCTTCTCAACTAAGTTTCAGCAAAAAACAAACAAACAAATATCTCAAGTATTGTTTTGCAGGAAAACTTTAGCAGTTTCTGTTTAGTGTGTAAGAAAGTTGGGCCATAAGGAACAAGTGATGAGTTTTTGGTAGCCATGATAACTCTTTATGAAGCTTAGAGTCCCACAGTTTGTCATGGACTGATGTAGACGAGCCCTTCATGTGTACAAGTCATTACCTACATCTCACTTTAGACCTGCCAATGAAAAGAAAGGCAAAGAAAAAAAACTGTTTGACTGACTGATTGTCTGAAAGATTTTCCAACAATGTTACAGCAGCCATCATTAACTACAACCATTATGCATGTGACTATTTAAATGATCTGTTTTATCATAAACTCACACATCATTAACTCAGACGTAATGATCATCATCAACTAACAGAGAGATAATCTGCAATTTAGTTTTACATTCAAGACTTGAGAATTGATTATTATTTTTTAGAATAAAGGATAAAATAAGAAACACTGTAAAATAGCAATATTAATGAAGAATTTATAAACTGAAACTGACTAAAAACCTAAATGAATAATGTTGTATCACTTGATGGGAAATTCAGACTCATTTTTTACACCCAGTTCTTTCTAGAAAACCTTGTGTGCACTTGGTCAAACAAATGTATGAGGCACACACATTCACACTGCAGATTAAAACCAATTTATTTCCTTTGAAGTAACACCCTCAGGAGATTGTTAACCTTGTATTTAGTGTCTTATTGGAGGTGCGAGTGCCTTTTAGTTACTGGTAGTTTCAGCTAATCACAACCCTTTCTTGGATTTGTAATTTAGGCACACAGTTTTTAGTGGGAATTAAACAGACTGTTAATTGCCACGTTGCCCTGAAAAGCCGTCTTTACTCTGATTACGCTAACTTGGTGCTGACTGTAATCATGTAACTATCTGCATCACATGTTTCATCCTTAATCACGGCAAAAAAAAAAGCCCATTTGGCTGTTGTTGTGTTTGCTTTAATTGGACAGCAGTAGACACCAACAGTGCCTGCTGCTCAGTTATGCAAAGCGTGTCCTATGGACCGAGCCTGTTTTTCCACGAGTTTAGTATGGAGGGGCCGCTCTCATCATTACCGCAGAATGAGGACAGAGGAAACAGCAGATTGCCACATTTCCCGTCCTTTTTTGTGCTGTGCAACCAACAACTATCATTTTCCATGCATGCTGTTCCTGTGGCATAGACACACACTCACTCACTCACACATACAGTATATCTCACTCACACACACACACACACACACACACACACACACACACAGAGCAAATCAGACTCCAGCACACTTCACTTGATGAAATATTCATGAGTCTTTGAGTAAGAGGAGAGGAAAAAAAAAAAGTTCCTCTTGGATGTAATTCAGTGTATCTCTGTGGAGACAGCCTCATTCTGCAGCTTTATTGTATTGTCTCATCAAATTATCAATCTAAATGTAAAGTGGACTGTATATTACTAATGGCTTGTGCACCCATGAAAGCTGTGGGAGCTTATGGAAATCTTAAACCCTATACAGCTGCTAAGTGCAGTTTCTCTACCCAGGATTAGTTTATTGGACTTAATGGGTTCAACGTGTTTCACAGAGGAAGGACGTTTTGATTAAGCGCTTATTTACGTTCCTGCAGGATGGTGATTGCGACAGCAGGTCTCCACTGCCGAATCTGTCTGTTTTACTTTAAAACTTGAATGCAGGATATTTCAGGGAACTGAGATAATTGTGAAGAAGTGATCATATTCTTTGTAATGCGCACTTGAATGCTTTTATCCCTGCAACTTTACTTCCTGCTGTATGAAGAACATGTTTTGCAACTTGTCATTTCCTGCAGGGACAGAAATAGTTGGTCCTGAGTGCACAGATTGAACTTCAGATTTCTTTAAAACATGGTGCTCTTATACATCACGACATATGGGGGGAAGCATTTAAATACATGCAGCTTAATTTAAGTTCACACTACGACTCAAACTTAATTATTCTTGAACAAAACTACACAGAATCTATCCAGAAGTGTCTCCCATGTGTGTTAAATTCAGTCATTAGACGCAGTTTAAAGCCACAGTTTCATCACTTTTCCCAAAATTTCTCCCTTTTGGTCTGACATCATTTCCAAACTCCATAACTGAAACCCAGAACCAGATGGGTTATTAAACATCCACATGTGAATCCAGGATGAACAGCTCAGATCTGTCATCATGGACTGTTTGAGGAATATACAAATGTTTGAAATAAAAAATAAACTTCTGTACATATCTTGCAGTTTAAAATATTGCAAGGTGTGAATTGTCTAGTTCTAAAGTGTCCCAGAAGAAAAGAGTGAAATACAGATGAGGAGACGAATAGAAGAGTGTGACAGGGAGAGATTATCAACACTCTTTCTTCTTGAAATCTCTTCAAGGATTCAAGAATACAGGGCAGAAAATGTCACAGCAGCTGCTCTCACTCTCTGTATCTCTGTCTCACCTGCTCCACCATCACTGCCTCTCACACGAACACATCACTAATCATGTGTGGCTGTAAAGGTCCTCCCTTCATTGCAGCTGGAGGGGAAATTTGCAGCTGATGACACATTCAAAGGGTGCTGTCGTCAGTGGGCAGAGACGTGCAGCTGTGCGTGCACAGTGATTTTTCCTCTTTTAGGCCTTTTTTGGAGTGTTTATGCTCGAGTAGAATAATGAGAGATGGTGACTTTGAACTACAACCCACACAAACCCTCTCTGGGGGGGGGAAGAGACACCTTGCCTGAGCTGCGAAGCCGTCGCCACACAGCGAGCGTGTCTGGTTCTTTGTGTCTCAGCACAGATTGATTGAGCGGAGGGTCCAGATTTACTCCTGCCTTTGTTTCATCTGAGAGGCCAGAGAGAACAAACCCAGGCTGTCGAGTGTCTGTCGCCTCTGCGCTTCAGTTTCATAGAGAAACATCAGAGGAATAACATTAACACAGATATATTTATATTTTGGGTTGGTTTGATGATAAATTAATGATTAAATGTTGGATAAAAGCAATCTTGGCCTTGCTAAGTTTTAAGTTAAAAGATTTTTACGCTGCATGTGATGTGATTTACCATTGCTATAACAGAATACTGAGCAGTGTGTTTCCTCCTCAGCGTCTGTGGGCCTCCGCGGCCGTCTCATGAGGAAAATCGAGGCCCTGAAGGCTGAGCAGAATGGCTCAGAGGCCCCAGATGAGTTCCTTTGTCCAATCACAAGAGAGCTGATGAAGGATCCAGTCATTGCTGCAGGTTTGTGCAACAAATGCTGAATGTCACAAGCCCCAGTTTCATTCTGTGCTGATCTATTTTCCCGTGTACGTATCTCAGTGTGTGTAATGTGTCGAAACGTCTGCCCCACAGATGGATATTCCTATGAGCGACAGTCCATTGAGAGCTGGATCAGGGGCAAGAGCAAAACCAGTCCCATGACGAACCTGCCCCTGCAGACCACACTCCTCACCCCCAACAGATCTCTGAAGACGGCAATAACACGATGGAAGTCGAGTCAGTAGGCAGCAGCTCATCTCAGCCTGTTTGTCAGAATCCAAATTAAACAGGTACTTTGTCATTAAACAAGAACTGCTCATCTGATTACACATGCTCTTATTATTATTATTAAGAGAGGTAATTACTTGATAGAGTTTTTTTTTCTTAGGGCACCACTCTGAGTCATATTTGACAAAACAATCAGCTGGTCTCAGATCAGTCAGAGGATATTTGCCCAGTGAAATAACCTGTAACCTGTTTAGCAGAACACCTGCATACAAGCCAACTGTAATTCATTGCACTGTACATGTGAAGTCTTGAATGTAGAAATGCTTCCTTTAAAATAACTTTAATTTTTCTTTTCATGTTTTATGGCTTAAGAGGTAATAACACTAAACTTTAGCAAATAAAAACCTGTATCATGATCAGTTAAACAAAATAGCCTTTCTCTGATTGATTTTCTCAGTAATTATGCTGCTGCAGTGTTGGATCACACAGGTCATACAAATATTACTGTGTAAATGATACAAGGGTACAAGGAAATTATACAAGGAAGTTTATTTGTCATTATACAACGAGTTGTATAATGAAATTAAATTAAATGAATTAATTTGATGACTATTTTCTAACACTGCCACTGTTGCACCACATTTTAACATTTTTTTTTCAAGGTTTTGCATTTCTTTTGTTTTTTAATTGAAAATGAGGAGTTAACATTGTTAACACTGAGTTTACAACATAACAATGAACCTCGCTAGAAATAAAAGGAAATTTAATTTGAAACTGTCCTGTAATTGCCATTTGTGGCCACAGTGGCCGCAGTTGAGCAGAGCACTTTTGCCTTAGGTGCTTTATTGATCTGTTGCATTACCTTCAGCTTTTTGGCATTGATCGAATGACTCGATAACATTTAAACTCCTGTTAAGATCCAAGGTAATTATTAAATGTCCTCTTTTTGGCAGTCTTGTGTTTTAAATAAGAGTCAGCAGACCTGTTTGTTTTCCGTCAGTGGGTATTTATTTTTCTCTCCCATGGTGGCAATGGCAGTAATGTTCTATTACAGTATGTGATCACAGCTAATAAAGCTCACAATACTGAAAACATGGCAACAATTGCATTTGACGTAGTACATATTAAAATAGAGCTGATGGCACTGTGCCCCAAAACCATTTGTTTTTATAGATTTTTTTTTTACTCTGTAATATAAACTGCAATTGTAGCATGCACTTAAACTCAACATTATTGAGAATCATAAAACGTCTTAGTAGCTGTGCAAAAATAACTATATAAAATATATTGCTTTTACAATTAACCAAGCCATTGGCGCTGTAAATAAATTAAACTAGACAGCAACAATAAGCAGATACATAAAGGATTTCAATTCAATGTTAATGGTGATTTATATAATGTACAAACACATTTAACAAATGCTTTTTTAGAACCTTTAACACCATTTAAACAACATTGTGCATGAAACTCAAAATACACAAGTCTGAACTTGTCGATACATTTAACACAGACCTTCACTGAAAAGAAGGAAAAGTACATATTTATATAATATACACAACATGAGGATCTATAACATCCTTCGTATGACACAGGAATGCCCGTCCTTCGACTTTCTTACAACTTCACTGAGGACTTTCTCTTCCTTATTTCTCCTCTCTCAGCACCATGGACGTAATGAACTCAGTTCAAACCCCATTTCACTCTCTCAAACTGTCCTGCAATAACATTATGCTGCAACTGAATGTGTCGTTTAAGCACTTGAGCGGCCTAAGTGTGTATAAAGTGCTTACTGTCACTGTTGTGTTAACGAGGACTGTACAGTACATGTCCAAATACTTCCTTCAGTGCAATGTCTCCAGCTTGGCTGAATGACGGCGGACATGTTGTCATGTAACAGAAGCTGACAGCCACAAGCGACAGGTTGGGAGGAGAAAAAAAATTTGGAGCATTCACTTCAGTGCCTGCAGATCGTATTCACTAGGGCTGCCCCCTGATAGTCCACCAAACTGTTAGTTGATGAGAAAGTCTAAATCGATCGAGATTTTCATTGGTCAGTTAGTCACAGGGGGAAAAAAAACCTTTGACCTAAACCCCATTTGAGAGCTTTGCCTTGTCATTTGGACCAAGACCAAATATCACAGGGACGGTTGCAACACAGAGGTCTGCTGTTGTAGCTGCTGCAAGTTAGTTAGCTAAATCAGCCATGAAACCTGTAACTTATTACTGTAGCTGAACCAGCTCAAACTGAGAGGTCAGAGCACCCGAGTTGTGTTGGTGTTTACACTGCTAGCTAAGGAGCTAGCTCCGAGTGGAGGAGGTTCCTCAGCTTGTAGGATAACCAGCGGGGAACGCTGGCAGGGAGCAAGGCTGAAACAAGCACCAAAACCAGAGTCAGGCGAGTGTGCAACGGAACAGGGCTTAGCAGACTCATTACAGAACGAGGAGTGAACGTAGCCTCCAAGACTGACGGAGGCCTTTTGACGATGAGTAACAAAGTAATGAGGGGACTTACAGTGGCTCCGACCAGGACACTGACTCCAGACTGATGAAGGCACGACGGGCCACGAGAGGGGTAAACTGGCAGCAGACAAATGGCTTGAACTCACGGCTACTAGTGGACTAAAAAATATCTTTAGACAGAGGCAGCCCTAGTATTTACACAGGAAAACAACCGTTTGCATACTGTGCTTCTGACAAGGCTTCAACTGGAGAATTCTTTTTGAGGTTGGTTAAAAAATTGAAACAACTCTTTCTCACTTTAGATTTTTGCTTCGTGTTTGTGTGCGTTGTGGACCGTATGAGAGATAAAACAAACATCTCTACACATTCGACTCTATAAACGATCGCTTTGGTTTCATTGAAGTTACATGGATGGCAGGATTATCTCGGGCTAGGCCAGGCTGCTTGGGCTTACTGTCCATGAAAGTGTGCGGCATAGCCAGGGCTGGCTTGGACTCTTTGTAACAGTTGGCGGCTTGGCAGAACTTCTCTGTGAATTCCTTGGCATGCATGCCGTTTTGTAAGCTACTCATTGCCATAGCACCCTGAGGTGGTGGGGGTTTGTGCTGCTCCTGGTAAGTGCTCACTGTTTTGGCATAAGGTAGCTCACAGTCGACGGGCATCAGGCCCTTTACTGACATGCTGTGACACACCAGACCATCAGAGGAATGGTTCAGCCAGCTGCGGCCGCTCTGGTGACTTTGTAAGCTGTGCTGCTGCTGCTGTTGTTGTTGTTGTTGTTGGTGGATTTGCTGCTGCTGCTGTTGGAACTGTTGCTGAAAGCGTGCGGTCTTGTCTGTTATGCCCATGAAGGGTCTGGGTTTGTACTCCGTTGCAGAGCTGGCCTGTTGACTGTGCTTCGTTTTGTCAGAGACCTTAATGCGGACATCAGGTCCCAGCTTGCCGCTGTCTGACAGGCTGCTGCTGGACGCCAGGCTGCTGGTGGAACTGGAAACACGCATGCTGCTACTGCTGCCCCCTCCCTGTGATCCTACCGCACCACCCAGCCCTTCCTTTTCCGGGTCACTGTGGTTTCCCTGGGGCCCAGGACCAGAGCAAGCCAACCCATCCAGGGAGGATGCAGAGTGGGCAGACAACCTGTCTTGCCCAAGCCCCTTGGAGCTGCTGCAGGATGAATAGGAAGCCTGGGAGGAATGGAGACTCTCGTTTTCACAGCTGTGACCCATGGAGATGGAGGCAGCTGCCAGCGACGTGCGGTTCCCATAAACAGGCTCATCAGTCGGGGTCGGCAGAGGGCTGATGTCGATGCCCGGGCCTGGCTTCAGCATGCTTGACATGTGTCGGCTGGGTAAGGGACTGGAGGGAGCGTACTGAGATTTGGACCCTGCCATGCGGCCTCCCCCGGCCCCTCCCCCAGTCTGCATATAGCCCATGTGCTGGTTGGTCTTGACTATCTGGGCCTGCTTGGTGGGCTGTAGGACCAGGCCCTGTTGGGCCAGCGCCTCCCGGTGCTCTCGAGGGTACCGGTGGGGGGGAAGCCTGCTTGGGCCTGGGGGGGAGCTGGGGGTCTGACTCTGATGTGCCAGACTGCTGCTGACGGGTTCTGATGATAAGGCTCTGTTGTAGGAATAACTGTTCTGTGACCAGCAGGCTTCAGTCGTCCTGTCATGCAGCGAGGTCTCCTCCTCCTCCTCTTCCTCCTCTTCCAGGATGTCTCTTTGCCCTTCCAAACTTCTGACAAGACTGTGCTCTGAAGGGTCAACATGTCCTCCTTCTTGTTCCTGGTCGGACCCGTGGCCTCCTGACGCCTGGCTGGAAGCAGCTGCAGCTGCTCCTTTAGTCTGCGTTCGCTGCATCTGTTTACACTCGTCCTCCACTCTGGCGAGCAAACGACGGATTTCCCGGTTATTGGGGCACAGCTTTGCTGCTTCGTGCAGGTCAGCCAGGGCTGCTGCAAACTGCCTGTGGATGGGAAAAACAATTAAGAGGGACCCTGTGTTAACAGATCCTGACAACATATTCTACCAACAACATAACTGTAACCAATAACAACCGCAGGAGCTGGTCGCTAGCTGTGCTTAAAAGTTTACCTGCTGCTTCTTTTAGCTCTTGCACGAGCGTAGTAGGCCTCATAGGATTTGGGTTTCAGCTCCAGTGCTTTTGTTGCAAACTCCTCTGCCATCCCAAAATCCTACAAAAAAGCACCAAATTAAAAGAAATAGTCAGCCAGTTGATGTTGAAGCTCATGAGGCTAAGTTTCAATCACGCAAATGAATATTTCAAAATATAAACAAAGTGAACATTACTCATCCTTGCTGCTGGTTCTGTCTCTGCCTCTGACAACACAAACAGTGTTTTCAAACTAAGTAATGGCTGAATTTGACCTTTCTGGCACTGTAGTGATAAAATAACTGGCAGGCACCCCAGGTGTTATTTCAGTTGAAACACACCACAGATGCTTGTTTCGCTCGTATCTCCCGCTAGCTTGCACCCTGTAATTACATCAACAGCTGGCGCACAACAACAGTCTTCCTGCTAGACATATGAGTAAGACTTATGTAAACAAACTTTTATTAAAAGTTTTTCTGCAGAAACGATTATCCAGCAACAGACAGCTTAAAAATTATGTCCTTCTGCTTCATTGTCATTTTTTAACTTTACAGTCTTTTTCAAATGGTCATTTAATCCATCATTCTGTTCAAGTATTGGGTGGAAATCTTGAACAGGAAGAGACACAACTGCTCGGCGCAGTTGAAGTGAGCAGACAGGCTGGCAAATGCAGAAAGTGAGATTGTTCCTCGAGAAGATTTGTGGGGATCGAGTCCACTGCCCAGTACGTATGTAGTTTTCTCCCCACTACCATCTGAACACTAACAAGCTTCCCCTACCCACACATGCTCGAGTCATTATAAATGCTGGATTCTCAGTCTCAGATTTTTTCTCTTTGTTGACAATATATATATATACATACATAAAAAAAAATGCGCAGACGTCTTAGAAAAAAGTCTGTTCTTCCTTAATGATGCCACATTTTTATTAAACTGACAAATAAGAAACTGGTGAGTGAAACGCCTTATTTAAAGTCATTAAAGGATCATACTAAAATTGCAGCACTGGCTGAGGAACCGAAAGGGAGAGAAAAGTGTCTTGAGGCTTACATTGGTTTTTCTGCGACAGCGGGAGAGGTTCAGGTACAGAGAGACCCTCAGGTCCTTAAATGCCTTCAGGTCTTCACCAAAGCCTTCTCTAGGAAACTTCCTCAGGGCGTACTGGTACCTCTGAGCTGCTTCTTTCATCTTTCCTTTCTGGAGGACACATGGAGGGCAAACATGCAGTGAGGAAGAGGACAGAACCACAAGAAAAAACATGGGGGGGGGGGAGAAGCAGGGCAAGGTATTCACCAGACACTCCCACAATAGCTGTTCTCTGGCTCGAGCCCTCCCTTCTCATCAATCACACACACAACACACAGGCAAGCTCAAATAACACACACACACACACACACACACACACCTGATTTGTCCTTTATGCCACAAAACTGAATCTGTTAAATGTCAGGCATCAATCATGGCTCCTTTGGTAAGTGGTGCAGAACATACACATCTATTCCTTTTCTGCACTAACTCTTACAGAAAAAGATGGTAATCATGTCCCTATTATGCTGAACTAAATAGTATAATTCAGCCCTTTTTTTTGGTCTTCTTTATATAAAAACTGGAAAGTGCTCTTTACAGTTAACAAATCACCTTATAAAGTAAGTTTCCCTCCTCCATTAGCTTCTGAAGAAGAATGATCAGGATGTCAGGCTTTGAAGTAGCCATGGCCCAAGCAGCATTTCCTGTGGGTGTAGAGGGGAGAGAGACAAATCGAGAGAGAGGCGTGTTACCTTGTTGTCTCTGTTGCCAACAGATGGTCACTGTATTCTCTGGAAATTGGGACAAGGTAAAGTTACCTAAAGATTGTACCTGATCGATCGTAAGGAGACGTTCTGTAGCCTTAGTTTTATTGAAGGCAGTTAAAACAGAGTGAGGAGGGAGAGAGTGAAAAGAAAAGAGGTCATGCAACAACAAGAGAAGTCATTTGTGGTGAAAGGAAGATGGGCTACCAAGTGTAATGTGACAATATACAATTATGTGTCACTAAACCTGAAACGGTCTTGTATTTTCAGTGGTAAACGCATGCACACCGTTAGCCGTGCTGAAAGAAAATTCCCATTACTTTTTTCTTTTCCCTGATATGGCAGAGTGCACAGCTGATAAGCCACAGACCCAGATAGCTCTATGAATGTCATTTAGGTGATAAGTCACATTCTTAAATTAGCCAAGCAGCACATGAGGGAGAAGAAGAAGGGACACACACACATGCACTGACGCACCAGTAGAAGTGAGTGTACACACACGCATGCACACACACACACAAAGTAGTGAGTAAAGTCAGGAATGAAAGCAGGGTTTTTCCACAACATTCCACAAAATTACCCTGAACTTATTCTAGGAACCATGAGATACTGAGCAGGACAGAAACAAGCTCGACACAGTGACAAAACAAAATACTTTGAGTTCCTTAGTGTTTACTGAGACGTGAAGGAACTCAGCAGACCGAAGACAGTTTCTAGGGACGAACAGATGACTGACGGCACTGACTATCTGCACGCAAAGCTTACATACATGTGCACTGGGTAATACAGTCACAAAAAAGCTTTACATTTTCAGTTTATGCCTCATTATAGCATGTTTTTAGGCCAAAGAGCAGTTTGCTTACCCAGCTTGGCTCCTTTCTTCAGCAGAGTCACCACCACTGATGTATTTCGACAGCCTATGGCTCTGTCCAAAGGCCTCATCCCACTGGAGTCCACATGCTCTATCACTGCTCCTCTCTCCACCAAATACTGGACCTACAGACGAGCACTACAGGTTAAAACTCACACAAACAACGTGTTGACAGTCAAAAGCTAATGTAGAGCGATGTGTGTTCAATAACAGCACAGGGATGCTCTTAGTTAAGGCTAAATGAAGGGCATCAGTGTGTGTGTTGTGCGTTTGTGCATGTGTCTGTGAGTACACTGATGATGGTGTGTCTGCTGGGATGTTTTCAACAATACCACTTACGATCTCCGCGTCGCCGTAGAAGGCAGCGAGGTCTAGCGGTGTTCGTCCGTTCTTGTCCGTGTGGTCGATGACCGCACCTTTTTCCACCAAAAACTGTACAACGTTCTTATGTCCTTTCAAACATGCCCAGCTCAGGGGTGTCAGTCCCTCCTTGTCCATCGAAGTCAAAGATGCACCTTTGAAACAAACAACAGTCATTAAACACTTCATATTAGCGCACAGACACACACACTGGGCTAATTTAAGGCACCCAACTAACGAGTGTTCACTGCCTTTTCATATCTCAGTAAATGGGGTTAAAGGTGGATGTTGTCGTAGCTCACCTTTAGAAAGCAGAAACTCGACGGTGCTCAGGTGACCCTCGCAGGCAGCCACCATGAGAAGGGTCCTGCCCTGCTTGTCACTGATGTTAATGTCAGCACCATGCTGCAACAGCAGCTCTGCAATCTAGGAAATGGAAGGAAACAAGGCATCAAACAAAAATCCAGGTGCACAGAGCTCAAATAAGACCGAAGTTTGTTCAGTTAGCATGAAGGGGACCATGATGCCGCTGCGTCTGGAAATAGTCAGACTAGAGTGAGCTCAAAGGACAGGACATAAAGCTTCGCTGTAAAACACCAGAAATGTATACACAAAAGAGAATGTTTCGACGTTTTTGTAGCTTGAAGCAATCTGGTTTCTATGGATACAGAGGGACTAAAGAGCCACTCAGCGTGTCTCACCTGCCAGTGTCCTTGTCTGACGGCGCAGAATAGAGGAGACACTCCCCGCCGGTTGACCTGTTGCACCACCGCCCCCTGCTCCAACAGGAAGTTACAGACCTCCATCTTCCCCCGGCCTGCCGCTGCCGTCAAGGCTAAAGAGAGGAAAACACACACAAACACACACAAGATGTCAGGAATGATGAAGGCTGGACATCTTGATTTAGATATGTACAGAGAAACAAATTAAACTAAAAGATACAGTAGGCGGTGAGATAAAAGTGGAATTCAGAGCATCCCTCTCCACATCAAAGACAGATGATACCACAGAGCAAGAGGATTAGTTAGACGATAACATGGACGGTGCACAGAGATGTAGAGTGTTCAGGAGTAGCATGATAGAGTCATAAGTGACCCATGAGTATGTGGAGAAGGAAAGGCCAAGATATAAAGAGATTGGCAATCCCAATCCTCCTCCTCTCATCCCAGAGCAAAGAAGAGCAGAGAAATGCAGGCTTACGTTTGGTGCTAATTGAGTTTAAAAACACACAATAATGTTATGCTTATTAAACTCATTAAATTCCCACCTCAAGCTCCCTAGGCCTCGTACACAGGGATGAGAATACAGTCATTTTATGCATCAGCAGACATACATTAGACAATAAAGTCAAACAATCCTGTTTAACACTCATTCTTGTTTATATTGTATCTTTTTCAGATGACGATTAACTGGAATTAACTGTGTCTAATTCATTTTCAACAAAAAGACAAACCAATATTACTTGGTGCTGTGAAAAAAAACACAAAGACAGATTCTTAAAATGTTCCACGCTTACAATTAATCTGCGGAGGCTGATGTACTGCAGCAGATGGACTGGTCTTAAATGAGCGCTGGCTGTCACAATAGAGTGAGATCTACCACGAGAAGTGGAACAGCTCTGCTCTCAAATTCACCTCAGAGACATTTAAGGTGCTGCTGAACCTCCATATCTGACTGACTGACATCATCCATCTGGATCAACTGTCATCAGAGCCAAACAACCCCGCCCTCCATCTGCTCCAGATACGGATATCCTCACACACAACACAGCAAAGAACAATGACTCTGAGCAGCTTAACTTAGCCTCTGTTTGTGCTTCAGGGAGCCACATTAGCAGCACCTCAGATGATCCAGGGTTGGGCTGCTACGATATCAACAGCTGTTACGTTTGCTGACATCCATTTTTACATAACAAAGTTTATTCCTCAAAGTTTTCATGCAAATAGTAGTTATTAGATTCTTTTAAATAATTTAACAAACACTGCATTTTTGTTCTCCAGAGAAGGACCTTATTTATTGTTCTGGTCTAACTTGCTGCTTCAGTTGTTATTAATAGAGTCTTTGCCCCTTACAACCAAAATTTCATAAAGTTTGGATGCTGCTCCCATAAATAAATGGGAATGCCATCATTGTTAATCCCTTGGGACATATACTCGATTGAAAAAAGTATATAGACAACATTTAATTTTTTACCTTATCAACTTCATAGATTTTCATAAACATGTGCTAAGTCTAAAACTGATGCCAGGTACACATCTCCAACAAGATGGTTCAGGAGCAAAACAGACTTGGAAATCTGTGAAAAGCTCTAAAAACACCTATTTGAAACATTTACAGGTAGACGGGTTAATATGCAACAGGTGACAGTATCATGATGGGGTATGAAAGGTGAATCCTAGAGAGGCTCATTCATGGATTGAGTTCACTTATATGTGAAACACCTGATCATACAGAGGAACTTACAACATGGAATGCATGTAAAAACACTGTCAACAAACACGAATAATTTGAAAATGATTGCATTGCATTGTTTTGTTACATTTTACACAGTTTTATAAGCTCTTTGGACTCAGTATGATGTTATCTTATCTTATAATTTGTAAGCTATTCATCAGCCTTGTCTCAACTCTGCTCTCGACCACCTACAAAGCTGCATCGACAGCATTCTGAGGAGGAGACTCTGAATCACTGTCTGATTTTCACTCTGATTTATAAAGTAAAGACACTATAATGTTCTATCAACCACTTCACCTGCAGGCTGGAGGAGACTGAGACGCACCAACAACAGGGAGGTTACGATCTGGCATTTTAACTAAACATTTTGCTGATAAACGTCCTGGAACCTTTAAACCAACACTGGCAAAAGATCTGAATAATAATAATTATAGTTTGTAGTTTGTATGAGATTTGTTATTAGTTTTTCCTCATGCTGACAGGAGAAATTTGCCTTCAGGGCTTTCTACCATACAGCCTTACTAACAAGGGCTATGTTATGAAACACTTGCAGTTTGGTTATGTTGAGGTATAAAACAGAATAAAAAACTTAGGGTTAGGAAAAGAACATAGTTTTGGCTACAATAATAGGTCAACGCTGACTTTCAATTTTGCTTGGAACATGAACACACTGGGAGAAAGGCCCATCCATCCACCTCAACATCCTGTCACTCTATAAACTATGTCACCTGAAGAATAAGTACCAGCTACCAGCCAAATGTTGATAAAATATCAAATTGGCTTTTAAGATTTCAAGAACAAATTTATGATTTACTGATGGGAGGATGGTGAATTTGAACAGTTTAATTTTACATTTGCATCTTCAAAAGTTTATTTACCACCTAGTC
>JAPZDY010000005.1:12369651-12384263 GCA_029783645.1 Ctenochaetus hawaiiensis
GTCACTCTATAAACTATGTCACCTGAAGAATAAGTACCAGCTACCAGCCAAATGTTGATAAAATATCAAATTGGCTTACTGATGGGAGGATGGTGAATTTGAACAGTTTAATTTTACATTTGCATCTTCAAAAGTTTATTTACCACCTAGTCTGACTTCCTGAAGCCTCAGAAGTCCTAAAGGTAAGCTTCTCCCACAGGCTTATGTGATCATTACTTAAGCTACAAAAATATTTGTGGTCGGAGTAAAATTTATTAGGAAGCTCGTTAAGTATGTCTCAATAATTGGCAAAATGTCATTTGCAAAAGGTTGCAGGCAATTTATTAAAGGCAACATAGAGACATTGATTGTTTTTGTAAAATGGCAAGTTTGTTTAGCCTGGAGACAGAGCAGATGTCAATTACACTGGAAACATATTTATCCTAAGCACACAGGCACACTTAAACTCTATGGTCTGACAAAAATTCTCTTACATTTAACTGCTTCATGCTGGCAGAGAGAAATCAGTGACAAGAAATGAACAAAATATCTTCAGCTCATAAAGAAATAATTGAAAATGTTTAGTTTTTTTATGGGGTATTTATTAAATCATGTATAATTTTAGATTTCCTGTTTACAAGCCTGTAGTTTGGATGAAGAATCCTCTCTGCAAGAGACAAAATAAAGCCCACAGGAAAATATTTTCTGATCAGGTAACAGTGAACGCAGTGTTGGTTACGGCACACACAGTAAAAATGCAGGTGTTTGTCACTTGATGTAAGAATAAAGAGCATCTTTTCCCCAGGCACCTGAACAAACCCACAAATAGCTGCCTGCGATAGCTCACGCTGTGCTCTTATTATACAGCACGAACACTTTCACTCTTTGTACTTATGAAAGAAAATAATGGCAAAGGAAGAAAATCTTTCAGTGAATTTTATACCCTGCATACCAAGAATTTGTCCCCAGCATTTAAGCCATTTTAACCATTTAGAGCAGTTTGCAGCCATTTTCAAGCACCTAAAGACCACTCCCACTGTCCTCAGTCTCATGCTATGGAACATTCAAAAGCATGAACGTACAGGGATATAAACACTCACTGCCAAAATCATTTAGCATTCAACTGGATTATTGTCATGACAATAAATAAACGCTGACTTACACAGTAAAAGCAACAAAATATTTATTAACCTATAATTGCTGCCTTGTGCTTGTATGCTGAAGCTTTAATTTACATCCAACTCTGTCCAGCCTTGTGTCATATTTGTAGTGAGGAGTGTATTTAATCAAGGGTACTGAGTGTGTTTTTCAGTGAAATAGAAGTTATCCCTATATCGACATGTATGTTTCCAGTTAATAAATTCTTGTGAAAAACATGCTATCTTCATTTGAGACTGTTTTTCACAGAGGAGTACAAAGATCTGATACAAAGCCTTGTCACATGGGGTAAAAACAATCACCTGAGGCTCAATGACAGCAATACCATTTAGCCATGGTGGATGACCAGACGAACAGCAAACTCCCTCTCCTAGTTGTCAACCAGGGTGAGTAGGTGAAGAGGGTGGACTCTTCTGAGCACCGTGGGGTCCAAATCAATAAAAAACTGGGCTGCACTCACAACACTAAAGCCCTCTTCAGGAGGGGACAGAGACTCAGATCTTTCAGTGTGTGCAACAAGCTCCTGTGTTGAGGTTGCAGTTAGACAGTGTGAAGGCAGTAGCAAAGAGAAGGACAGGGGACAAAGTTAAAGCCATCTTGGAAAACTCTTCTCCTCATCTTCTAAACAACAGGCTGTGGCATATTAGTGTTACTTTGCTTGGAGAAGGATAAAGGACAAACGTGTTATGTGAGCTCACAGTGACCCTGACCTCAAGGACCTCGTTCTGACGATCTATGGTGCAAAGTTGAAAATGCACAGTGATAGTTAAATTGTCTGAGTCCACTTTGCTGTTAAGACAGTGCGAGTCACATATAGGTTGGATTTAGTTCCTTAAATATTCATACACTGCAATTTGGACATTGTGGAAGATTGCCGAGAAAATGACAACTGCGTTATGAAATTGTAAAGACACTTGCAGCACTTCTGCCGGTGGAAGAAATGGCCCAAAGGGTCCAAACACTTCATCTTTGAGTCCTAGTGGACAGCTGTGCCAATGAGAAGAAATTTTTAAGATGTTTTTCACGTTAATCAGACTGGCAAAAGGCAGACAGATAGATGGACAACCCAGAAACATAACCTTGGTCACAGCTGTCGCGAAGGCATAATGATTAATGATTTACAAAAGCTGATGCTCCTGCAACACAAAGACCCTGATGGTCTTTGCCTTGAGCCAATTCTGCTGTTGTTTGTTCACAACAATAAGAATGATTCTGTGCAGTTAAATTACCTTTCTTCGCATAACAGGAAAGAGTTTTGCATCCTAAGAGGGGATTTTAAAAGCTGGAACGTGCACTGATGCACAATCCAATCTGCCTCTATTTAAACACAGGAGAAAGCGACCCTATTTGCATAGAGATGTAATATTGCGCTGAATTTTAAATGTGAAATAAATGTTCTCAGAGACAGGTTGTTATCAGAGAATTGTTTTGAAGACAACAATGAATGGCCGGTTTTAAAGGGGATATTTCAGGAGCTCTGTTGGTTTAGGTATTCTCTGTGTAACACCGCCTGCTGCTACCATGTCGGATTATTAAATATGCACACTGAATGGCAGAGAAGGGATTTAAGGTGAAACGAAGATTTAATGTCACTCAGTCTAAATCATTTATATTGTATGCATTGAGCCAACGTGTGCGGAATCATTATTACAGTCTGTAATGCTGCATTTCTACCTGTAACACACTACTACTTAGTAATTTTATGCCTACAAAAGAACATGCTTCCCTTATTTTGGACAAAAATCTGCACTGTGGTTGTAATTTGGTTTACTAACCTTCTTTCCTGTAAACATGTGAGCTGGGATCTTGGTTTAAAAAAAAGGTGAGTGGGTGGGTGCAGGAATTTTTGAATATGTGGTTGTGTCAGAAGAACGAGGGTTTGGAAGTCTGCTATTACAGCTTAGTCTAATATCTAACTACTGTGAATGGTATTTTCAAGAGGAGGCTGTCTGTCATTTAACATCCATTTTGTAAATGGAGCTGAGAGGTAAATGCTGTAGCAGCTACAGGTGGCTCTATTGTTTGTGAAAGCTAGGCTACATATCAGTTTTTATAAAGTGGCCCAAGCTTTGTACAAATGCATTATGTTTTTAACAACCAGAAGGCAGGTATTTCAATTGCACTATGACACAGATTTTAGTCAAATTGTTGGCAGCAGTGCAGCAGTTGTATAAAGGATTATTTCAGAGGGATGACTCTTTGTCCCAGGACGGTAATAAGGTCTGAAGTCCTGCAGTCATTTAGCAGGGCACACGCACCAGTTAACTGCACTGTGGAAAGCCTATCCACTTATAATCTGACCTACATTCCTGAAGCACCAACTTTTGGTACCAAATCCTGCTTGCTTACAACTGCGACAAAAAAGACAAAGAAGCTATTCTTAAAATTCCATTTTTTTTTAGCATCAAAAGCATCAAACACTATTGTCAAATAAGAAGAGGTGTGATTTGAACATTTATAGCTCTGGATCACTAAATGCTGAGAGCAAAAAGCTCACGTTGAAGCTGGGAGGCAAAATTCCAAACATCCAACATTTCAAAACATGGAGCACTGACACTCTGTTTGACACTTACATAATGTGTCAGACATATTTTTAGCACTCAAGCTAGAAAATAACTAAACAAAGTAGAAGTGCAAACTAATATTATTATGATCATATCTTGGTGTACACTAATACTATAAATGCTGCTACATACAGTGCATGTATCAGCACTCTATGTAGCAATACAGCCAAACCCTTGCAGAGGGTGTATTATCTGTCACACCATATGTCACTCTACTACTTTGTTCAGTCTTCATTTAACAAGCTGTACACCTGACAGCCACCTCCCACAGGCCATCTACTCCTGATACTCAAACCTCTTCTCACACTTTCTGTGATTTCTACACTTCAATCAGGCAGATGAACAAATTTAACAATATATTCATTTACCTTGCAAGAAAAAAAGGATTTTCTAATATCAACACCAAGTGTAAGATCTATTTAAAGTATATATTATGATATATATCTGAATGTAACAGGCAATGTATAAGCATATAGGAAATGGTGGCTTCCCTTTAAAATGTTCAAACTGCAGGCAGTATTCTAACATGGAGCATCAAGGGGATAGAGCAGCTGAAATCCAGCTGCATGTCACAAAAAAAAAAAATATTGTTCAAAGGAAATGCTGTGTTGACTGAACTCTAAGTAGAAACCCACATGAGCCACAATAAGTAATGCTTTTACCAGAAAGTACAGCACAGGAAAACATGGAACAACCCTAAAAATCGCACAGACATCTGGGATGAGCAACGGCTGCATCAAACAGAGAGCACTACTGTGCAGATTGGAGATACAAGACCTTCCACTGCAGCGTGCAATTACAGTAGTGTGGTCCAGAATGCTAAAACAGAAAGTCATAATACCAGGGAGCCACGTAATGCGAAAAGATAGATGAAAACATACCTGTCTCTCCCCACAGAGTGTCGTGGCTATCAATTTGCACAGCATGCTCATTATTCAATGCCAGCAAGCCCCTCACAACCTGCCAAAAAACAAACTTAGATTAATGGCATACTTTCAGTATAAGATATCAAAAACACACTCAAGAGGTTTGAAACATGCTAATTTTGTAGCAGAATAACGGATATTGCTGCCTGAGCAAATAATTATTAATTAATCACAGCGGACTACAGAACCCCTGGTATGAGGTTATGTAAGTTGAGTCCAATCTGACAAAGACTTGATCGGCGTCTCCCTCTACATGTGGATTGTCAGCTTGGCTTGGCCCAGTTTTGTTATTCTAAGCCGGGCTTCAGGATCCTATTCCAGCTAATGAGGAGGCCAAAATAAACCTTGAGCCTGCATCCCACCTGGCAGCCGAAGGCACTGCTCTGTGATCGATCCCTGAATTCAAGGCTGAATAACACTTTAAACTTAAAGTCATTATCACTATGAAAAGGTGTGCTCAAGTTTCATCTTTTGTTACCTCTGATTTCTGAAATTCTTTGCAGAAGGTTGTTGTTAAAACACACGAGAAAAATAGGTTTCATGCTGTTGCTAAGTTATGAAAAAACCTTGAAAGTTCAATGTGGAGTCCACAGCATTATGAAGTATTTGAAGCAATCTTCATTTTATTTTTCTTTCAAACACATCTTCTTTTCAGTGAGATATATATCGACAGGTTCATTCATTATTATTTGTAAATAAAGGATTGGTTAGGGCTGATTGTGTGTCAGTCAAACCTGTGTGTGTCCCATGCTGGAGGCTGCTATCAAAGCCTGCTGCAGAGCTTTGTTCTTCAGTGCACAGTCCTGCTGCTGCCCATCATCACTCCATTCCAGCTCCAGCAGGTACTGGATAATCTCTAGGTGTCCCCGGAGAGCGGCATGGACCAGCGCACCCTGGCCACTTTTATCTACATGATCAACCTGGTGTGAATATAACAAGGTCAGCTTCATTGCATTGAAACACAGGAAATATGCCCAACACCTCAGTGCGGCTGAGCAAAGTCCTTGCAGATAGACACGGATTTAGCCCACAGACTGTTTTTCTGAATATTATTATGTATTATTTCTGACTTAACAAGAGGGTAAAACTATTAACTCCTTACCTTGGACCCCCTCTTGCAGAGCAGCATTACTAGTCCCAGGTGTCCTGCGGCGGCTGCGAAGCAGAGGGGGGTCATGCCTTGTTCAGACACCACGTCTACACTGGCCCCAAACTCAAGCAGCAGGGAGGCGATTTCCTGGTGCCCGAGGTGGCACTGGACACAAAGCACCGGCGCGTTGTTCAGCACCTCTGTCCTATAATTCACGTTTGCCCCACCCAGCATCAGCAGTCGGCTCACCTGATTGCACGAATGAAAATACAAACACACACACACACACAGCTGGGTTGGAACAATGTTATCAAAGTGGTACCATCTGTGCTCCTGTATTATATGAAAACAATTCAATTTTAGTGCATTTCTGGGCCATCTTATGTAAAAAGACAAACATATGTCTTTTAATGTGTCCTTTACCTGATTTAAAGATTAATGGAATCAGCAAAATGAGTACACATCAACATGTTGCTATATTAAAGTATATTATGTAAATTTAGTCTTATATCAAAAATTTGCCCTGAGGAGATTAACAATCTGTACAACAAGTAACTGCTTAGAACCTTGATTCAGATGAGGTGATAAATGTAACATTTTAGCACAAATTACGGTGAAATTCCTATGATTAAATTAGTCCTGTGCATTGTATGTACTGGGTTGATGTGTATTTTAAACTGAGCTATGGACACACAATAGTTCATAGCAGTAGAAGGAAATTTACATTAAAGACATGAAACTGTTCTCATGCCAGGTTTGAACTTGGGCTGCTTGAGTGAAAACCAGAAATTCTAACTACTACTCCATGTGGTACCTGTACATATATGACACTGCATTTTCTGTTGTGACCCATCGATTTAGATTGGGTCAAATATGGTCAAGTAATTAGAGTTTCAAAAAACTGTACTGTAACCTGTGCTACAATGTTACATAGAGCACCTTTAAATGGAAAAAAATGACATATTACTTGAGGAGGGGCAACAGAGGAGGGATCCCTATTCCCAGACTGACAGACAACAAATGCTGTTTGTACAGATGGACCAAAAAATGTAAACTTACAATACAATTGTGCAGAATGACAAAAATTATAGACAATGAAAATATATGAAAAATAATATCCAGGTGGATTATGTGAATCTGTATGCAGTCATTGCAGCTCTTAAAAAGCACCAAGAAAGGTAGACAACTAACAGATATCTTCATAAAAAGGGACTTGACTAGAATCAGAAATAAATTTAAACAAAACACTGCATGCATTTGTAATAATGGAGGTGAAACAAGAGACTGGGATTAAACAATTTGTTATGCCCATAAATTTTTTCCAATAATGACTTTCAAGGATTTGTGAACCCCTTGGTGAATGACTAATTTACACAGCAGCAGAGTCTAGATCTCAGAATCTGATACACATTTTGTTTCCCCCTGGTAACTTATTTCAGAGCAAAAGCTCAAATTGCGTCAGCCTGCTCTTGAGATTTTTCTCCAAGGAAAGGTCAGACACCAAATGAAGTGGTCACATTCTACTGAATGCAATTATTAAGTGTTATTCTCTTCCACAATGAGGAAATCAATAATAAATGCTTAGTCAAACAGAACCACCGAGCCAAATGAGTATCCGACAACAGGAAATGAAATTGTGTGTTATTTGTTGAATTCACTGTGCAGTAAATTAACAGCGATTCTCTGTTTTTTCCAGAGGACAAAACAAGGTCGTTCTGTCTCTCTGAGTGATGTCGCAGTTACATACAACAACTTGCTAACAGACGATGAGGATGTCAACGTGTGAAGGAACACCACTGAAACTCCTGAAAAAAACACTGGCAGTTTTCTTAATTTGAAATAATTTTCAAGTTTCGCCTTGCATGACTTTCTGTCCATTCATCTTGTTCTGACCCTTTTAACTCTCCACGTTTCCTAGTTTCTTCATCCTGGCAGATGCTTCATTGATATCTACTTTCCAATTTCCTGCAAACATCCTTCATTTTCTTTGCTGCTTATATGAGAATATGAATGCCAGGGAATTATCTGATACATAAATGGCCAATCACTAAGGGAAATTAAAAACTGACTATTTTAATCTTAAAATATTATTCAGGTACCAGATAACAATTGTATAACAACTGGCCCAGAAATAAAAATGAAATGTATCTACTCTTTGTTCTTATTTTCAAATAAGTATCAGATTTGACGGTGTGGCCTTGCTTAACATTTTTAATTAACTTACATGACACCGACCATCTTTTGTCGCTGGCACACTTTTCCTTTGCTCTAGTCTATGTTCACTGCTAACATAACACACACATATCATAAAAACAACAAAGACTATGGGACATATGAGGGAAAATACAAGAAATGACAAAAATGTAATCAAAGAAAAATGTAAATGGCAATGTAAATGAAAAATTGTGATATCTGGTAAAGGAAAAGTATAAGCTTTTACATTTTACATTCCATCAAAACTTCCTAACACACTCTGTGTCCATTTGTTTGTGCGTTCAGTTACACTTCTACCTGTCTTTCAGTGGCATTTACTTTTGGCCTGGCAGAGAAGTTTTGGCCACACTCATACCCATGTCCGAGGAACAGGGCCTGACATTTATAATAATTAATAACTTTATTGTCTTCAGTGAAATTACAAAAAGCATTTAGGGAGGACATTAGAGGATGTCAGATGAGTCTGAAGTGTAGATATTGTCCTCATGTGGGGTTTTTCTTTTTGTAATTATGGGCCAAAATTAGTTTTGATCTGATTAACTTTTTAATTAACTATCAAGACTAAAAGACTAAATTACAGTCAAAGGTAAAAAAGTTTCCACTGTATGGAATCAAACCAGATTCCAGATTATTGTCCTCAAGTTGCTTATTTTGCTGAAAAACCGATCAAATATTCTGAAATAATTCTGTTAAAATCAGTTTAAACTTTAAAGAGCATTTTAAAAGCTGGAACCACCGAGCGTTAGCCATTCCAAAATAAGCATAATTTAATTTCCATTTTTTTATCGTGTCATCAGCTACCAGCTGTTTGTTTCAGGACAAACTGGCACGCAAAAGGAGAGCATCTTTACCTTGACGTTAGGTGTGTAGAGATTCCTCAGAGATGCCAAGGCTGCAGAAAGGCCATCAGCACTGCAGCTGATCCACAAAGCCTGAAGCACACTTGATGACACACCTGTTTTCTTACTCAGGCCCTGCACACAAACACACACACACGTAAGAAAGCCAAAGCACACACACACATAAAATAAGTAAACTTGAACGGCAGAAGTTGTCAGTATTTCCCTTCACATCTCATGGCTTATCCCCTGATGAACTACACTCCAACAGAACATAAACACGTGAAGAGAGAGTGAAGACCACAAAACCTTTGTTGCATGTTATATCCCCCTTCATTTCCGGTCTGTCTCTTTAGTGTTGCTGTCAAGTAAAGGTATAAAATACCATAAAAGATGAATGCAGGAAGCATGTAGAGGTTCCATAGCAGTACCTTGAAGATGTGTGCTTTGAGTATGTGATGTCCCAGTTCCATAGTCTGCTGGCGATTCAGTTTCCCCTCTTGACGGGAAAGCATGAAGGCCATGAGAGCATGGCCAGTCCTGGGTTAGGAAACGAGAGAAAACTCAGCTGTAAAGCAGAATAGAATAAAAAACTTTGTTTGTAGCATATTTTTATAATACAGTCTCATCTGCTCCAGAATAAAGGCTGGATGGTAATTTTTGCCACATGTGAATTCCGGTGATGAAGAGCACCTTGGTATAGTCCTGTAGAACAGTTTCATTCTGTGTTTTAGTAAATAAATGCAAAGTAATGCCCCACTGAATGATGGGAAAGAGTGTAAAGCCCTGCATTCTCCTTTCCTTTCCACTCGGGCACTCTGCCTTTAATTAATGCAGAACTTCATTAAAAGGACATGCATGACTGCAGATGACTTTGATCTGGTTCAAATTCTCTCTCTTCGTGCCCAGGCACAAACAGAGAGGCAGTGCAGCAAGCTTTTGTCTTCATGTGCACTCCCTGCGCCAGACTCTGAGCCTTTGTTTTTTTAATGACGGAGCTGGAAGGCTGTGAATGACCAGAATATGAAGCTCAGCTCTGGTCTATTTAGAAACACCACTCTGTGAGCAGAGATGATACTGATGAGCAACAGGGGCAGAAAAAAAGCAGGCCAAAGTGACATCATCCTATTTGTTAAGAGTGAATGACTGAAGTCTCTAATGTGAGTGAAGGGCTCCAGAATTACAATTAGATAGAGCCTCGAAAGCAGATAAGCCTGTTGAACAGGGCAAGAAGGGCACGACAGGAAACAATGGTGATTTTCTGCAAACTGAATTCTCTTCCAAACCTTTCAAGTTTATTTCCTAAGGACTGAGTCAAAGCTACATTTCTTTAAATGTTTTTAGTCAACAAGGACAAAATGATAGAACCACACCCTGATTATATGACTTTTGCAAAATAAATTCAATATACTTTAAACATCCAGCTATTTCAAATTAGGGGGTTAACTGACAGATTACAAAGAACAACCAATAATAATAATAATAATAATAATAATAATAATAATGAAGAGAAATATTAACTTTGTTTTTTATGAAAATGTAGCTTTTCTGTCTGTTGCTGAGGTTTTTGTTTATCAGAAGTGTCCTTCAAATTGCTGATTGCTAGTAACAAAACAACTAGTTGCAATACAGTACATTAGCAACTGCATAATAAATAGTTGGTTGCTATGATAACAAAACATACTCAGAACATCTCAAACTCATTTTCCTCCCTCAGAAATGAGTCATGCTGCATTTATTGATTTCTTCATCCACTCCAAAGAAAAAGTCCTTCATGTTAGTTTATCATTTGTACAAAATGGTGGCCATTATACACACTATTAATGATTAATTAGGTACCACAAGTTGAATATTGTTTGTACTTGAAGGGAGGAATTTTTAGCAATGCTTCAGGACACAGTCTCTAAGTCAGTGTTAGGAAGATAAGATTAAAAGCTTTTGCCTTTTATTGTTTTATCAATTCAACTACTACTGTACAATTATTATTACTATTATTATGGTTTTGCCAGCAGACTGTTTGTGGTCTAATTCTGATACAGTGCATAATATGTCCTACATGCACTACAGACTTGTTGTGCCTGTAGTAGTAGCCCACATTCCTAAAGGGAGAGCTGCTGATTTCTGCATTTGCTTACAAAGCAGAGGACTGACCTGGGGTCACACAGGAAATCTGTACTCTCTCCATCAGCTCTCCACACCAGCCACTCTCTGAAAGAGGGGTGGCAAAACATGCGCGTCTTGTCCCGCCGTTTGATGAGAAAGCATGAGAGCAACTCCATGCGTTGTTGGAAGTCCTCCCATTGCAGCTCCCCTTGGATGAAGCCGGCGTTGATGGCCTGGAACAGCTGCTCATCAGTCATGGGGTGCAGTGAGGCGAGCGCCACGTTGAGGATGGGCAGTGAGCGCTCAAAGGCCGAGTTGGTCATGAACTTCATGTTGCACTGTAACTGGTAGAGCTCAGCCAGTGAGACAGGAACAACTTTATAGCTGGCACTCTTGATAACCAGATGGCCCCTTTCAAACAGATCCAGCGTGAGTTTGAGATACAGGTAGGAGCCCTGGCTGCGTGAGATGAGGTGGCTGCTGAGCTTGCCAACTGTCATGGGGTCTGCCTTTCCATTCAGGCTTATATTGTTCATGATATCTTTGCTGCCATTGATGCGATACTGGATATACGCATTGAGGTCATTGCCTATCTCTTTGTTGTCAGTAAAGTCATCCAGGGAGATCTTAGAGAAGGGCAAAAGGCTGGTGATCTCCTATAAAAGAGAAAAGGTTAAAAAAAACAGATGTGTAAAAGCCATGCTGCTATATTTCCTTCTTATTACAAATCAGCATATATTCACAAAAAATATCCCAATCAAATCTCAATAACCAAATAACAGTGAGGTTTTTTTTTCTAGTTTGTCTTTGCAATATAAATTGAATGTCTTATTACCACAACAGTCAAATAAAGAAATTATGGTTGAAAGCATTCTTCACATCTTGTAATTTAAAAAAATTCTGCTTGTGTGCATTTACTGTCAAAGGACTTTCTTCGAGCAGTAGGGGTGCAAACATGCTGAGCTATCAGGCCAAAGCAGACACTTGTTACTGCTGGAAATGTGGCTATGAGGAGGAAAAAAAAAAAAAGAACTGGGAAAGTGAGTGTTCAGAGGCAGGGGATTGATTGGATAGTGGTGTTTGTGTGTGTGTGTGTTTGTGTTAGTGTTTGTGCTGTTTTGGGGGTGGGGAGAGGAACACTTCTACCAGAGGTCTGAGCCAGAGCTCGCATTTCAATCTATGTCCTGGGGGTTTGAGAAATCAATGCACCTTAATCCTCCAATCCTAAGCCTGTCTGAGGCTGGAGAAACATTGCCTCAGTGAGATAAGACTTCTCTCTTCCTCATCATGACAAGGTACAGCAAAGAGACACACAAACACATGTATCTCACACATTCACCGAGTCACTGAAATGCAATGATCATAATCCCTGAGGTAGGTAAAGTGCGAGCAACACCTCTCAGATAGGCCAGATATTAGTTTAGATAGAAAAGGCAAAGGATATTCAAAAGGTTAGCTGAAGATATCCTGTGCCCTCAGTAGTAGCCTGCTTATTTGCTCAGTGAAAAACAATGTTGTGAAACTTCTCTGCTAATACAGAGAGTTGCAAACTGAGTAATATATTTTATGCTGTTTTCCGCTGAAGGAAGAGTATTAACATGACACTTTTATCACTGGATTAATAGTTTGTCCTTTTATTCAAAATATTTTGACATATCAAAGTGACCAGAGAATTCGGAGGCTGTGATACAACTTCCTTTCAATTAAAAAACTGCTTAACTTGTCTGTAAGTACCTACTTCCTACTTTACTTCTATAGAAATGTCTTCAGCAAATTGCACTGTGTGGTCAATTTGCTGAAGACAAGTACAGAGGGCAAAATCTCAGTGTTACATTATATTGATTAAGCACGTCCAGACAGCCTCGCCACAAACCAAGTATTAACTCTGGCTCACAGTTTTGCAGTGCGTTGCATACTGATGGTCACTACCTCGGTCTGGGTCTGCCTGAGCATTAATAACTTGAGTTCTGGATGTCAGTCAGTAAGATATCACTTTATTATGCCAGGTTCAGAGCTTTGGCCGAGCAAAGAGAATCAGCCAGTGCCTGTCGAAGCCTCAGCTACTGCCAGTGTGAGTTCAACACAGGCCCAGCACACCTCTGTAACTGGTCGACCCAGTGTCCCTTTTCCTCCAAGCTAATGAGCTCAAAGTGACTGCTTCACCCCGCCATGCTGCCTTGAATTCCAGGTCACTCATACTTCAATTCCTTTTTGAATGTTCCTGGAT
Source organism: Ctenochaetus hawaiiensis (assembly GCA_029783645.1). Classification (NCBI taxonomy): domain Eukaryota; kingdom Metazoa; phylum Chordata; class Actinopteri; order Acanthuriformes; family Acanthuridae; genus Ctenochaetus; species Ctenochaetus hawaiiensis. Next base: position 12,382,752 of record JAPZDY010000005.1, read on the forward strand.
ATGCTTGACAAAAAAGACTCTGTAGAGAGCAGAGTATTACCGGGAAAAGCAGCTCAGACAAACCTTTCAACTCTCACACTTTTCAAAATCTATAGGGTTTATTGGCAGGAAGAGCATCAAGGACTGAGAGCGGGCTGGCTTTGAAGTCTGTTACACTCTACAATCAAAGACATAAGCTAACCTTCTCTCATGAGCTTATTATAACTGTCCTTTAACACAAGAAGGTTTATTTGAAATGTGTCACGAGTCTCAATGATGACAACTCATTCTGCATTTGCCAAGAACATAGCCGCTGTGTTAGACAAGCTTAAAACAGTGTGTTTATTGATGATTCTCCTCACCAGCAAATTGACCCGCACAGTCACCACCAGTTTAAGCCAGGCGGGGAACTTGGCAATGATCTTAGTGATGAAGGACGCAATGGTGTCTCCGTAGTCAGGCTTATGGAACTCTGCTTCATTAAGTCCATCTATCAAGATGATGTGGTCCTCCTCTGGAATCTTGCGCTCTACAAACATACACACAATAACACGAAGGTGAGACAACATACTTAACTGAACTGCCATGTAATAATAATGGTGACAGATGTTTTGTTTTAATGCAGTATTAAATGATACAGACTAAAGAACATAAAGAAATCTATAAGGTTTCTTTATAATGTAGAGAAAGTTATGGAGGTACAGTTCAGCTCTGGTGTAAATTTAGCTACATAAACAAAATAAATTGGGATGCTTGTCTATTATATGCATTTCTTTCTGTGGAGTAACATGTGGCTGTTAAAGACAAACCTGAAAATGAAAAAAGTTCATCACAACAGAAAAAGCCTTCAGAAGATAAAATTTTGCACAAATGTGTTTTACCTTTACGAAGGTTAGCTAAGGGTTCCAGGACCCCTCTACGGAAAGCAGCCATGGGATCTTGGACACAGGAACGCAGACTGAGCATGCTCTGGAGGTGGGGCTCCTTCAGCAGCAGCTCCCGGTACGCACTGAGCTGATGTGCTCTGCACAGCAGGGCAGCGATACTATGTACAAACTCTGGTACCAGGCAAGTGTATGTGTTATCTGCCTGGCAGTAATGATATGCCACCACCTGGAACACAAAAGGAAGGGAGAAAAACAGATAAAGGCAGGGTTATTTTAAACTTAGGACAACTTTAAAATAAATAAGAACAATACATTTTTATATTCTGAGTGTTAGTTTGGATTTAGCAATGACAAATATGCAAGATTAGTAAAATTCAATAGCCTACGAGCATTTTCAAAAGCCAGCAGCCTTGTTGACAAAGTCTGGTGTATTTTTATATTCCTAACATTCATAAAGCCACATATTATTTTTTCAACCAAGTAGAAAACACGATTTTATCCACCGTAGTCCATAAGGAAGACAGAATGAAATAAATGGTAGGTGGCTGACCACCTCACATAAACTCTAGTATAAAAAGGAGCCAGTTGATCCCAGGTGGACTTCTAAAAGAAGGATCTTCCGTGTCTGAACAGGTTGCTGCAGTGT
>JAPZDY010000005.1:12384274-12406495 GCA_029783645.1 Ctenochaetus hawaiiensis
ACAGGTTGCTGCAGTATTCAAAGGAGGTCTGATTTAGAAGGAAAAAGGAGGGAAAGGGATGGGGAAGAAGGAAAGAGAGATGCCCTGGGGATGTATGACTCTGTTCTAATTACAGTCCAACCTGGAGGAGCTGACACACTTCCAGGGGCAGGAGGAGGAGGAGCTGGTGACCTGTTCCTCTGCTGGCTCTACCTCTGCTGCTGCTGCTGCCTATCGCTCCATGAACAATTAAGACCAGTTTCTAGAACTGACTAAAGCTTACTCTCCTCTGAGATGGCACAAAAGGTCTGATTCAAAGTGTGTTGTTGGGTGGGAAAGGGACAGAGACAAACACTCACTGATACAGTAACTGCATGTGATGTATGACTCAGATCCAACCTATTAAATCATGGCATTCATTTGGATGTGCATTCTACTGCAGGAACACATTTAGGTGCCTTTGGGAAACAACCTAGTAGTTCTCTTATGGGTCAAATTCTATCCTGCAGACTCCCATGATTGCCTTTGGCTCAAATGTGCACGGAAGCCAGCCTGATAATTAGACTGAATTGCCATTTCATTAAAAAACAAAGACACTGACAGTGATTTTGAAGTCTGAGACAAGGTTAGACAGAAACAATGCAACCATTAATGTTCAACACCCGTCGGAACCTTGAGATGCTCAAATAGAGGACTGTGATTCAATCTAGTAATTGCATTTTAAGTGGAGCAAAGAGAGCTTTGTCTATGGCAGATTTCACATGTATCTGTCGCCACAACATCAGCTAGCTGATTCCAGATTTACATCTTTACAAAAGGGACAAAGTAAGGTTTTGCTCTGCAAAGCTTATGTTGCAGCCTGTTAGTAAAGCAGGTAATTCAGCGAGTATAAAACCAAAACTGAGAGCACTGATAAAGAAAGAAACTGATCATAAGTTCCTGGAGGGAAAGAATGAAACAGCCTCAGACTGCCTTCAAATTCCAGGTCATTAGATATTTGCTGTACACATCATCACATCATACATATCATTAACAACATAAAACGTAAAAATGAGAGAATGGAAACTACATTAAAATGACTATTTCATATATTCATACTGATTCTTATGTATTTTAGAAAAGATTGTCAAATATTACACTACAGTGGGGGATTTGGTAAAAGAGAATCTATGCTACTTCTATGTTCTGTCATGAGAACATCACCAGCCAGAAGTCCTGTGATTAATTCCACAAGAGACAGAGTGGTGATGTCACAGTTTACCTTACAAGAACACAATAATCCAGTCTAACGTCTGGAAGAAAAAAAATAGACTATGGAACACTTTCCCCTTGAGGGGATTTTATGTGTCACACAAGTAAAGGGTTTTGTTAAAAAGATGCGATGACAAAGCAACAGATGGTAGCTGTGAAGCAATGTCAAAGTAAATACATAATGTAAATAAACCTCCCGTTTGTACAAATACATAATATCTATTTGTATAAATAAAGCTTTGAATGGGAGCCTGACAAAGAGACTGTGAAGATTGTTAGTGTACAAATAATAAAGACAACTTTTCATTAATGAATAATAAGAAAATTAACCAATAATGATGCAACATTTCATCTACTTGTACAACACTGAATTTACTGCTGAGAAACAATGCAGAAAAATGTGTTGTTGTATGAAGACATAAACCTTGCTTTAGACATAAAATGTAATGGCCTTAGTGCCCGTTATGAGACCACTTCTAAATCAAAGATTAAAAAGAACTGACAGAATTTGACAGCAGCTGCTCTGTCTGTGTTGCTTCAGTATTCACACATCACAGGAACAGAGCCCCTGTGAGAGCGCCTGCTGGAAACACTTTACACAATAATTGGCTTGAGGGATATTGCCTGGGTTTCACAGACATTTAGATGAGCCTCCCAGGCACAGAGTCAGCTGTCTGGTGCATGAACTTGAGCGTTCCCAGTAGCAGAGGCAAAATGCACAGGCGTTTTCTCATGGCCCATTTCACTACTAAGGAGGCATGTATGACAGGGCAAGAGAGTCGAGCCCTAAAGGTGTTACAGGGACACCAAGATATAATCAGTTACATTAAAAATGAGAACAAAACAGGTACAATGGATCCTATTAGAAAGCGTTGGCCCTCATCAAAAGAGCTAACAGCCTGCCATGGCAAAGGTATTCAAATCAAGTGAATTCCTCTGTGAATCAAAAATATTCTCTAAAATGCAGTGGTCTCCTTTCTGCCTTGTTGAAACTCTCCGCAGGCAAAGAGATGACAAGGTTGTTAAATTCCTCTGAGAGTTTCAGTCAGCTATGTGTTTCCAAAGAGCACTCAACATGCAGGTATCACACGGTAAGCAGCCCATCAAGTCAGCGACACAAAAACATGTGTAGACATTAGTCACTAAAGCTCCAGGAGTGAAAACTAGAAAAGGAGGCTTCTTCTGCTAAAATTAATTCAAGATGCTGGATACAAAAACATAAGATTTTATGACCAGAAACAGATAAATAAAAGCACACAACCGTGACAACATACCAGTGATGTAGAGCTAATAATTACAACTGTCTGTGTCTTTGCTACCAACTCTGTAACAGCATAGTTGTCTATGATAAGTGCTGCTGACTACAATGCAAGATTATTCACACTTGCTACTGTAACAAACTGAACTGGGTAATGTAGGCACTCAATACTTGGCGCTACGTTACCAATAACAGAACTCAATCCCAGACAGCTCTGATGGCAACTGGGGTGTGTTATGTTAGTGGAGGCTGATGTAGTCTCTAGACACAGTCTTAAAACTGAAGTTAGTTGATTACTTAAGGTTATCAGATGCCAACCTCTCCTCTTTCTAATTTAAAACTTCCAGATGTTAGTCTTTAGTCCCAACTTATGCCAACTATAGAGATATCATTTGATGCAATTTTGTGTGCTCCCTGTGGAGCCACTAAAGGCTTCTTACAGCTTCACAAGCACCTTCGTACTGCCAAACCTGTAAACACGCTTTGACGTGGAAAATCAGTAGAGCATAAACCAAAACATAGCTGTTTTGCATCTGGCTGTGGACCATCGATTTATTTTCTTTCTTCTTTGATGTCTTTATCAGTCTCTCTCCTTTCGTTTCCTGTCATCTCTCCACTGTTGGCTGTCCAATAAAAGCTAAAAAAAAATCCCCCACAGTATTTTTAAAAAATGATCTTTCAGACACAGCAAATAACAAAAACCTATAGGCACAACGTTTCATGTCTGTGTAACGTGTTGCAGCTTGCTGTTCAGCGAAATCTGCCGAGTGATACAGCAGTAAAAATGTAACCTGTGAAAAAGACTCAGCTGTGTTTTATTTCAGACAGCTGGTCTGAAGTCAGTCAGACCGCACTATATAGGAAACATGTACTATTCAGGACAAAAAATCTGATTATGCTGTGAGTGTTCCCATGGCAGCGAGTAGAAAGACCCTGTTCTCACCCTACACACTGCAGATGCTGTCCATCTGTGAGTTAAAAGGGCATGCTAAAGACATGAGCACAAGTTTTCTGTCTTACCACTTCCTCACAGTCCTACTGCAGAACCGAGATGCTGCGGACATTATTATTGCTTTTCTTGGATCTTAGTCTTTAACTAAGCTCACTGCTTCTTAAATCAAACAAGCCTGTGATATTAAAAGACTCAGAAAGACCAATGGTGGCACAGTCTTTTATATTGTCTGCAGATCGCCGAAGACCATCCATATTTCATAGGCCGAATATCAAACAAATGAACATAAACAACCATAAATCATATTCAAACATAAATCAACTGAGTCGGTATCAGGCTTCTGCAGTGCATCTCATACATACTAAAAGCAGTTCTGCACACCATGAACACCTTTGTATTAGAGGAGAGTATCACTGGCAAGAACGCACAGGGGAACTGAAAGAAGGGTAGATACTCTATCCAAACAAGAGACGGTAATTTTGGGATCACATTTTTTAAGAAAACGATACAAACGATACAATTCTTTCTTACAGATTCAAGTTTCTTTGACATTGTGATTTGTCTTGAATGCTGAGGCATCAGCAGTGACTAAAGGTGTACCTTAGCAGCCAGGCGTTTGACAGCCTCCTCCCTGCGTCGCTGCATCTCAGGGGTCCCTGGGCAGCTGTTGGTCCTCAGCGTGTTGGTAGCACTGGAAGGTGGAGTGGGCTGCGGTGGCTGGCTGAGAGGAAGTTCAGTGCTTTGTGCCCCACCACCTAGAAGACGCAGACACACACTCAGTCATACACTGTACCTAGGTTGACATTTATTAAATGTAGATTCATATGTTACTTCATGATTATGTTATTTAACTTTTGCAAGCATCATTTGATGAACTAGAAAATTTTTTTTTTTTTGCTGTAAGGGCAGATAAGGATTTATTTTATGAAAGAAGCAGGGGGGAGTAGTTGTGGAGAAATGAGTTTATATTGTCAGGGGATGTATACTCACTTCACTTCCACACTCTGCAAGTCAATATTAATGTTAAAAAAAAACATTAACTATAAACTACCAAAAGCAAATACTAAAACTGATTACTTTTCGGGGAGGCACTGGGACTGTTGGAGGCGATTTGACGCATGCGGCCTCCATGGCAGCTCAGTGCTACCAGACGGGAGATAATGGCTGTCTTCCCATAACCCACGTTGCCCACCACTACAGCGCCGTGGTTCTCCGTAGACTCGTTGGCCTTCAGGACATCTTCCAACTGCTGAAAGAGCCAATCTCGGCCCACAAACACAGAGTCTGTGGTGATGCTGGGCACCTCAAACAGCAAGGGTTTGAGCATGATGTCCACGGGTTTGTAGGGAGCAAAACGAGCTGAAAGACAGGGATGGAAATGAGACAAATTAGAACAGCTTTCAAAAAAAAAAGAGCTGAAATATGCTCCATTTTTTTTTCTGAATTAATCACATTGTCTTTCAACAATATTACAATGTTTTCATGTTGAAGCATCAATTAGCTACCTGCAAGCTCTTCATGATGTGCCAATACCAAAATCATGCAATAACAAGACTGGACCTCTATCTCAGCTTGAATTAATCCAATAATAAACTCATTCTTTACAGACAAGCCTGCATATATTGAATGTTTAATGATCTGAAACTTTTCTTCTTTCTGAGTGTGCCACTTGTATCAAAAAACTTTTTTCATAATACACTCAAGCCTGGACATTTGTTCATTTAAGTGGAAACACGATATAAGTAGACTTGAAAGAGGGCTCTCTGTCTGGTCCACTTCAGCAATAATTAGATCTCAGATCACTTCTCCTCGGTAAAACTCCTTTAAAGTTCTGATCACACATTGTATAACTAATGTAGCTTCTGCTCATGTTTCTTTTTCAACTCTTAGTTCATACCAAAAACAACCATACCATTGGTCTGAGATTACAAAGTAGATATAACAGCTATTAAAAAATCTTGAGAGTTTGATTTTTTTATGCACTTTTACAGGATTTTTTTCAGTGAACCCAACTTCATAACCACATGCCAGCAACAATATAAAATGATGTATTACTTATCTTACATGCACTTTTAACTCATCATGTTATGTTTACTAAAAAAAACCACTTGAATACTTACTAAGTGATGGTAAGGAAATGATACATTTAAATTTTTTCTTTAAAAATAGTGAGCAGGACTTAAAAGTATACATAATATTAATATATGGGTGAAAGATGTATTGCCACCAACATATTATTTAAAATAATTAATGCATGTTCCTTAATGTTATAACTAGCACATTTGACTGTAAGTTTAAATTTGTTTTAACAAAAATGACAATTTTGTCATCACTGTAGTTTATTTAGAGGAAACAGAAAGGTTTAAATAACTCTGTCAGATATACAGGTACATGTTGAGTTTAATAACATATTTATAGAATGCTCTGTTGGTTAGCTGCTGGCAGACCTTTGGCCTGACCTGTCGTCAGGCTGTGCTTCTTGCCCACACACTCCTTACTTCTTTGAGAAAACAAACAATATTTCATTTCTCCACTCACTTAAGTTTGGAATAGTGTAAGACTGAAGCCTAAAGAGGGGTACACCTGTAAGCAAACCCTGGCACTAAAAAAAAAAAAAACTGAATACATGCATGAATACTTTCTATTACAAAAATCAAGTCAGAACAAACATGGACTCTTCCTCAGTACTTATGTTTCCCCTGACATGATGCCTCTGTATCAGCTTCATGTTTAAAGAGGTGTGAAAAGGCAAGAGGACACTTTCAAAGGAGGGTTAAATAGTTTGAGTATCTAATGATGTCATATTAAATTATTCAAGTTCTCATCAAATATTCACTCAGTGGGATTTCTCTCAGTGAGACCGAGGTTTCAAAACACATAACTAAGATGAAGGCTGGTGAGCCGGGAGACCTTACATGAATTTATCCTCATGGCTAAATGTGGGCAGGACATATGCTGTTGGATAGTATAGTATTAATATTCATCAATGGGCTGGTGTCTTAAGGGCATACTGGAATTTTTGGACAGCTGCACTTAAGGCTCTACAATGAAGCAAAGGGACTTATAAAACAAACAGTGATTATTATGTTTAGAAACTGACTTTTAGCTTTAGTTTTAGCTTTAATTAGTGTTTACATTCACCCAATGAACCATGCACAGAATGCAGCACATTTTACAAACACTATTAAACAGCCTAATGAGCTACAATTGCTGCATTGTCCATCTCATATTGTTGTGACCACATCAAACATAATTAAAGATGAAACACTTTATCCTCATAGCAGTTACTTATTTGAAATCTAGTGCATAAGAGTGGGATCAAAACAATGAAAAACACGTCACTGACCAAAAACTTACTCACTGGATTTTATGTTGTACTGCAGACTTCAATATTACTAGGCATTTGTTCTAATGAAGTAATAGTATACATTAATAAATCACTTCGTACCAGTTCACAGTCCTCTGACAGTAAATATGTGAGAAGAGACATGGCTAACATGAGGATGGACAAAATTACAACATAAATATTTAGCTAATGTGTTTTTTCACATTTCCCTTGTTGCCTCTTTTAAATCCACATCAATAATTCATGGCACAGTCACCTTTGGAGTCCTGAGGTGGCCTTCCTCCTGTATTATGCCAGGGCAGGCGAATGGATGTCCGTAGGGGGGTGTTGCGCTGCTCATCGAGAAAGCTCAGGTCTTCCAGCTTTGTAGAACTGGTTGCTGTAGACAGAGACACAGGCAGAATGAGAAAAAGTGAGGGGACACTTTGCTATACACATTTACTACAAAGTGTACAACGAAACATACACAAGGGTTAAATTTTTGTGGCACATTTGGCAAGTCTGAGACAAGATGAGTGAGGAGGAGGCAAGCCAGTGCACTGTGACATTTGCAGTTCGCCTGAGGCAGTGTGTGCAGGTACCAGTATACTGTGGCAGGAAGACTAACAGTATCACAAAGTCAAGACAGAAATGCTTCCTTTTTCTGTGATTTGATTTGACAGCTATGCACAGTAAAGCAGTGAGAGGTCTGTCCCCATAAACACTCCAGCTGAGGGTGAACAGAGAGGGAATCACTGCTCTTAAAAAACAGGAAGAAAAAAATTGGAGAAAAGTATAGAAACATTCCACTTTACAGGTGACACAGCTATATTGCCTGAAAATGACTTAATTACTGCCAATCAACTTGTATTAACAGGAGATTTCATTGTAATTTCAGTGCCATAATACAGAATAGACTCAACATACAATCACTGAAGAATGGAGATAAATACATGATGCATCAAAGAATACTATCCAAATTACTGTTAAAGGCAGACTAATTTTGGAGAAAATAAGTTGTTTTTAATAGGTTGAGGTTCTTTTGACATCCTAAATATAATGGACCCAAAGTAAGTCTCAAAACAGGAGAGGTTTCAACCACCAAATGGAGGATGTTGCTTTCTAAAATGAAACTCTGCGGGTGAACTGATAACAAAGCAAAGCCTGTGTTTGAACTACAGCACATGGTCTGTAAATGTAAGAAAGATGTGCATTACTGCAACAAGGTCTCTCTGCAAATTGCTCTTCACTGTTCAACAATTTTATCACCAAGGTGATCCATGCTCTCTGGGCCCTGTTGAAGAGCAGAATCAAAGCCTATGCTTTCTACTTTAGCAGCCTCAGCTGGGAGACACTGTCACAAACACTCAGCTCTTCTCTTTACTCCCTCTCTCTCCTCACTTGGTCGCTAACTTACTTTCTGGAATGTCCCACTAATTAAAATCCATCTGCTGACAACAGAGTAACTGAGGAAGCTGACATCAATACCACTTTGACTGGGATAAAAGAAGGCCCTCATGGTCATTTTACTGTGGTGGACTACACTTTCGTAGCTAACTAATAATGGACAAGGTCATACTTAAAACAAAGTAAAGAAATCAACACATAATCTAGTTAGTGAGTGCAGAAACATAAAGCATCAATACATACAAACCTGATTCTTAAGCTAAAATGAGCACTTACTTACTGTACAACGAACAGCAGTGCCAGGAAGGGCAGTGGGATTTCTCGCAACCCTCCCCTCGTCCCCAGCATGAAATATACATGGGCAGGCATACAGGCAAGTAAGTGGGGTGCAGACCCTCAGTTAAATCTCTGAAGAGTGCTCCCAGCTGATGAGCTCACCGAGGGCACAAAAGCGATTCCTCTGCCCCAGTGCTCCCATGCAGGCACACTAACAGCATTCAGCTGCTGAGCAGAGGGCTTGGCTGCCCTCTCTCAAGCGCTCAGCCAGTCACACAGCATCCTCAACGTTAGTCACTCGCTAAATGAATGCAACGCTTCCCAGAGTGTCGCTCTCCCTACATGAAAGGATACACCTCTGTCTATGTGCTGCATGCATTTGCCTGAAACACAAAACTAGGTAAGCAGGCAGCAGAGAGTGAAAAGGGAGGGGACTATAGTAAAAAATAAATGATAGCCAAGGCATTTTGTCTCTAGTGGCTGATTACATTTTGTAATGGGCAGCTACTGTAGCATTAATCAATAATCTTGGCTGGAGTGTCATGAGGTATAAGGGTGGCACAAGAAAAGAGGTAAAAACACCAGTGGAGTCAAGAAAAAAAATAAGTACATGAAAGAATATGACACAGACACAGTGGGAGGGGGTGAGGGGTAAGAGGTGGGGGCAAGAGAGATGTGTGAACAGGAGCAGAGATGTACAAGAAATCAACCCTATGCAGTAAATTACCCCTAAAGCCCAATACTGACACATGGAGGAGTTCTTTCCCCTTTTTCCCCCCAGACTCCTCAAAGTGTACTGAAGCAGAGAATGCAAAAGACACATTGAACCTGATTTTACAACCAGGCACATCTTTTTACCCACAGGTCCAGTAGGCACCGAGGACTGAGGGAAATCCTCAGTTTGACTTGCTTGAGTAGTTTATATGCATGCAGTCCTTCATTCCCGTCTGCGATAATGCATCCTGCGCCATAACCATTTTTCCTTTTTGTTAAGTCATATCTATTGTTATCCACAATTCTTTCAAGCCTAAGCCTTCAGGAAGCCTCCATGTCCCTCCAACCCCCCTCTTCAATTCAGTTTCTTTTCTCAGTCTCCAGATTCCTCCCTGTTCTTGCACATCTCTACTCACTGATAAAAGGTACATATGATACCTTGAAGTCTGGGCTTGCAGGGACTTTGACACATTTGTGTAGCTTCAGACTGTGTTCTGATGAAAATGGTGTTTTTTTTCCTCAGGCAAGTCTGCCCTTTAAATTCTTCCGTACTGTGTTTCCCATGACAGAACACAGAAAAGGGCTGAGCTCCTCTGCTTCAACCACTGCCCTCTTTATCTCCATAACTTGACTCCACTCTCCTCTTTACCAATGGATACAATCAGTACTTCCATCAACTTGCCCTCCGTCTTACCTTTTAAAGTTGAAGGAGTTCATTGTTACCATTGTGTGACATTGTATAAGATTTAAAAATAGTTTTAAGAGTAAGGCTTGAACTTCTGCAAATTCTCTTCAAAATGCAAGGGAAAACTTTTGGCTGTTGAATCTCACATTAATAAGAGGAAGATGACAAGGACAAATGATTATAATTTACTTATTCATCACATCCATTATTAATAACTGTGTCTCAGAAGGTGGTGAATTGTTGTTGTAAATATTTACAATTAAGAGTTTTCAGTCCATTCACACTCAGTGCCATCTTCACCATACTTTTTTGTACACCACTGATGGTGAATCGTGGAACAGATGCAAGTATCACCATTGTGATAATTTGTTCTTGTGACATGACCAAATAAATCCTGCTGTGGTTTTGAAACACAGATTTCCACTGCAGCATGTCTTTCTTAACCTGAAATAAGCTTGCATTCATCACTAGATCCCAAAGTTGGCATTAAACTGACTGTAGCCATAACTGACTATACCCAAAAGTGAACAAATCTTTTGAATGGTGACGCTTGTTGGAAGCTTTGCACATTCCAAACTATCTGAGAAAGTTAATAACCGCTGAACAAGTCCAATTAAAAATAAAACCAAATCAATGAAGCTGACGAGACAAAATATTTAATATTTTGTGTTTTCAATCAAGCATAATTCCATAAAGGACTATCAAACAAGAGTTCACAGCCATGCAAGCAGTTCTTGAGGCTGTACTTGGGAACTTGAGGACAAATGATGTTTTAAACTTAATGCTAAAATGCTCACAATGACGAAGCTTATAACACTAAATGCTCATGTTTAACAGATTCACTATTTACCAAGTTCACTATCTTCCATGAGCGTGTGAGCAAATATTGGTTAATTAGCGCTATCATCAAAGCACAGCTAAAGCTGTAGGAATGTAATTAGAGAGTAGTTAGCTGACACACTGTCCCTTTGAGATTGGGAATTTGGCAAGTTGTGATCGGTCAATGGAGTGCCACTGAGCAGAATTTTAAATTGCTCTTTAAAACTAAAGCAGATTGATCTCTTTTATTTTGTTCCTGCTGTGGCATAGACCCACCAACAACTATCTGAGAATAGACATTTTAAAAAGTGACCTTTTTGGAAAGCTGGCAGATATGGATGGTTTATCTGCTCTTTTTGCTTTCTTTTCAGAGTGTAACTAAACAGATCAATGTCTGCATGAAGCCAGAGGCAGACGAAAGGTTCATGGCTTTCCAAAGATATCACAACACATTGACAAAAAATGGAAGACAATAGTGTTTCAAACATTAGAGAAGATGCATACAACTTTTAGACAAAACAATTACATCATGCCTTCCTGTTCCAGTACTTCATGCTACAACATATTAAAACTATGAGGCAAAAACTTGTCTTCAAGCTCCAGTACTGCAGCACTTTGAGAGACATGATTTTTTTATTTGAGAAAATTACAGTCTCACTTTTGCAAAAAAAATCCCTCAATAAGTGATAAAGTTCACATTGACCAGGTGGAGATGACTTCAGTCTCTCTAATAAAACCACAGCTGCACAAACCAAAAAGTCCTCCAAGGTTTTTAGAGTTACATCATATCCCTGAAGTTGCTGGTCAAAGCACAGTTTCACAAAAGATCCTAGATTAATTATCAACAGTCAAATCATCAGTTTTGCCAGAAGAATGCATGACTTCAAAGTAGACAAACAAACTGAATTTGTACTGTACCTCAACATGGCAGAGACCACAAAGCTCCGTCACATAGGAAAACACCACAGATGCACTGCAGCACTGCTCCTAAGCCACAGTGACCCAAACCTTTCTGACCACAAGCAGCTAAAGCTAAGATTTCAAAACTATTGAATTCCAGTGGCCCTTCCAGAACTAATATGGCCCTCTGACTCTGTAAGCCCTTTTAAAAAGCTTAGCACAAATAACTCAAAAATAGAATTCTTATTACCGTAGTTTAACAAAAATAAAAGAGAGGATGCAAGGGGCATGAACTGAATTTTTTAAACAAATATTTTCAAACTGCGTCGTTACTTTTTTTTTCCAGAGGCTGTGGCGGGGTTGTCGGTTGCATAAACATTAATGGGTGCTTCATACTCTGACATTTGAAAAGTGTCAGTGTGGACAAAAGGTTAGTGTCATTGATGTGTTCAGTGCTTAGTTGTCTGAGGTCAACACTGCTCACCCTTACATAATTAAACACATTCACATAAATTTCCCACATAATTTTACAACAATGTCCAATGAAAAATATGGGAAATATTTTTCATAGAAACAGAAATGCAGTCTTTAATTCTCTGTTATCACTGATTTTCAGACCACAGTCGCAGGCTGTAAGTAGTAGTGGGTGCACTTAAATACAATATTTCCTCTCTTCTGTTCAGCAGTTATTGAAAAATAATTTGCTAATTACATAATTTAAAATGTTGACAGTTATTTTTACTGGATTAGATTTTGATTTTTTAAAATGGCCCACAAGAAAAATGAATCATCCTGAATCAGAAATTAATGAATTATATTTTGTAAACCAAACTGAATCATTGTTTTTAGAGCCATTAATATCCCTAGCAAATTACTGTTTGTTCTGTTTGTTGAGAGTTGTCGCAGCAGGTGTTTAATACTGAGCTGTGGACAGAGGACTGCATTATCAAGGGTGCTGTGAGGACATGAGAAAAAAAACAAAACTAAACCATATGTTCTCTGAAAACACACTAAGATGTCCAGGGGAAAAAAGCTGCACAAATTTCAGAGTCTTTCTAAAGTATTAATGTGTGGACAGCTTTGGTCTTCAAAACAGGACATATATGGACATTTAATGGATGATGAAAGTCTGTTGTGCCCGTATGGGTTCAGTATGGGACAACTCTTACAAGATATGGCAGAAAATATTTATAATAAAAATTGGTCCCCCAGTTATTTTCATTTACAAAAGTAACTAATGATGCATTTACACACTGCTCCCAACAACACATTTGAATTCAGCTCTTACCAAGGTGACAGGTGGTGCAAGCTAACATTTGTACAGCTTGTAACAGCCCATGCAGGCCCCACACAGTGCTGCTTTAGTTCCCGTGCAGCACAGGGACAAGCACACCACAGCAGGATTGTGTATGTTCACCATGGCAGTGCAAATGGCACTTCTCTGCAATATGCAGACATTCCTTCTACATACATAGCTAGCATTTTAGAGGCCCAGCTATACGCTCATTGATTGGCATGAGACAGGTGGACAAAATCTACTTTGCCTGTAATTGCTGCAACTTTATGTGTATTTCTTAACTGTCTGGTTGGTACCTTAATGTTCAAGATTGGTGACATAACACTGCCAGCACAATTTATTTTAAGCTTTATTCTAGGTCCTGCCTGGGTGAAGGCTGCCAGGTGATGTAACAACAGAACATTAAGGTTTTATTATTGTCTACTTTCAGTGGGAACAACTTGTAATTTACTATAAAAACTGTTGAGCACAAGGTTTCGGATATCAATTCTTAGCTCACACGATTATCCGACAATTAGCCACGTCTCAAGGCCAAAAACAACTAAATAACAGCTCATTTCATATTTTTGTGTTTAAAGCTCTAGCCTAACTAATATCACTACTTTTCCCTTCTTATTACAAATGCACTGTCTTGTTCTGACACTTAAAAAATGTCCACACCATTAACAACATTTTTGTCTATCATGACACAGCTCTACCCAGGTGCTGCAGTTGTATGCTTTAAGATTGAAAAAAAGATTGCAGTGCTTGTATTTTTTCCTATTTCATTCTTCTCTGTTTATTGGTGGACTGCAAACCAACTTAAAGGGTGCACATCATCAATACTGTGTCTCAATGCGTAGATGCTGTGCTTGTTAAGTCAATTGAAGCAATTTAGCTTCATATTATTGGGTTTATTTATGACCAATCAAGAGCAATAATTGGCTGATATAGTTTCTTGTTATCAGCCAATTATTGATCATGTTTTGAGTCCATTTAGGGTCTCATCATAGTTGAAAGTCTCATGGACATCCATATGATTTTCTAGAACCACCAAAACAGACTAATACCCTCCAGACTCCCCGGACTAAGCGTGCATCAAGTAACCATAAGAAAAAAACTCAATATTGTTAGTTTGCATGTGTGATCTCACTTGCATGTGTTATCTCAGTTTCTACTGTATGTATTATGACAGGGGCTGGTTGGTACATAGATTAGCTGTGCAAGAGAGAGCTTTGCCTTCATACCTTGTTCCCTTTTCACTTGAACAGTGCAGTATAAGGTCTACATCGCTGGTCACACCACACAAATCCGCTTGTGGAACTCATCCTCCATCTTACTCTGAACTGTCAACAAAACCCTGAGAGGCTTGACCTCATTTGGAGCACAAGTTGCTCACAACTAAAAAAGAGCAATCTACTGTTTTTTTCTTTAAGCAGGGTGTCGTGGTTTCAGATCTGGTGCTTAATCTGATCCCAAGGATGTAAAAGGTAAAAATTCACTCACACTCATTAATGACAACATACTGGCTTTGTATTCTGTTTAGATATACCAGGTTAGTCTCTAACATGACTTAAACCATTAGGTAGCTAGGGTACTGGCTTGTCAAAAAGTAAACTTATGAGAGATGTGGCATAAGCAGTCTAGCTTATGGCTACTTTAAATGGCTACTTTGACCACTTACAGTAATGTTACCAAAAAAGCAAAGAACTAAACACTAAATGGACAAACAGAAGTTCGTTCAACATCTAGGAAATAGTTATAGCTGTTATTCGTCTGCCTTTACCTGAAGCTCTACATCAGTATTTTTAAGCAAATAAAATTCAAGCCATTTTCATACTAAATGTCCATGTCCTTATTTAATGTCGTTCAATAGAATATCTTTACTTATTTGTCAGACATTTAGTGTCGTCAGGTATTCACAGTAGACACCTCATTATCCAATGTACTGGCAAATAGAGTCACACAATAGAAAATATTCAGAAAGGTTCATGCACATAGACTGAATGTGCTTATGATGAATACAGTTTTGTTCGTTTTGCAAAATAGTATCTCTTCCAATGGTAGCCCTGACCTGCCTCAGTAATTGCTTCTTTGGATACATGATTTTTTATTGAATACAACTGCCTTGAGCATCAACTGAAAAGAGGCCCTGTCCCTGGCACAGCCTGACACCAACACAGATTGGTCTGGGTCGTAAATGAAGTTGTCTCACCATGTCCTTGATGTCCTCTCCCAGGGCTTTGCCACACGGCGTAAAATCTGAGGTGTGAATTCTGCAGGTCCCCAAGGGGCAACGCTGCATAACTATGACATCAGCCCATAAACCCTTGGCGCACACAGGGAAACATGCACACTGGTTTGCTCAAACGCAAACCAACACACATTAACAGTCAAATGTTTCATGATCTTTCAGCTTTATGAGCCAGAGTGTGTCTGTGCTGCTCAGGTTTATGACAGCGGCAAACTAATGATGAGATACAAAGGGGTTTGGGCTCACAAAACAACAGAATGGCCACTGAACAGCTGTGTTCAGCACAATGCCATGTACCGTTTTATGTCTACAATGTTGGCACAAATTTAACTGTGGGCTCTAGAAATGCCATCGGTATGTTGAGCAAAAAAAAAAAAATGTACATAGGCAAATACATTTTCTTTCTGCTTCTCTTTCTTGTATATACTATTATTCTCTTTCTATTATCAAAAGAGAACACTACAAGGACAGTTTTGGGAGAAAAGGCAGCTCACCTTCAGCAAATATGTGGGCTTCTTGTTGGCTTTGAGACAAACATACATTTACTGAGCAGATTGTCCAAGGTGATTTACAGCAAATGCATTCAAACTCTAAATGAGTCTGAGCTACATGTTGTCATAGAGGAAAACCACAATGATGCAACAAAGACATGAGTGAATGGTTTATGCATTTACTCAAGGACAAATCCAAGGAAGGTGTATTTTACACAAGCAGTAAAGATACTAAACTTAAGTAGAGTGGCAGATGCAGCTTTAAGGTGAAACTGGTGAAAAAACTTCTTTCACACAGTCTTACACTGTCACTCTTCTCTGTCTTATCCACCAGTTTGACCTAAGACTGCTGTCTTCTGTTTGTACAATGCAGCGTGATGTACAGGTCATCTGCTCTAAAAACTGTGTTAACGTCACATCTGAAAAGTCGTCACCTTCCTGTGAGAATTTTTTTTTTTTTTAAATCCAATTTAAGATACTTTGCATTTTAGATACACTTCCTCTTCTAGTCTGCATTTGCTACACACAAACATTTTAGCCTGTCCTTTATGCTTATATTGCCATTATTTAATCATGTCTGGTTACCCATATAGCAAGCATGTGCAGCATGTTTCCCTTTGCACAGAGACAGCAGCAGATTGCAGCAGAGTTGAGGACTATAATGCTGATGATCTTACAGTTACTTACACATTCAAATTCAACAACAGTCTGCAGTGAGTTCTACGGGTATAACACAGATAACAGAAAATAACAGCTCTCAAATTCTAAACCATTGCACCAGTGAGGGCTTGTTTTTGTTTATCTTTGTATCACCTTGGTCTTAACAAATTTCTGGACGTTAGTTTAAAGGAAGATGTAAAACTAATGGCTGAGTGTGTTTCAACAACACGGTCAAGGTCAAAAGCTGCAACAACAAAAACAGAGGAAGGGAAATTTGGAAATGGAAAAGAGGTGGACAGAGAGAGGGGAATCAACAACTGTGACAGCTGTGTAGATGTGGCAAGCTGAGCCATAACAGGGAGGTTCCAGGGCAGGAATGCAGAACAGATCAGCCAGACAGCAGCTTGTACTCAGGTCCGACATGGCAGGCAGGGTCCAGGCACAACTTACAACAGCTGCCTGATCCCAAACTTTTGCCATGAAACCACAGTCCTTACTGAAAAGCACAACCTGGCTTCAGAAAACACAAATACCCTCTATATCTAGACATGTCTTTTCCCAGCTGTGTCTTTCTATTATTTGGACCAGAAGTGACAAAAGATTTGTCAGCCTCAGGCCCAGGTCATATCATAGCGTCACAATGTTGCAGGAAGACAGCCAAGTGCGGGGTCACATGTTCGCTTTCTGCATAACAAACAGGCTACAAGGAAAACACTTCAGTAAAATGTTTCACATAAGGCTAAATAACCGCACACAGCCACAGAGGAAAGGAGTACAGATCAATTTCTTTCTTTTCTGCAGAAGAGAGATCCAGATGTGAAGCAGAAAAAAAGGCTCTAACCTGCTACTGAATTGGGCCTCGGCATCATGAGGGAAGAAGAAGCCTGTGATGGGTGTGGAACTGGTCCCTCAGGTGAGTGGCTTGGATGCTGTGGTGCTTGAGTGTTTGACTGTTGCTGCTCTGTCTTTGACGGGGTGTCGGCTGGTGTTGCTGTGGCGCTGTTGGAGTCTTCCTCAGCCACAGGGGAGCAGGTGTCTGGCCGCACACTCTGCGCCAGGCCATGACGCCCGCTGCCCCTCAGACTGCCATCCTTACTCCACTCCAGGCTGGAGCCGCTGCGATCGTCATTCTCAGAAGAACTAGTGATGGTGGCTGAGAGGAAATGAAAACAGAGAGGTAATTTAGTGCAAGTGAGGAAGGCAAGATCAGAGAAAGAAGGAAGTAATGTTCTTTGCCATAAGAAGTCTTCATCTCAAGTGAGATACTATACAGCTGTAATGGAACACTTGAATAACCGCTCGATTTTCTTTATTAATTATATTCACCAACTGATATTATATATACAGAGATAGTCATCTCACACTAATGGAAACTGAAAAGAGAAGATGGCATGGATTTGTAGTATTCATTTCCTCAGACTCAGCTCAGTCTCTCTCAATGTCTTTTAAAGATCAGTTGAAGGATCCAAAATCGTATAGTATTAACAGGAACTACATGATGTACTATGAACCAACTTTTACGCATAGCACATAAAAAATGCCAGAATAAAGGGAAGAACTTGTGCTGAGATATGCCCTCTGATTTTTTGTCTTCAGACAGGTGTTTTGCTAGCATGAGAATAAATCCTGTAATCCTCACTCAGGCCAACCCAACCATCTAATATGACCCAAAAAGAGGAGCAGAGGGCCAAAGCAACACAATGACAGGCAGCTGAACACAGAGACATCACTGCAGGCAGAGGATTGGATCTGACTGCGCAGCTGGTTGTATTTGCATCACACACTTTTAATCTGGATTTCATAATGCCACAAGCACGTTGCATCATCATTAACACTAATATCATACATCCTGGACATTGTGACTCCTGTGCTGTTTACCTGGGAAACATTTAGTTATTTGTGACACCTGTTAAGCCTGGCACTGCTC
Source organism: Ctenochaetus hawaiiensis (assembly GCA_029783645.1). NCBI lineage: Eukaryota > Metazoa > Chordata > Actinopteri > Acanthuriformes > Acanthuridae > Ctenochaetus > Ctenochaetus hawaiiensis. Next base: position 12,402,449 of record JAPZDY010000005.1, read on the forward strand.
TGAGCATGGCATTAGGAGTCATCAGGGCTTAAAGCTTGTCATTTTACCATACAGAGCTGGTTGTAGTCTTTGCTAAAGGGCTCTTAAAGGCACCTAATATATAAACTGCTCTTAGAGCTGTATCAAAATGCTTAGACCTTGCAAAGTCTACCCAGTTCAACCAAGGAGCTTTAAATGCTGTACAAAGCCAAATTAATTAATGTGCTTTCAATCAGAAATCAGACCAAGTAAAAAACTTCAAAGACCAGGGAACATTAATCACAGGCTAGATTCTGACCTGTGCACAAAACATAGCCTTGATCATGCCCAGTCTTATCAGGGTTGGTAAGTGGGATGTTGTAGATGATACATTGTGTCATTCATAAAATACATCTTGATTTCACACAAGCTACGAAGTGTTACAATAAGGAAGAGTACAATCCATGCAACATGACTGCATGTGAGATCGTGGGAGGCAGCGTGTCAATGCTCTGTGTTGGAGAAGACCAGATCACAGCTTCCATAAATTATTTAGCAGCTAGCTATGATATTGCTCCAGGGGAAAGAATGACTGACTTGTTATGATTAGTTATGTCAACTCTGCAGTATCAGAAATCCAAATTATTGTGCTATATCTAGATTTGGTGCAAACTGTGTTCCACTGTGGAACAATTGTGTTATTCAGTTACCTAAATAAGCATAAAAAGTGTGATGTTCTAGTTAGTTCATTTAAGGATAAGGAAAAAGTTCAACCTTATCTCTAGCAGATAACCTTTCCCCTAAAATCTACCAGCACCTTCAGAAGTGAATTAAGTTCAATTAAGGATAACAGCAGGAATATTACTGTTGCAATTTAAAACTGATTCATCCAGTAATATTCAGGACACACTTTTAGAAGGAATTTGAACTTTTGTATAGCTAGCTAAAGCTTTGGGAGATCTAACAGAAGAAAAATTAATTTATCAATAGACTGCATCCTATTCCTGCCAGATTTTGCAAATTTCCAGATGTCTTAAAGGGCTACTACTAGAAATATAATGCAATATCAAACTGTGGCAACTGTCACCTCAATGCTTTCTATTACCAAAAGAGCTCTACAAACCCAATAATAACACAGGGAACGGGATGAATACAACCTGACACAAATGCTATTCAGTCTTACCAATAAAAGAAGTGGGTTTAACAAAATGATGAATGATTGACACTTTTAAGACCTTCTCCAAATCACAAGGTGCATATGAAGTAATTGCAATCCTCTGCTTGCAAATTAGGAGATAGAACAGCTTCATGGAATTACTATAGGTGATAATAATACAGCAAGTGTGCAAGAATGGTTATGCAATACCAAAAGGGAAAGAGAAACTTAAAAATGGGCGGCAGAGCCTTTTTCATTAGGCAACGGTTGCTGGGTTTTTATCAAACCTAGCAACTGATCTAGTCACAGGAAAGCTGGCATTTTTAATCATAAATCTGAAAAACTGAAATCACATATTGATTACATTCATGTTTTATGAGCTATCAGTCTGTTTCCTTCCCTTTTTGTCTCACTGTTACATTTCTTTGCACATCACTTTAGCCAGTAGTGCAAAACCAGTGGCAAGAATGCATCAACCAAGTGAACACAAGCACATAACAAACAAAACAGGGATTTGACCCTCAAGACATCAATCTCATTGGTCAAAAACTTTAAAGGGTTGATCCATGTTGTGCTAATAATTCAACATAAGTTGCTGTTTGGGTACAATGAAAGCGTTTTTTGATTTCTCACCTATGATGCCACTGTCCTTGCTCTCAAGTGTGGAGCTGGGGCTTGTGATGGTCCCACAGGGGCTGGAGCGGCTGAGAGGGGGGCGACTGGTCGTGCTGTTGAGTGTGGAACATGGGCTGTCTGTGCTGGGGGACGCCGTGCTGCTGGTCAGTGTAGAGCAGGGACTGATACCCTGACTAGTCACAGAGCACTGAGGAGAAAGGAGACGGAGAAAAGGGTTAAGGTACACCAAAAATGTGCTCTAGTAATCAAACATGTCAATGAAGTATGAAGTCAACTCCATGTAAACCGTCAGCTGGCAACAAGTTCACATTTTTTCAGCATGAGCAGCAATAAATACCACAAAACATAATTTCCCATCCTTATTTGGAAGGAGAATTGAGAAAACTATAAAGAAGGATGTGTTTGACCTGGATCATGTGAGGGGATGCGAAACAAGCCAAAAAAACAGGCCTTTCACATGTGAGCACAACACAAAAGCATGAGGACACAAGTGCTGTAAATGGGAGAAAGGCCTGAAAATTACACACTCATATGTCTGGAGGGACCTAAAATAAGCCTGAAGAGATTTTTTACCAAGGAAGAAGTCTCTACTTTATTGTGCCACAATAGATACCTTTCTCATTCAATCAAGCCTGTTTGACAACCATACAGCAGCTGAATCTTTGTTTGGTCCAACTGACAACCGTAAAAATCCAAATTAACGCTGGTTTGTCCTGTTTCCCCATCTTCCTTCAACTGTGTTCTGAAAGCACACAATATGCTGTAGGTCAAGACGGTCATCCTTGTCCTACTGTAGGAAGAACCAAACAGTCCCAAACCACAGAGATTAAGACCAACTGTTACTTGGTAAGTTTTAAATCAGCTTCTCCTACCTCCTACTGCTTTATTCACATTCATTCAAAACAACTTTTTTTTGTTCACTAAGGGTTAATTTCTTGATTTTACAGACAAAAACACACCCAAAACTAATCGTGACGAGCCCAGGTCAAACTTAACCTTCATTCTCAAAACAAAAACGTTATGGCAGATATTTTGTTGCATAAGGGACTTTCACCCACAGTTGGCCTCTCATACAGCAGTAATTACAAGGCTGTGTATTGTCTCCAACAGGCTCCTCAATTTAAAATCTCAGCAAACCATCACAGACTGTTTCGAACATTATACCTGAACACAAACATCTATAACCTGCATCTAAGCCTCTTTCACATACTGAAACACTGAAAATGTTGTTGATAATTCTTCACTCTGACTAAAACAGCTCCAGTACATGCTGTATATATTTGGTGATAATAATTGAGTTAATCGAAAATAGAAATCTTTGTCCAGCTTAAAACATTACTGTGGCATTTCTAAACAAACAGGATTTTTTTTTCTGCGGCAAGAAATTCTTATCCAACCACTGCTGAACAAATTTGAGACAGAGGTGGGACCTCTGATCCGAGATGAACCGGCTGTCTACATGTTTGCACAGTGGCATGCTGAAAGAATGTAAACAGGGAAAAAGGAGGGATGCTGTACAGCTTAGGGCATCATTAAACCCTTGTACAATATTAAGCAAATAACATTTCCTATTTTTACATCCCACCTGTTTTTTGAGACAACATGCCAGTGGTTTTTTTGCTCAGCAATGCAGCCCAGAGCTTATGCTACCTAACAAATCAAGGTACAAGTCAAAAGACTCACGGGCATTGAATAATTTCTCAGAACAACATGCTGAGTTAAAGACATGTTGTAAAACAGCAGTATGGGGGAAAAGAGAATTGCTGGCAGATGCTTCTTACTAGCTAAGCTCCGAAACCACACACCTACATGCACACAAACAAACACAAAGTAAAAAACCATTACACACCCTTACTGCTTGTCCCCTTTCTGACATTTGAACAAATGAGACATTTCATAAAATACTTTGTAAGTCTCTTTCACTTTCCTGCCAGTTCAGAGTCAAAATGAGTCCAAGACACGAGATAAATGAAAGAAGCATAGCATACTGGGCTTTGCTCGACTCTTCAAATTGCCCCAGCTTAATTAGTCGGGCCAAACAAAGTGAGGCTCAGACCTAACATAACTCTATTTCTGGACCCAAGCTCAGACACTCTTGTTACATACTCAAGAGCCCCTGGAATAGCACTCAAGTTACTGGGAGACTCACACACCACACTGGAGAGTTTGAACTAAGTAAAACCTCTGATTTTAAATGTGCAGTTTCTTTCTTAAAATCATCTTTGACATCTCACAACATCTTGACAGTTACCGTTGTTTGTTGTGCCAAAAAAAAAATAAATTCCAAAGGTGTGTCC
>JAPZDY010000005.1:12406595-12418538 GCA_029783645.1 Ctenochaetus hawaiiensis
AGGTGTGTCCCAAGTCCCAATCCAGAGGTAAACCACAGGGGAAAAAAATTAATCAAACTGCAACAAAAAAAAATCCATTCTTCTGTTACAACTTCCCTCCTCTTCTCATCTTTTCCTTCTCTCCTTTATCTCTCTATCTGTGTACTGCAGCAGTGGCAGCAGCTGCTGATGGAAGAGGGAGGGGGTTGGAGGGGAGGAAGAAAATTAGAATACCTTCTTTTCATTCTTGTCGTCCATAGGTATGCGTGTTGTACCCGGGATCCCTTCTCCTAGTAAAAAGCCCAGCCTTGTCATCAGTTCCTGAGTGGCAGGGGAGGAGGAGCTTGGCTGTTTCTCTGTTTGCAGCTCTAGAGAAGAGAGGGAGAGAGAGAGAGAGAGAGAGAGAGAGAGAGAGAAATGCTCAATGTTAGCGGGCAGATTCCCTCTCTCCACTGGATGGCCCACACAGGGCCACTCTGCCTGCCCTGCCCTCCTCTGCTCTGAAATGCTATGCTGCACTCTCCAGCTGCTGCTGATGTGGTGCAGACCAGGAGAGGGGGAGGAAAGAAGAGCAAGGGAGAGAGGGAGAGAGAGAGAGGGAGAGTGAGGGAGTGAGGGAGTGTGGTGGGGGCTGTGGCTTATGTGTGTGCATGTGTGTGTGTGTGCATGTGTGTGAGAGAGAAAAAGCATTTTAAGTGTCTGAATACATGTGAATGTCTAGCATTGTTATGAAAGCAGAGACTGTGTGTGTCCTGCAACACATTTTGAGTGCCAATTTCAGAGCTTTCTGGTTGTTTACAGCTCTCACTCGTAGAGCCTCTGAATATCAATGAGTGGACATGGGTCTTTCTCCAGCAGAGCTTAGAATGTCTGCAGCCTTTACTGCCAAGCCTCTTTACTTGTTCAGGGTGTAATTTCAAGGTGGAGATGCCATCAACAAGAAAGAAACCACCTGCAATCTATATTTCTGAGAGTATCAAACATACATATAACATGTTGCATGGATGTGGATGCTGCAGATTAAGGTAGAGTTCCTGAGAGAACAGACAGTACGATCAACAGACGGACAGATTGAGGGAGCGACAGAGAGGAGGGGAGACAGATGTCCAAGGTACTGTACAAAAGCTTATTATGTGGCTCTCTGTCAGCAGCTTTGCCTCTCTCCTTCAATTTCTACTTTAACCTCATTCTTCCACAGTTATTAATAATGTTGGCAGCAAATCAGATTAAATACAAACAAGTCCAATGGCAAAATGTACTGCCACCTCCAGTGAAGTCGAATTTAAGCCAGACAAATATATACACCTTTTGCATGCAAATGCCCATAAACAGACAAATCTGCACCCTTTCATTTTTAATGCAAAAACATTATTGTAATTGCTATTGATTTTACAGAAATGTCAAATAAATTTCCAACCAGTTAAAATTAATGATTCATGTAACATCCAACACAGAGGACATAACAAGTGGGAAACGCTTGAAAAATGGCAGTAAAAATTTATGGGAGGAATCATCAAAAAGGCAACTCTCCATCCCTCAACTAGTCTCCATCTACTTCTCTATTACAAAATTAGCCTTGTTTTGCCCTCTAACACTTATCGTTCTATGAATCTGAGTACCCAGCTGTCGGGCATACTTTCCTCCACTTTGGAGATAATATCGAACAGGCTAAAAAAACTAATCTCCTGTGTCTGAATCTTATATCAAGTGAAAATACTGAGGGCACTTGTAGTTCTGAAATCTGAAAGTTTTATAGAATTCATTATATATTTCCACCATTAAATAATGCATTTTTAGCATTTTAGAAACTGCCATTTTACTTTTAACATGTATATTTCTTCAGTCAGAGTGAAATATGGTTATTGTGACTTCATTTACTGCAATGACTGAAGGATTGCTGAATACTGAGTGCCATCTGGAAGTCTGGGGCTGATGGGTCATTTCAATTATATTTAACATACAGTTACATATACAGCTGTGGATACACAGAAGCGGTTATGAGTCTGCTCCGGTTAGCAGTTACTCTTTATGAGGAAAAAAAATAAATCCCAGTTAAATGTTAAAACAAATACATTTAAGAAACACTTTCAATATCGGACCTTTTTTCCCAATTTTTTTGTCATAATTATCACAATGTGATCCAGACCGATGCTCCGTCACTGGAGCATTGTGTAATCGATGTTTGTGCCTTCCAGCTCAAATTGCTTTCTGCCAGCTAACCTGTAATTGCTGTATACTGTAATTTGGTACAGCATGTTTGACTACTGCTGTGTTCTTTAATATAATTTTTGGAAGTCCATTTAGAACTTGGGGGAGCCTCAATAAGATCTTGTCATAACAAGACATGAGATCTGCTTGAACTCAGTCTTTTGAGGCCTTTTTTAGGTCATTTATAAAATTTCCTAGTTTAGGTATAATGCTGCTGGTAAAATGAGAGGGGAGTCATTCTCAAAGTGAAGCCCAATTCCTATCCTGTTAAGAGGTCCCTAACTTGGTAGAATCGTGTCAACGTATTTGAGCAAATAACACCACTCCACGTCAATTTGTCATTTTTTATCTTTATATTACTGTAATAACAAAACTTACCCATTTAGATTTTTGAAATGCAAAAAGAAAAGCTTAGGGGGAAGTGATGGTGGTAGAGTTGGTGTACCAAAATAAGAACTAATGTGGACCTCAAATCTTAACCCCACAACTTCTACTCCTAACTATTTAGCAGTCAAGTATTACACTGCAAATACCACTTTTTAAGGAATGCATATTTAATGAAATAGAATATGGAATGTACTCTTTCTCCTCCTTTGATGAACGTTAATACTCTTTAGCCACATCCATGTAGAGTGCTCCTCTGTAGCAACTGCTCTTAGTGTTTCCAGTGGTAAAAAGAAGCAACATTACAATAGTATTGAAGAAACATTATAGGCAAGAACAGCATGACATGTCAAACCAGGGTGGTACTCCCAAAATTGAAAAAGAAAGTTGTTATATTCCATCACAGATTTTAAAATTCGCTATTCAGTGCATTGGGACACCATATTTTTACACCTGCCTGGTGGTTATACAATACACACAACGGGTCATCTTTCTCTGCCTTGATGTAACAAGCTGATCTTTCATGACAGGTACTCTGTCTCCCAGATTTATCTAAAGCTTTCTCTGAACATTGCAAAGCATATACGGTAAGGCATAGTTGCATGCATGCAGACAAAGCCTGCAGCTAAGAAAGGTCTATCATTACACACAAGATGAATCTCACTGCTGCTATAGTCTTCAACAAAATAAGGGAGGACATACTGTCCATACAAAAACACTGCAGCAAGGAAACTCATTTTTCCTGAAATGGCAAAGGGGGCATAAATACAACCTCAACTTTTGAATGAAACAACAGAAAAAAAACACATGGCAAATAATGTGGGTATTGTTGACCCATCATCCATAAAACTAATGCACTCGATTAAGTCTTGCTTCAGAGTTGCTTAAAATGCAAATAGGAAAAGCCTGGGATTGAACCACCAACCGTGCTATTAAAAGACGACCCAACTTTCCCACCTCAGCTAATTACTGCGGCAGCTTACACTAAACTATGTAAGCTGCCTTTTACAGTCATTCCAGTTCTTATCACAAAGCACGTTCTTAACACAAAAGCATGCCTAATCAAACAGATTGCACTCGTGCTGAAAACTAATTCACCACTACTTAAAGACCACTAAATATTCTTTAATTTTCTTAAGAAAACCCAAATGTGCACAGCTGGTAAACTATAATTACCAGAACAATTTCATAAGGAAAAATGCACCACGCAAGCAATTTATCCAAGGTTTTTGAACAGAATCAGCCATTATGGCTTGGCACATGGCAGTCATGTGCTTTTACCGTCAGCCAAGAACAAAATATGTCAGACAGGATACTTGTATTGTAAGTAATGCTTGACAAGCACATATCTCTCAGTTTGTGTAGTGCAGAATTTGTATATTAACCCTTTCACATATCTGTCCAATTGGTTGCCTGGTTTCTGATGCAAGTAGTGACTCTTGTTGGCACTGACTTTGGGCCAGCTTCATTGCCTCTAATTTTGAGAAACTGCAATATGGTAGAAGCCTGAAAGCATGAACAGCAATAACCACACAGCCCTTCAGGTTTCATGTTGAATAAATTTGAGTGTTTGTCTTTGTAGTATTGCATGCCCCAGACACACGATGCTGTGCTTGCATCACCTTTTCTCCATTGCAAATATTATGCAGTAAAAAAAGACCATATATTTAAAATCAGTTCATAGGGAATGTCATCCTGCTCATATAACTGCAACCCTTTTAGGACCGCTAGCATAAAGACAATGTGGAGGTATGAATGTCAACAACAATAAATTTCTTTTACAAAATTCAATAATCATGTAAAAGGAATTCACTGTTAATATCTTACCCACATAAACATGTCCAAATCTTAACAACTACTTACATGTAAAAAAAAGACAGCTGGGGTAAGAACTGACAATAATATGAATGTAAGCAATCATTGTTGTGGTTCTTTAGCATTGCCTTGCTTTGACATCTTTATTGGATCTTCTGCTAAAGGTCTGAAGTCCTGCAGATGCTGTTCATGATACAGATATACACATAGATCGCACACACAATTCTGAACCCAGAATTCATCTATGTTCCCTTGCGTCAAAATTGTCAATAGCAATTTGAAATACACAACAACACATTACATGCTCCATCAACTTTTAGTGGACGGGCAGAGATAATGGGAATTGGTGCCAGGTCTTTAAAAGGGGCACCTTACACATTACACATTTATGGCTTTCGTACACAAGAGACTGACACTGACAGGTTGTTGTTCATCGTAAGAATCTGTCAAAGGCATAACTCTTAATTTATTATTGATTTGTCAAGACTAAGCCATGTGGAATCGCACACTTGAGAACCAATTCCTTAAACCACAGTCGGAGGGGGTTCTGGGACGGCTACGACCACATTCTTTTAGCAGTGTGTCTGCAAATGTGTTGTAAGCAACATTCAATGACCACTGATGTCTTCCGCAAGACCTATGAAAACCTGATGTTTGATGTTAGCAAAAGCATTGTCATTTAAGTGACTCCTTTAGAACCTCAGACTTCCTGAAAAATTAAAAAAATTACTAGAGTTTCTAAGTTGCTAAATGCAATAAATCAAGTTGTTTCTTTCCTTGTAACAAACATCAGTTTGTTACTGTACCAGCCTGTCTGCTGCCTTACACAGCACTGCGCAGAGAGGCGTCTGGCTATGCAGGCTATCCCATGTCTAAAACCTGCCAACATTTAGCAGCTGTTTGTACACACTGTTTCAACTGATTAAAGAGGAAAACACTTTATGGACAGCCAGCATCATAGCATCAGTTTGTCCTATTGTGACAGCCACTACTGTTGGTATGCTAGTTAAAAAATAAAGCATTTGGTCTTCCAAAAGAAAGATGTGATTGTTTACTTACATATAGAACAGGGAGGTGAGACCTTATCACAACTGTCACTTAAGGCACATGTGGGGTCGCACTGCAAAGCCACGTGTGAAGGCATGTACTTAAAGCTGTCCACTTGTGTTCAAATCACTCACAACGGATGTTAATACCAGGCCTGTCCAGCCTCTAAGCATCTGACATAATAACACCAGACAGACAGAGAAGCTGGCATGTGTAATAGACATGGCACTTACAGGCCAAAACTGAGACTCATGGGCTGCATCAATAACAATATCCTGAGTTTCATCTGCAAACACTACAAGTTGCTAACATCCACAAGTTGAATGCACTTCAACCACTGCTAGATGCAAACTCTTATTAGCAAGCGTTTTTGCCTACAGTTTTATATTCATGCATTTATGAATAAAAACATAGCATAGCACTACATGTAGAAGTCTGCATTAGGCTGAATGCTGTAATGCAGATGAGATAATGAGTGTGACTTACCCCAGTTCCTTTTATGAATGTCATCATCCCTCACTCATTGCTCCTTACCATTGTATTGTCTTATAACACCTGAACATCTTAATGTCATAGTAAATATGACAGCAGAGGAAAGTAGATTTCCTGTAAAGTAAATACTGTTATCTATAATTATTGTTGCATCATTATTATCCCTCTTTGAAGCTGCTTGATTTTCTATGAAACAAGGTGAGAGCTTGAGCTTTTACTGGCAGTAATAGCTATTCACTGCATTTAGAGCAGACGCATATGATGTTATTATGCTGTATGTTACTAATCTCTTACAGCCATACAAGTGTTGCAGCGCTGTATATTTTGTTAAATAGATGGAGAAGAACGTCTATAAGAACAATATTATTAGATGAAATGTACCAGTGACATGGCACACACATTAATACAGCAATTAAACATATATTATCTTTAGGTCAAGAGCCACAATTGTGTGTGATTTAAATGTATAACTTCTGCAGTAGTCAAATGACTTTCCAATGAAATGCAAATTGGAAAAGAACTGTCAACATATTCCAAAGACAGAGGGGTCAGTGTGAGGTTTATCAGTTTCTCATGCTGTCATGCATTCCTGTAGGGGAAAGCATGAAAGAGGCTGCTATGGTTTAGTGGTTTAAAATGCTATCAGCAGTGAAGCACTTCTGACTGCAAGTGGTCTACCTGTTGCCCGAGATAACCTGATGGTGGGCTGAATACAAGCCAGACCTGCCAGCCTCTCTTGCAGCGTCCAAAGATTAGATCTGCCCTTGTTTTAAATGTAAATGCTTATTTTCTTTGCTACCTGGGGAAGAGCAGTTTAGTAACACGCTAACTTTTTCAATCATACTGATTCTAAGGAGGTATCTGCATTTTCTTTTCTCTCTTACTTTTCTGCAGAAATACGCATGTAGCAGCATATTGTGGGCTGATCAATAACAGTCTGTTGAGATCATTTAGAAAGTATGACTATAACACAGTTTTTCCAGTGGGTAGTCATTTTTTAAAAGTGAAAATGTCCCGCTCAGTACTTACCAGGGTTAACTGTGGCTTCTGGTGAGTGTCAAAGTTTTGACAGACTCCCTATTTTTCCAGTGAAGACAGAGATAGTCTGAGAGTAGAGCTCCATGGCTGGTTAGCTCTGGCTAACAGCTCTGTCCATGCTACACTAAGTTGATTGAGCAGTCAGTCATGTCCCCTCACCCTTAGCATTGTTGTAAAAGAACTTTAACTTTACTGTTTTCTGGATATTATCGACTGAGGCTTGAAAACCCTTTCATTGGAAATGGACCAAATGCTGCTGACACATTACACTAAATGGCAATCAACAATTTTATTACATAGTGCTATGATCCTGTAGGGTTAGGGTTACAGTGTCAGTGGAACAGGGGAGTACTACCGCAAGTTAACACGTGCAGACCTCTGCAACAATCCAATAACCCCAATTTAGCTACTTCAAGTCAAAACTATAGTGATGAGATGACAGATTAGTAATATAAGCTACAAAGGCTCCAATGAGTTAAAAAAAATATGGTATGCAAGGTCACTGAATTACAACAGTTCCTCAGCAACATAACCACTTATACACAAATTCGCATTCAATTATAATTTCTAATTCCGGCACAGGGAAATTAAATTTGTCCCTGCACTTTCTGCTATTTATTTAATCTACTTTGCAAAAGTTCTGTGAAGTGTTAAAGCAAAATTGAAAAGTCTTGGGCTAACCTGATGGATAACAACCCTTTACACAGACACACAGTCCTAATCATGCCTGTTTGTACAAAGAAAAAAATAAAAGCTGAGAGTAAGAATGTGTAATTCAGGAAACGGTCAGATGTGTTGCTGCTAAGATTTCTACTAAGGCTATAGGCTGCCTCAAAATTCGTGATGTGATAAGAAGAAAACAGGCTTTGTGAAGTTTTGTCTCTTAAGACCCAACTCCTGTAATTTCGCAGTGGACTGAATAACATCAACACCAGAAATGATGACAGTAGTCAATCAGCAGGGTTCCCCTCCTGGCCCTCATTAACTGTTCTTATCTTTATCAACTCAGTTTAATAATTGGTCCCATTCAGTTGAGATTCATATGACCGAATTACTTGATCTACCAGAGCAACACTAACACTAAAGCTGTATGCCACTTAGAACAACCTTGTGAATCAGTGTGAGACTTTTAATTGGAACTGACATTATTCATGATTCTGTAACACCATGATAAAACTTTTGCAGTAGGGTGATAGCAACACATAGTGTAAAGGACTGAACGTACTAGGGCTGAGTAAAGTGCAAAAATCAATAAATAAATAATTAAAAGTGATATTTCAAAATTTTGACAGGTACTATGATTGCAATATGAGACAATTATCACGAGAAAGTAATTTCTGTATATAATTTTTACTGAAAAAATATATATAATGATTTTTAATGATAATTATGATTTTTGATGGGGTTAACACTCCAGTCAACAATCATGTCTGCTTCTGTCTGGAGAACATGATTTGTGGGCCCTGGCATCACTAGAACCACAATGCTTTATTTACAGTACAATGGTTACACATTTTACTTTAAATCAAGAAACTGAAAGCTAACATGACTTGGATACTGCACTTTTCAATGGTGCTATTTTAACTCATTTTAATCATTTTTAATAATATTTGAATTAATTGTTCAGTCCCAGCATTTGTATGGATGGAGGCCAGATTTAAAGTTAAAGTTTCCTGCACAGTATCTGATTAGTCCTCTTCTATTGTACACTATTCATTAGAAATTAATAAAACAAGAAATGGAGCTGGAACCACTTTTTGTTGTTTCCAGTAACTGTACAGCAAATGGAGGCAAAAACAAAACAACATCGTTATCTTCTGGCCTGAGGAGGTTTACGAGCAGGTGTGAAAGAAGAATGAAGACAGAAGGAGGAAAAGCAGAAGAAGGGTGGTGGAGGAGGATGAACCCTGTGAGCAGACTGGCTCCACAGAGCTGTCTTGGCTCTCTCCCTGCCGAGAAAACAATCCAGCCGGTGCTCATTAGCAGCTGAAGTTTCATTACCACAACAGTGGAGCCTGTTTAATGAACCTTCGATGAGAACATGCATCCTGCTTCCCCATTTGAGGTTAGAGGGACTAGGTGACGTGGCCCCCTAAAGCACGTTAAGGGCTCCTATTGCACATACCAATGTAGAAAACCACAAATGTCCTTTGCCATATGCAAAGATGGAGTGTCCAATAAGACATTATGATGGCAAGGTTATAGTAATCATAGTTTTGAAAGCCATCTGAGCTTGACACTCTGGCTGTTACATTATTGTTTATCCAATTGTAGATACAGATGGCATTATATTAACCATTTGACCAACAGAGCTTAAGTGTGTTTATGCTGCAGTTCACCCCTGAGGTGCACTGTCTGTCTTATAACCAGAGATAAATAATCCTTCATCGTTAAACAAAAACAAGTGTCTGCTTATAACTGTTGATTAAAACAGGGAACATATGCCCGAAAGAGACAGACCCACAACTTTTCTAAAACTAAGAGTACAACACAGCACATTCATCTCCGCTGCCAAAGAGACAGTTTTCTGTCCTTTTAAACATCCCAAAATACAGACAGTTTGTAAAACTTCTTTATGTCTGGCAGATCAGTGGGGAAAAAAGGCAACACCCCTCTTTTTTTTAATTCTCAACACAATGTCACACCAAGAAAAAAGAATAATGTGACACTGTTTGAATTGTTTAGCAAAATCAAAATGAGTATAAAAAGAGGTCACTAGAGACACTTGGCCTTCCTCTTTGCAAAAACATTCCTCACATACAGCCAGTCAGGACCCCAGCTGCTGTTGTGAGGCACTGCATCAGATTACCTCGCTTTGATGACACGTCTTACATATCAGAACATACAAACACAACGTTGTGGACAACATGACATGGAATCCGTGTCTTGAGTAGTTGTGTGTTCTGCCATGGCTGGGCCATGTCATAGCTGCATGCTGCATCAAAATTACACAGTTGAAAGCTAAAAATGCTTTAATTTTTAACTGTTTTCCTTGTTAACTCCTAATTGAACAAAAAGAAAAAACAGTGTTCTGGATACCACAAGGAAGACAGGGACTTCTAAAGGTTTTGACAGTAACACAAATTGTATAAAACTTAAGTCAGGTACATTTACAGAATACTTGATAATGTAAGTTGGGCATTAACCTCAGCATTGACAACATAATCAGAACGAGTTAAAACAGGTGTTGAGCGCCTGTGCCCGGGTCTCACTGGAGTTGTAACAGGGGGGTTTGTATGAGAGAGCCATAATTGTGGGAGAGGACAGTGCCCGAGGTTAAGTCTTGATTGACAGAGACAGGGCTCTGTAACCACAGCTGAAACAATTTTGACAGGAGGACCACTGGTCGCCTGCTGCAAATGCACTCATGCACGCAAACACACACATCCATAAACAAACACAAATGCACTTGTGGACACAAAGACATAACAAAAATACACATGCACAAGAAACTTTATCCATCCTCAAAGACAGAGTTGTGTGAGATGACTCCACTGCATGTCAAATGGTTTCCTTTCTTAGCCTGCAGCCAATCCTGCTTGTCCACAAAAGAGAGGTCTGGAAAGCTGACAGTCCGACCCAAAAGAAGAACAAATGAATTCAGTGAAACGCCACATGCAAGCTTTAATCATATGTGACAATGGCTAAAATAAAACACACAAAAAAAAATAATGCAGCATACAAATCTTGAACATGACATTCACCGCACTGCCTGCTGCACTCAAGATGTGACTAATTTTAAGGATGGTTTTCTGGCATCAAGAGAGGCATCCACCAGCAAAACACCCAACAAAAAACCCCTTTACAACCCCTGAGAATGCACTACATGTGGGGCCTAAATGTCATGCAGTTCTCATGCTGCAAATCTTCCATTGGATTTTCTGACTCAGATTCTTCCAGCAACACATCAAAATTCCAAGAGGACTGACGCTGACCCTGTTACAATAGCTGCAATGTCAGACAAACATCTCGTCCTGTCTCAGTTAGCAAAAAAGCCAGCATTGTTTACGCTCTTTGAAGTATGACACAACACAGAATGAAAGATGCTCTTTTCATTGACAACAGAACAATGGATACATCTTTGTCACATGAGACAAGTGATGAGCATACATAATATAAATTGATCCAGTTGATGTAAAAGTTAGGGGTACAAGGGATCCCAAAAATCAGGGTTAGAACCATACAATGTTTTCAGCAAAAGAAAGGAGGGGGGCTGAGGCTTAATTGATTTTGAAATACGATACTTTGTCGCTAATGTAACTGCCCCTGTTTGCAGTTACTTTTCTTTAATTGAGTCAGGGGGGCTTTATTAGCATGAGACTCAGACATTTACAAAATATGTATAAATACCACTGAAAAATGCCAAAGGCATAAAGGAATTTATTTGATCGAGGCCAGGTGACTTTTAAATCAGTCACTCTTCGGTAACATTATCAATGCTCTGTAGAGCAAATCAGATTATACATCAGTCAAGTCAATCATTTCACTGAAACTCTGTGTCAAGTTTTAGAAAATTGTTATTTAAAAAGTAACAGCAGAAATAAAACATACATGGTAAAATATTGAAATCATTCCACGATTAACATGCATGCCAAATCAGTTTCTCTTTGCCATTAGTAACAGGTCTACACCAAACTCAGCAACACTAGCTCTACATATATGGTGTACCTGTAAATTTAGTGTGAATACTGAGATAATGTATCTTAAAGGAGATTAAAGTAGAGGCACAGCATGTGTAGATGCTCTCCAAAGAATGTCAGTTGTGCAGGTCTATCACAATTAGCAGTCATAAATACAGAGTTTACACAGTGTCTAACTCAGTGATGTCAAACTCGTGCCATGGAGGGCCGAGAGGCTGCAGGTTTACCTCACCTTCAAGCAGAGAGCAGGGACTAATCAGTGTAATCAGCTGGTGGAGTTTTTGGTTGGAAAGAAAACCTGCAGCCTCTCGGCCCTCCATGGCACGAGTTTGACATCCCT
>JAPZDY010000005.1:12426944-12452664 GCA_029783645.1 Ctenochaetus hawaiiensis
CGTTTTTGAATCGTATCGGCCACCACAAATCGTGATACAGATCGAATCGTTGTCAAAATGAATCGTTACACCCCTATAAATTATAGTAAAAGTATGCATTTTTTGCTGTATGTGAAAAAGCGTTAGACAATGAGAACTAAAGAGATTTTTACCAAAAATTGTATCCTGCAAGAAGTAATGATCAATGATTACTGTTATTTTCATGTTTAAAGTAAAACCAAAGTTTGTTATAATAACTTAAAAACTGATTAAAAGAGGTTGGTCAAAGAGAGCAGTTAGTTGGCAAGATACACTGAGCAACAATAACAAGTAAACCAATCCTTTTTTTTTACACAGGTCATGTATGCCATTGAAACAACTGTTTGGAATATCACCATTTAAAATTAACATTAAGTCAATACAAGTCAATAATATATTATTTTACTTTTTATAAAATGTTGTTATGGGTATAATTTGAAAGAACTACTCTTTATGATTTGTTTGGTTTCTAAAACATTATGACTTCAACCCTTGCCTGCTGTGTATGTATTTGTGCACGCTCTGTATCTTTTAATGATTCCCACGTCACCAGATGCTTCTAAAACATAATTTCTTCGTTTTTGAGTCCGTGGTCTCCACATAAGTTTGAATGATGCGATAATCAGCTGATAAATCTTACCGGAGCAAGAAGACCTCTCAAGCTCTCTCAATCAGGAGCCCAGATTAAATTATAATCAAACATTTACAATAACAGTTTATTCATCATTTAGTCCTAGAACCCTCTGCTAAAAATCTAATGTGAATCAAAATGCATTAATCTAATTTATTTTTCAAACAGAATACCTGAATAATGGCGATGAACGTCCTGATTCTACCAATTTAAGGCAGAAAAAGCTGATTTCTAACAGAGATGATTCTTGGATTGAGTATGTCACGAGCTCAGCAAGACGAGAACATGCAGCATTATGACCCATGTTGTTTTCGTCGCTGAGCTGAGACATTTCCTGCAGTATGTGTTTATTAACTGGAGGTGTGAACTTTCCCCCTACGGGTTTTCACAGTTACCTGTGAGGACAGTAGAGGAGAGCCTACAACCCATCCCCCAACCCTCTCTCCCTGGCTGTCGCCCATAACATCCTTTCTTGTCAGTCCATTTTTTCCCCTTTTTCCATGCCTCAGAGCACTGCAAGTGGGAATTATGCATTTAATGAGTGTTCCCCTTCTCCTGTCCCTAGGGCCCTTTTCACCTTCAAAAACCCAGCCTCTTCTCTCCTCCTCTCTCTCTCCTCCTTGTTCCTCCCTTCATGTCTGCAAATGTACATTTCATCAGTGCTCTCTTTGATGGGTTTAAAATGGTCATCACAAACCCTGAGTCATCGCCATTGTTGAAGAAACTTGTTTAAACTTAAGAGAGAGCTGAGCAAATTCAACTCTCCTCGGCTACTGTAAACTTTGTCTTTTGTTCTACCTGTTCTTTTATAAACAAGAGACTAAGCATGTTGCAAATAGGCATCTGGCTTTTCACTGAACATTTGTATGCTGTACTGCATCACAGTTTTAAGCTCTAAGTTCAATATTAGGTTTCGAATAACAAGATTAGACCTGAAAGAAATGTGCATTAAAAGTCAGGTAAAACACAGAAGGAATCCAATATCCTCAACATAATCTAAAGCTAAAATTAGAATGTGGCATTTCATATCAAAAAGCTTATTTAAAATAGACTAAACTGAACTAAAACAAAACAGCTTTAACCTAGTTTTCTGAAACTAGAGTGTAAAACTAAATGAACGTTTCATAACAAAGATGTAAACTTGAACTGTTTCTATTAGAATAAAACCATACAACCCCCTTTTCATTGACTCATCTTTACACTCAAACAGATCAAAGCTGCAACCATTCTAAACAAAGGCTAGATAGCCCACATATGAGCAGCACATGTGTGTGGGGCCACAATGACCACTTAAAGGATTTCTCTCCTCTTTGCCAAGTCTCCAGAATACAAAGACACAGGTTGAAACAAGTTCAGCTACAAAGGTATCCCTTACTTTGAAGAGCCCCGCAGCTGCTGACAAGCATGTCCTCAACATGGTGCATAGAGAGAAGCCAAGGAAGACTGACAATTAGAGTCAATGTAAACACACACCCATTACCAGCCAGTAAAGTGTAAACACACACTGCAGATGTAGAGACCTCTAAATGTACACAAGGGGATCTAATCTAATAGTGAAGTGACAAAAACAAGTCTACAGATCTAACTGAGGCTGTAACTGCTGGGATCCTGAATGGTGCAGCTATTACTATTACTATTACTTGCCCCCGCTCTCTTTCATATGACTTCTATTATTTAAACAGAAACAACTCTGAATAGTTTGACAAATTTCAGAGAGGACTGAGTTGAAAGTTGCAGCCACAGTGTTTTAAGGCTGAGAGGGACTGTCTCTCTTACAGCACTTGGAGAAACACCGCAAGGCAAACAGTTTCATACAGATATCATAAAGACAAGCTTACACATGGGTTCAAACAGTACCTGGTGATCTTTTGCTGGGGCGTAAGGGCATCATGTAGGATTGGCGTGGCAGCAGAGGAGAGGATGGAAGAGACATGGACACTCCCTTGGCAAGGCTTAATCTGAAAACATCCTCCGGGACATTAGGGTGACTGCTGCCCGGCCCCTGGGGCTGAGGGGCCCCCTCAGGTGGAAACCTTCTTTGGGCACTGTGGCTATGGACATCCCCTGTGGAAGAGAACAAGATTAGTACAGATTTCAATGTAAGGATGTTACATTAAATACAGACATGAGTACTCTTCTTCCATGAGAAAAGAGTACTTCAACTTTACCAACTGTTTACAGTAGGTATGCACTGACCTTCAGCAGTACAACAAACACACACTCTACACACTGTATTTAAGCTTATCTCTTTTTGTAACTGTGTCGGTGCTTTCTAGCTGTTTGTGTAAAGGTTTTCAGGGCTGTAGAAAGTAAACTGTTATGGATTTTTAAAATGTGTTACATCAAAGTGCCAATACGGTACAATGCAGTTTAACCTTTATAAATTATTTAACAAGTTGCAGTGTGTGTTGCGTGAATATACTTCTCATTACTTAATATCGTTTATGAACTCAAAAGCAAGCAAAAATATAGTGATGGTATAAGTGTGCACAAAGCACATGCACTCTGGCTGAACTTTGGCTTATCTTAAATTTTTCCAATGGTCCTGGTATATTATTGCCTGCAAGCGGTTGCATGGTCAGCTGTTTTCCTGATGTGTCCTTCAGGCCACTCTTTTCCAATTTATTTTATTGTCATGTCTTCAACAAATTTCTCTGTCCTGGGTTCATTTTCCAGATGATTCAACTGAAGTTAAAATGAAGAAACAGTGAGAGCGACCGACTGACTGTTTTCTTATATGAAGTTGCCCTTTGACACATGTTGCAAACAACAGGAGATTGTCATGTCAGGTGTTTTCTCACCTACTGTAAACAGCCTGTTTGGTTTAGTTGTGGGGTGGTGCCTTGGTAGAAGATATAGGAGGAGAAGGACTGATCCATAGTGATATTTATGGAGCAGCAACAAAAAGAGTGAAGAGTAATATACAGGCCAGCAGAAAAGAGAAGCTCACTGTGAAACCCTTAAGATAATGACCCTGTCTGTTCACACACAGGTTTGATCATACATTACTGTCCAGTCAGACTAATTCAGACATTTGTATTTACACAAACAGCTCAGGTAACGTTCGGACAGTTCCAGGGTAGCAGTTCATTTGTGAAAGGGGCTCATAACCCCTTATACAACAGTCGACTCAAAAAAGGCACTTTCACTCCTAATACTTCTGAGAGATTCTACAAACAGACTCACAACAAAGGGTTTATTTTATATAATAGAATCTAATTATGCGATTATAGCTTACCTGTTAGCACATAATTGCCTTCTTCTAAATCAAGCAAACACAGGGCAACATGAAAATCCCGGTGAGTCATATTTTTGGCTACTTCACTGATGTACAATGTTTTATCAGCTTTTAATTGTAATCTTGGTTTACTAACTCTTAATCATTAGCATGCTGGAACCTAAAAGTAGCAGGTTTTCTTCATCTCCTGTTGCTGTTTCACTCTAAGCAGGTAGCATTAACAGTTAGAGCTTGTGTGCTAGAAATGGCAGCCTTTGGTCAGACTCACACATGCAGTTAATATGTGGTCTGAAAAAACGGAACACTGAGATCACAAGGCTGAAAACCTGAAAAAAACAATGTATGCGAGTCATTGTTCAAATTCAGCAAACTAATGAGGTAAAGTCAGCTTTCAGATGTGCTCTTGAGTATTTCAAAACTGTGTATGAATAGATATATTAGTTATTTGTGTACTTGTTATTGCTAAAATCCACATGTGAAATGATTCTTAAAGCAGTGAATGTTTCATGTGATGTAGTAAGTCATTTACTGTATTACACTTTTTTCAGGTATTTTTCTTTGAATAAAGACTAAAACCTGCTAAAGCCTTTTGTTTAGGAATTTAGATACATAAAGACATGGAACCAAACTGACCTTGAAGCTTAACTAACAAAAATTTACCAAACCGTTTTACTTTTACTACCATCATGAGTCTGAAGGCCGAGAATGTAAAAACTCAGAGAAAACATCAACATGCTGCAAAAGCTGCCCGCTTATAATGGGATGGCATATTTGAGTGCATAAAAGCAGTAGTTATAGTTGTTAGACAAAAATATTTTAACTCAAAAATTTGTTTTTTTAGAAGCAAAACAAAATTTATGTTTCTAAACTTATCACACACATTTTAATTAATCATATTAATGTATAAAATGTAGTTTTAAGGTATCCAGTTGACTGTTATCCAACATGTTACACAGGCAGGTGCCACAGGCTTGCAGAGAAATCAGCTTACGCAGCAGGGATAATGGTGGATTTCAGCATACAATAGAGTGATCACTTACTGAGATTTCCTCTGCCGATTTGATTTGAATGGAAAAACTCACCATGCATCTAGTTTTCTTCCGTTTCAATGGAACAAAGTCTGGAAAGCTTTTGCAGTAAGGTGGTAAATTTAAGCTGTCAAAAAACTGCCCACTTTTTTGGTCCAACCAAAGCTGCTGGTGCTCTGCTCAGGTTTGCAAACACTGCTGCATCTGCCACTGTCTCTGCTCAATGTTACATTATTTGGCCAGCCCCACCTACATTCCAGCATCCACCTGCAGGCTCTGTTTTTCCTCCTTGAGGGAAAGTTTACTGTCATCATTCCTCACTCTCCACTTTGCTGAGCTTTGTGTATGCCCGCAGGGGCTGATGAGAGCCTATTATATGCCAAACATGAATTCAGTTCGTACTCATAAATTTATCCCATGTGAGTTGGACACTGATGCGTGATTACAGGAGTTCAAAATTCCTGGCATGAGAAAGAATATTTGCCAATTCTGTGGGAACAGGCTTTCTGTGTGAGACTTTTTGATCAGCCTCATATTGCAGTATTATTTTGCTGTTAAAGGTGTAAACAAGTTGTGCTCAGACTAAAAATACGAGCAAGTGAAACAGGCAACAGCAGAAGTTACTGTTGTTGTTCATGAAATCAAAGTGACACTAAGATAACCACAGCATGCTACACCATGCTAAAAAAATTGTCAGAGATAAGTTTCTTCATAGTTTGCCAGTGACACAATCAGCGATTACTGACAGAGACAGGAAGAGACCTGCATCCTGGAAAACACAGGGCCACACTGTATGTACTTAAACCCTGGGTCATGGGCCGGTGAGCATTTCTCATGCCACTGGGGCACATGAGAAGGACATCCAGTTAATGGAGTAAATAAGGCTGTGTCACTGACCACTGAGTTAAGATAACATGTAATTCGCTGAGCACACTAACTTAGTGTTTCTTTGCTAAGTATTTGTGTTGTTATATGTATTTAACATAATGTTTACTTTGATTATATCCAATTTAGAAAAAAAACAGTTTGTCTCACTGTCTAACCATCTCGCTGCCCACAATGTCAAAAAACCTTCTACATAAAATAAGTCAAACTAGACACATAATATTGTTGATTTTGTTGTAGCCATTAGGAAGAAAGAAGTAGTTCATTAAAGTAACTGAAAAAAGACAAAAAGCCTGAAGAAAGGTACATTATTTCTGTGAGAGTGGATAGTGATATTATAGTGAGGGAAATATGTTTTTCATGTTTTTTAACTCCTCTTCTATTACTTTTTTTGCCGTCAACACTGTTTTTTTTAAGCGCAGAGTAAAATATGTGAAAAAACAACAAATGTGACCTCAAGATCCAACACCGAGCAGCTTACAAAGGGGAAAAAACTGTGTCCCTTGCTGTCACTGCCTGATTCATGACTGTTTCCAATAGCTGGACCAACCTGAGCTTGCAAGACTATGGCCTGAAGGAGGAAAAACCTCAACTGTGGGAAAATTTTTACTTCTTTTAAGTGCATTTGAGCATTAAACCACTATAGGTGAACACAACAGTTCTGCCCCACAATGAGCTGTCTCTAAAACATCTGACAGCCATGTGACAAATTCAACAGTTCATCAGACATCCTCTGATCTTGATGGAAGTGAGGGTAACAATACTTTCCCATGTAAAAACACCACATTAACATCACGAATACAATGTCAAGGAATTCAAAACAAAAAAACCTGCTAAGCTGGTCGTGGTAGTGTGCAATACAATACAGTTGTCTGGAAATGCCTGAAATGTAAGTCAGCAGATTTCTCTCAGGGTGTCACTGTGCCCTACACTTAATCATCTGTACTTTCAGGGCAGCTATATTTCACTTTCTGTGCTGTCACACTTACATCTTGAAATAGATATTCCTTACATTTTCTGCTGCACCTAATGAGATACTGTAATTTGTTCTCTTTACATAAATGGTTCCCCACAGTCTCTATAGATGACTTAACTCAAGACTTGCAAATGACTTAACCTGGCTACTAGTTTGCTCAGTGGAATCCAAGCCCTAAATGGAAAAAACAGGCTTTGCTTTACTGAGAACAGATACTGCCTGGAAAGAACATTCTAGCCATGGAGCCAGCTAACGGCAAAGTAATCTATTCTGCGGCATCGAAGTTGCCCACTCATCATGGCCACAAATTAAAATGTATGAATTATCAACCTCAAGATAACATATAATACCAAACTAATAATACATAGCATACGTCTACAGACTCAGCTAAATCAAAACTGCAGATGTGGTGAACCACAGTAACGACAATTAGCTTTGGTACTGTTTTTCAAAACTGTGCTGCTTGAGAAGACTTCAGCAGATTAGCGCTGACGCCTGTCTGCAGAAAGAGGTTTGTAAATATCAGTGAAGACTCAACTACAAGACGCAAGCCACTATTAGCATCCTGCTCCTCTCCTTAGGGAACTGAGTGTTGCTGGGCTGTTGGGCTAATCAGAAACAGAGACCCATTTCTTTCACGCCTCCACTTCGCCACAGGGGACACAGAGCTGTTCTGTGTTTTAAAGGGCTCCTAAACAAAGAAGAATGGCAGAGACAGGAAGCAGAAAGGTTGCAGTGACACCTCTGTATGCCCTCAGACATGGAAAACCTGTGAATTACCCAAAAGTCACTCAACCAAGGTCAGGACCTGCAGTCACCCTGACTTGAGTGGGACCTACTGCATCCAAATTGATGTCAACACTTCTAACAATCAAAAACTGTATGCTATGTCAAAGACATTTATGTGTTGCGGTGCAGAGATATCTGCTGAAGATAGCATGCTCACCAGCTAGCCCTGGCCTGCCCTGTCTCGTAATACCACTTTGTACCAAGTTTAGGCTAAACAATACCCAACCTTCCTCTCAATCCTCTATCACTATACCCTCTGCCTGTCCCTGCCCTAACTCGCTGTTTTTTCATCATACCTGGAGTCAGGGTCCCTGACGACGCCTTTATTTAAACACCCTGGTACTGTTAACACTGCCATTACACTGACCTCTTTGGCCTTGATATCTGTGTTTGGTCCTGGTCTGGCAGAGCCTCCTGAGAGACTGATAACCCAGTTTTGCTACCTGCTCATCCAGTTCTGGTTCTGGTGCCCTATCTGACCCAAGTCCCAATTAGCATTATATGCTGGAATACGTCAACACAGGCCTGATAACCTCCTCTTATCAGCAGTAAAATGATCCTGAGCTAGCTGTGTAAACAATATCACCAAAACTTAAGACATGCATACGACTGAAGGCAGCATGTATTACTGAACTGTGTAATTGGTGGCAGCTATAGAGAAGGGTTGATATCAGCTACTGTGGTGATAAAATAAACTTCCGAAATGTTCCTTGTGCAACCAGATAATAATAAACTCATAAGTGAACTGGTATTATTGGTGATTATTGGCTAACCCTAACCCTAAGACATGATAACTGTTGCAGCACATGGGTAGAACCCATTGTCAAACTGGCTATAGTGTATTGGATAAACTGCAAAGCTTCCAGCTGTGTGTTTGCTTCTATCAGTCAAAGCAGGTTGTGGCTGATTTAGGTTTCACCCATATTGCATGCTAAAGAGATTAAGATAAAGTTGTAATTTTGGTAGTTGGTTCTGAAAACAAGCGGCGCCACATAAAAGCTAGCTGTCCGGGTTCTGGTGAATAGGCTGCAGTGTGTCACGGTGACTGCTCTGCCATCTGACCGACGCTTTGTAACGCGGAGGGACACAGGAACAGAAACTTGCCAGTGCTATTTCAGTTACTTTCCTAAACCCTGGATGGGGCAAGGCCTGCAATTTCAGACCCTGCTGTGGTCAAGGAAATCAACCCTTTCTAATTATATGGTGGTGCCCCAAGATGATGTAAAAATGATTACAGTCCCTTGCATGCTCTTTCCTCCTCATCAAAGTGAAGAACCAGAGCCCACGAGGACATGCCCAGCCCATAAAAACAGTTCAATATTATTTCAAGACATTGATTTAAAATAAACATTTAAGTACAAATTGATTATTAAAGCTGGTCAATTATTCCAACCAATGAACTGACCCACTCTCTCTTGCATTTGCAGCAATGTCATAAAGATGCAAACACTGTATTCTGAATTAAAACTGCATAAAAAGAAAAATGGCTCAATGCTAATGAAGGTACCATCATGATTAACATTGCTTGATAATGAATTTCAGTCCTCTGTGTTTCTCTTCAATTCTAAATACAATACATTGTGAATGCTAATTATTCTTAACTGGCTGTCCTGTGCAGCCTTTCCTCGGCTTACATAGCAGTGACCATCTTCATTTAATGAGAAGTCAAACACAATTAATGAAAACCCGTTTGTTTTTTCATGCATGGCCTAAGTATACTTTCTTTTCCCCTTGCTAGCACAGTAAATGGTGTCAACACTGAATACTGAATGCTTTGAAATGAGCTTCATGGGTATAAATCTGGATAGTGTTTCTTGCCTCTCAAGTAAATCTGTGCAATGGAATGTGATCCATAACTCCTTGTGAGGGAACATAATTTTCCCCATGAGAGACACAGACCTTCACCATTGTCCAGTAGAGGTCTCAACTGTCCAATAAAATAATACAAGCTTAAGGTATTGTATAGGTTGATGCCAGATGACAAAAAAATTAAAGGCAAAGTACAAAAAATAAACACAATATAATGTAATACAACATGGCAGCTATAAGTATAATACTTAAAGTGCCATGGAGTAAAACTTGTTAGAGATGTCAACTTGACTGTCCTTCTGGGGAGTAAGTTAAATGACATCTAAAAGCTACTAGAATTGAATAAACTTTCACAATAACCCAGTCACCAAAGATGCACGGCAGCTGGCATTTACCCCAAGTCATGGGGGACAGAGGAAAGGAGGGTTTGCTGACGCTTATTGACCTATTGATCAACATCATTGTGTTTGTCTGAATGGGCAGTCAGGTTCTTAAGGGAAGCAATGTGTAAAAATTATAGGGGGTCACTTATCACCAAAGGAACCCCTAACTTCTGCTCATTGTACTATTCGCTGCAGCTCTCTTAGCTGTAGAAAGTAGCTGCCATTAGCTTGTTTAGTAGTATGAGTATTATGAGGAACATGTGCATACTGTAATAAGGCACACAGACTTAACTTTTTCTGCCTGTCCTGCAAGTTCATTATCTGTCAGAGTTAAAAAAAAAAAAAAAATCACATGCCAAAGACCAAATAACTGAGTTTGTAGGGAGATACTGTGGTGTTTCAGTTAGTTTGTCCAGTGCCAGTACTACTCAGTGCAAACAATGAATAGTATGCACACTGAAAACTCTGACAAAATTAGATTATACTACAAAAGTCTGAGTAATCATGATACTATTCTATTTTTTCTCCATATGCATGTACTGTCCACACTCACCAACACACAAATACTCTATTAGCTTCTCTCTAGTTAATTTTATGGACCACAGAGAAAATGAAGGAAGGCTATAATTAATGCGGATTCTTTCAGTCCACACACAAAGCACAATGACTATAGGCCAGTCCACCAAAGTGGGAATTCTCCCGCTAGACTGAGTGCCAATGTGGATTCCCTGTGTACTTCCGAGACCAGGGTGACAGTCTCACAAAAGCTGTCATGGTGAACACACAGCAACCAGAGGGGAAAGAGAGCCAGACAACAAGGACTACAGTGTGGGGGAGGGTATTCAGTACAAGCAGTCTATGATGATAGAGGACAAATTAGATCTAACATGGTAATAAGATGCTTATCAGTCCATTTCAAAATTCACTACACAATTTAAAAAATATATATATTATATATATATATTGTTTAAACAAAGCCATGCAAAGTCTTTAAAACGCTGCGGTGATGTTTTATCCATGAGGAAATCCTAATATCAGTCCACTTCACTCGATCAGTGATAGCATTAGGAACAATCAAAATACTGGACAATGCATCCTGACAAAAGACCTAAAAACAGAGTGACGCAAGTGATATATAATGGAGCAAACAGAGTATGTTCACTCTGCTGCAACACATTTGTCATACTGTTTGCTTTTACTTGTGAAACTTGTGCATTATTGTCAACCTAACTTTACTTCTCCTGCAAATCTAAGTAAAAAGGGAATAAAAAGCTCCTAAACACAGAGTGAGATCTCTTTGTTGCTGTTTTTAATTTTACTGTCTTCTTAATTCTATTTATTGTATATCAAGACTATTACTGTGTGTTCACAATATAAACAGAGTGCCCACATGCCTCCTGTGGGCATATTTTCTACCGTGAAATGTCAATTTTATAAGCAACAATCAATTCCCATTAACTCCTCAGCTGTCCGGGGCAACTCTTGTTATGGTTTCAAAGGATTACTCATCTATGCTGGTGGCCTTTGAGGAGAGAAAACACTGACACTCAGGTTGTGTCTTAAGTTTTACCTTGTCAGAGAGAAGAACAGTTCCTGTAGCTCTGAACTCTCAACACAAATTCACATGCACATGATAATGAGAACAAATTAGATGCTAAATGCAAGGCTAGAATGCTGGAGGCAAAGACAGACTGCAGAGTGTTTTAATCCAAAACACTGAGACTCTGTCACTCACTTTCTCTCTGATGCAAACTTGGCAGTGGTCTGAGCTCTGGAATGCCTCTGCCTAGGGAAACAGAGACTGACAGATAGGGGCAAGTGTGTGTCCAGGGAAATAGAAGCAGGGTAGTACTGTACAAGGACCAGTTCCCATTGGTCTTAATAAATCACTGAGCCCTTTTTTGAAGTCTGTTGCAGGTGAGCAACAGGGCAGCTAAAGGAAAAATAGTCTTAAAAATGAGTCCTACACAGACTCAGAAACAAGAGTAGTATACCAATAATGAGGTCTTGCAAAGCTACTACGTGTGTGTTCCCCCCATTAATCAGTTTCAAGGTCACTGGTGAGTACAGTGAGCTGTCTACAGCACTGGAGAGAGCTAGAGACAGGTTAGAGGGTTACTGATATTCATGCTATCAATATTATGTGTGAGGTCCCAGTATGAATAGCCCCTCGCAGGCCTCCTAACCACCAGAGCAGAGTCAAAGCGAGTGAAACACACTGTTCATTTTCACACCACAGGAAAAATGCCTCTCTCGTCTCCTATCTGCTCTTTTCCAAAAACACTAATCACAGTCAAAGCATTTTCAGTTATTAAAGGGAGTCAGCTATTGTCTCTGCACTGACCTAAGGTAGTTATATTTTGGCAAGCCTTTAGACATTAGGTACATAATATCCATCATTTTTTATTGTTTAGATGTCTCTTAGTGTTATTGTGTGTTTATCTTTCTGGTAGTATCTCTATTCAACTGTCTTGGCATATGAGGATGATTTATTAATTTGATGACTGAGTCTTAATTGAGAAGAAAAAGCACTAATGCTAAGCTTTAGATGCATTAATGCTCTTACAGTGAAACCATAAAATTTCTCACAAGGGTGTTACATGAGGTTAATTACATCAATGTTCTCTACAAGACAAGAAAACAGCTGGTATAGTCCAAGAAGAGGACAGGTGGATGATGGATTACTCAGTCCACTTGTCCATACTATGATCAATCATTTCAACACAGGGAACACAGCTCAGGGGCTGCCTTTCTTCAAAGTCACTATGCAGCCGGATGAAAAAGTGACAAGAATTTTCAGCTTGTCCTACTTTCTGCAATTTCTCTTATACTTGGAGCTTTCTCTAAAGTTCCACTGCCAATTTTGACTCCTATCTGTTACCAATATGGAAAAAAGCCTATCGGAAACAAAGGTGGAATTTATTTCCAAGCAGAACTACAATATTGTCTAGAGTCCTCGGTTGCCATGGAGATCTGGTTTAACAACAGATTTGGGTTACCATTAACACACATCATTAGGCAGAGCTTCTGCTGGGGCCAGGTGAGGTCATGAGAACACCAGCAACCCCTGGACAACAGCCTGTTCAGTAACGTAAATGGATGAGGATATGGCACAAAGGCTGTCCATCCAATCCTTCCAAAGAGCCTAATCCCATAAGCAAACAAGGACCAGGGCAAATCTTGCAGCTTTACCCCATTTTTGAAATTCTACGAAAAGGTGAATTTGGTATCAATAACAGTTGTCTCCTTTGTTGCAGTTAGCGGGTTAATAGCAACCTATTTTCAACCATCACAAGTAGATGAATTT
Source organism: Ctenochaetus hawaiiensis (assembly GCA_029783645.1). Classification (NCBI taxonomy): domain Eukaryota; kingdom Metazoa; phylum Chordata; class Actinopteri; order Acanthuriformes; family Acanthuridae; genus Ctenochaetus; species Ctenochaetus hawaiiensis. The sequence continues at coordinate 12,440,009 of JAPZDY010000005.1, forward strand.
TCTGTTTTGTTATTTTCATGTTTAATAATGGCAGAAAGGTTAGGAAGCAATTAAAAAGCATCTCACACAATTTCCAAAGAATAAACTCAATTTTTTGTCCTGTCACAACCACTTATGTCACACATCAGTAAGCTTCACCCACAGAGATTTCAAATAAAGAATGATCTTGAAATGCAACCTCTAAAAAAAGAGAGACTTAAATATGAAGAGGGAGCACTCTGTGCAAACTGCTCCCCTTTGCAATAAGCACTTTTCCCTGTTCCTTTGAGGCTGGGCACAAAGGAACTGAGGTCATTAGTTCAGCCTGTCTCAAACCTTCTTGAGCTAAGGATGGCAAGACATTCATCTAGAGGCACAATTACAAAAAAAAAGAGCCTGTGTTCAGAAAGCCAGAACAGAGCAAAGTAGGATAGAGCAGAGAGAGAGAGGGGCCCCCCAAGTCCAAAACTGAACAGCGGTCTGCAAAGACACCCACATAGACTGCTGTTCCAGTCAGACACTGTGACAGCATGGGTTGGTGTCTGTCGAGAAAGATGGGGATGGATGAGAAAAACACAACCCTCCACACACTTGAGAAAAAAACAACAAAGTCAACTAAAGAAAAGTTATGCAATGATCACGTAGAATTTTGTATATCCTTTAGGTGACAGGGCATGTCCTCTACATAAAATGGGACACTTAAAATGTTCATTTAAATCACAGACAAAGAATTTTAAATGTCTGGAAGTAAAACGGTAAATCAGACAGAAGGAATGTGTCTGCCAAGGCAGGTCACGCTGTAATTAGAAAAACCGGTGGCCTGCTGACCTCTCTAGCCATTGAACTGCCATGACAGCCACTATCGCCCCTTCAAAGACCATCTAAAAACACCACAGCATGTTAACTGATAAACTGTTTTTCCTCCTCTTTGAAGTAGCAAAAGAAACTGTTTGTCTGTGGTTGGGGGCTGGGATATGGGGGTAATATGACTGGTGAGTTGCTGTGATGTAGATGACATTACTCTCTGCCTACACTGAGTCTGCATTTGTTTGGCTTCTTGTCCACTGCTGTGCACACACTTCCAAGGTCACAGAAACCATCGATGCTGAGTTTATGAGAGCCAAACCGGGGTAATGGAGAGAGATCACCGGCTCAATGGCAGACAGTGGGCCTCTGGGAACCATAGAAGCCATTTTTTCAAAATTATCCCAGCCAGAAAGCAGTGGACAAGAACAGCAATGCCAGATTCCACCATTAGCTACAGCATGAGCTCTCACATGTGTTATTGGTCAAACAGGACCAAAGAAAGGATGATGAGGTGCAAATTACAGTTAGAATTCGAGCAATCTCCATTGGGCAAAACACATGGATTCTTAAATGAATCAGCAGTTAAGTAATAGCTTTAGGGACAATGCAACAGCCAAAGTCATGTACTTAACACCTTTTAATTCAACACTGCCAAATACTAAGATTCAACAAATCAAACAAGTCAAAGATTTCGAAGTCGAAGATTTTCTCCTTCGTTTGGTAGTTTAAATGTGTCTGGAATTATGCCCACTGACAGTTATCTAAGTTGGCAGAACAGTCAAGTGATCAGAGCTTGATGAGTTTTAGGCTATGTACACCCTCATGTCGTTATTATTGAATGTATAACTTTTGCCACATTTACATTACGCACTCACACTACTCTGGCACTTAAATCACCCTAAAAAGTGAGACTTTGAATTGCTGTTAAACATCAGGGTTACATTATTATCTGGATGGGCGTTAACAAGTGCTTTTGGGAACAATGATACAGACACCATCGTCCAATTCATGACTGGGTTTTATCAGTCACAAAGTGTCTGTTCCTAGGTCATCCAACTCCTACTCTGTGTAAAAATGTTCTACTGTGGATGGACGTAGCCTCAGAATGTGGATGTTATCTTTCTATATATCAAGTTACCTAGCTACGTCAAGGAAAATGGATACTTGAGTGAGTTCACAGCAGCTTCTTAGCATTTCTCCTTCGTTTGCTTAAGTTATGTGATGTGAAAGTTAAATGTAGCCAGGGTTTAAAACTCTCTGCAAACAGAACAGCGAGACTGGCAGACCAAGTTCACCGCCTTCCCCAAGAGTCCTCATTTGCTTTTCAGAAGGGGAGACAGGGAGTGTCTGTGGATACACCTGAGGTAAGTGGGTGTATATATGTGTATGTGTGTGTGTAAGTGTATTTGTGTATTTGTTCATGAATGTGTGTGTGAGCGAAAGATGTGGTTAGAGCTACGCCCTGCTAATTGTTGCCTGCTGGCTGCACGGTGCTTTGATAGCTGTGTAGGTCTGTGCACTCAATGGTCTTCTTTGTAAATCAGGTGCATTCTTTTCTCCACCGTTTTAAAAACCTACCTCAACAGTCTAGAGATGGAAATCTAGACAAACATGACTGAGAGCAAAAAAATGAAACGTGGGCCAAAAAGCCATTTCACAATAATCAGCACAATTTTCTGTTAATTTATGTTACAAGAGGGGCCTAGACAGTCCTAAATATAACCTCTGAGGCATTTTTAAATTAAATGAATTGTGAAGATTTATTTGTTACAGAATATTAGGACATAAAAGTTCAAGTGGCAAATAATAGAAAGCCTGAGTTTCATAGCTGCAAGACTTTTTCAGTATAAATAAAGTATTTTTCTTAAAGGAAAACCATGAGCTGATGATAAAGGAGTCAGTGGTTCTGGTCTTAGCACCAGTTATTATGGTTAATCAAAGGATGTTAATAACGTAGCTTGAGGTTGACTGACTCTCTCACTGTCTCTATTGCTCTCTGTCTGGTGTGGCATAACATGAAGTCTGTCTTCCTTTGCTGCACAGGCTACATACTGTATGTAATATGTGGTCTAGACATCCTGTGGTTGACTGTGTGCATCTTGTTTGTCTGTCCACATTGGTTCAGCACTCATAACTTTTAAAAGTGCTCCAACCAGTTTAGGAAAAGAGTGGCTTATTATCCAGTATTCAGGCAGTTAAGTACATGAAAATAATAAGAAAATTTTAAAAAAAAACAACAAAACATGCATACAAAATGCAAATGTACACCTTTATCCTTGGTGTAAGAGCATCTTCCTGATAAAAGAAAACATCAAAACTTTCATCTTTAATGGAAGAACACCGTGAGTTTAAGTTCCCTTACAAGCCACAGGACAAGGAGGGAGCATGTCTTAAAATGGCTGCAGTTGATATGGTTCTGGAGGAGGCTGCCACCCAGCCATACATGAAGACTAACCAAGTTAACATAGACAGCTTGATACTGGAGCCTGTGAGCAGACGCTGTACAGAGTAGTGTTTGTTTAAGTCTGAGGGGATAGACGGCCACCATGTAGGTATACGCCGGTGAGAAAGTTTATTGGGATCCTGCACCTTGTTAAATGCTTTTCTCCAGTAATGTTGGAAGACTATATTTTCCAAGAAACTATCAGATACCTCTGACTAAAAGAAATGTTCTTAGAAAAAATAAACTGTTTTGATTTAGCAATGTATTTATTTTTATCTGCAGCTAAAGTGGTTTGCACAAATTAAGAAGACAAAGAGTAAAAGAAAATCAGTGCAAAAGCAAGCCTGTTTGTCTAAGCAAGTGTTTTAGTAGCCTACAACTAATGCTGCTCTCTTCAAAGAACAGCCTGTGGTTAATTTAAGCTCATATCAGAACAAAAATTAAACACTTTAATTACTGGTGGCAAATACGAGAGAGTTATATTATATCTGGGCAACAAAAGTTTGTTAAAGAAAAAAGAAGAGGTCTCATTAAATAAACTTTTTTCTGAGGCAAACTTTATGATTGTAATTTTATATTTACCCAGTAACCAATAACAAATTCTTGCTTAAACAAACAACTGTCCATCAAAAGCTCATTTTTGTTTGAACAAATAACTGCCCAACCACCTGTGGTCACTGTTTATTGAGGGGAGTCTTCCCATAACAGTAAAAATTCCTTGTGTTTTACCCCTGAGGGCAATTAAAAGAGAAAGAACACAGACAACAGTGAAAGAATCTTTAAAAACTCAAATGCAACACTGAACTGTATCACCAAAGAGAGGGAATATACAATGAAGGTAACAGGAGAAGCACTATGGAAATCAAGGAATCAGTATTTGCATTAACAGCTGCTTTCTGTAGCTGACTAGACCAAAATAAATAACAATACTACAGCGGAAACTATCGCTTTTTTTGACTTTATTAAAACCTTAGTGACATGCTTAAAAAACTGAGCATTATAAGCTTTACAAAGGAAGTACTCATTGCAGGGTTATTGAGCCCACTCCCTGAAGAAAATTAAGCATGAAGGGTTTATCTTCTGTCATCACTGTGGTTTTTCAACTTTTAAGAACCATATGAAATCCTACAAACAAAACAAAATCCTGCTTTGTAACCAATTTGCTCTTGTGCGACCCTTGGCAACAAATCACTGTTTCATGTCAAAACACCAGAGGAACTCACAGAAACTGCAGAGACAGCATGTACTAGTCACCACCACAGCTGAGGCAATAAAGAGTTGTGTTTAATGCTTGCTCTCTCTCGCTCTTTGTAACACACATACACACTCTAGTTTGTGAACCAGAAAATCCTCATGATTTTTTTTTTTACTTAACTGTTCTGAAATTTAAATGAGGTTGCTCCTAATCAGGACCGGCTTCCTTAAATGATTTCAACTGCCATGCTGTGATTGAAACCAGGAAAAATGTGTCACCTTTATGTGGGATTGTGTGCAGATGCAGTTGTCATTATAATAGATCACTATGTATCCATGTTAATATTCTTTTTTCCTCTCTGACGTTTTGATGGTTAGACTATTTATTCCCTCTTGACAAATCTGAAAATGTAACCTTATGTTGTTGCCATCAGAATGCAACACCAGCAAATTATTATCCTAGTAGATGTGCTGCTGGGAAATACAAAGTTAAAGCAGGGCTGTAGGGTTAACCACCCTCATCTGTTCTGGAGGGTCAGCAACAGGACTGCTGCTTCCCATTCAGCCAGGTGCATGAGTGGCATCTGTCTCTGAACTGCCAAACAATTTAAGTGAAGCCCTGCCAACTGGTGATGGCTGTGTTCTGTGTACATGGCTTGTGTATGTTTGTGGGGAAGGAAGGGGTGTTGGGGGTGTTGGTGTTGGAGGAATAAACAGCTGAAACTGTTATCATCCTCGCAGAGAGCACGGCGATGCAAGCCATAGTGATTAACACTGCATCACCCACAGACAACTGTCTGGCAGCTGCCTCAAGCAGCCAAGCTCATCCAGTGGTAAGCCAACATTGGAGGGCCTTCAGAGGCATTACTCAACACACACACCATCACAAATGGCAATTAAAGCAGAGTCAAAATGTTTCTCTGGATCACATCAAGAAGAGATACAGACTGAAAAAGCTCCCAGGAGAGTAAGAAGCAGTACATTTTTTTCAAGAAAGTGAGGCTATAAAATGAGTCAGCCAGCAGACCACTTTCACCAAAGAGGGAATTAAATCTTGGTGGAAAAATGCAAACTTGTCCTCACATGTTTTAAGTTCACCAAAGGGATTTGGCATGGCTTAAAGCTTAGCTTCGCTTCATTTGCACCAATAAAACATCGACCGAAAAAACAAACTGAAGACGTGGGATGCACCAATTGATTTGCCTGTAATCAAATTTAGCCTAATATTCACTCCCATTCACTTCATTAGGCCTGTAAGAGGAACCAATTGATGACATGTGACTTAATTATCTGCACTGTGGACTTCACAAAGCTATCTCCCTGATTGCCCTGTCTGTGTGTGCTTTGATGTTGGACTTCACATAAAAGAATTAAGCCTGCACAACTGATAAATTAATAGGCATATGTTACCTTGGCTTTATCTTAAAGTTGTCTATAAGAGATTTTGTGGGTGCAACCAGAGAAGAATCACTTCATAAGGCAATCATAAGGCATCCACTGACTATAATTATTACTATAGGCTTTCCACTGTTACTTCAAACAAAAAAAGTGTTATATAGAGTGTTTGCTTTATAATAAAATCTCACACAAACTTGTTTCACAATAAGATACTCTCTCAAACAGTCCTACCAACTAAGAACAAGCAAACTGTTTTGTATTTGAATACAAACCAAACACTCAGCGAACTTGAAGGAAGCCATAGCTTAAACTTGCAGTAAAATCTTAGGGGCCTGTGTCCTTTAAGAGAAAACCAATTAAAAACTTGTTTGATTCTTTACAACATAATCATCTTCTTGTGCCTCAGGGTCCCAAATGTATTAACTCCAGCAAAGCCTACTTGCCAGTAACCTCTTACAGAAAATGTTGGCATCAAAGGCAACAAGCCACAGCAAACTAGCATCCCACTTCCGGATTGGCAGGCCATAAAAAAGGGTACTTAAAAGGACTTAAAAAGTCCTATTCCAAACAGATTCCTTGCAGACTGAGTCTTGAAGAGGCAAGCAAGGAGAAGGAGGAGGAAGGATCTAGGAGGAGCACATGGTGGAAAGACCAAATTAGCAAACTGTGTGTTTTTGTGGGCTTGGCAACAGGGAGATCCCGAAGGAGAGCTAATGACTGTAGTGGTATCTGACATAGGGGCCAAGTTTCCTTGACTGCTTTTAAGTTGCCTCCAGTCCATAGCCACCATGTCATGAGCAACATATGCTGAGCTATCTTGCAATTATACCATTATCAAGGTCTTTCCTCCTACTGATTTTCATTATATGTCATTGAGGAGACTTTACAGGAACTTCGTCCCCCTGGTCTTTTTGAAGAAGAAAAGTTTGTGTAGTCAGACCAACAAGAATGCTAGACTTTAAAAAAACAATGGGGCTGATTGATAAACATGAGTTTCAATCAACTGCAAAAAACAAATTTATGAACCTTGGCCAACAAGCCTTTAAGCAAAAGCTGCACCACTAGCAACTGTCAGGTATAACACAGTGAGACACTGAAGCAATGCTGAAAAAATCTCAAACACAATGATGCTGTACCAAGCAAATCAAACAAATCCTTGACCATAATTCAATTTAAAAACATACAAGAGATTGAAAATGGTTTAATAAAGTAAATGACAAAACTTCAGAGCACCAGACATTTAATTACAAAACAACTTTCTTTTCCAAACCATTTGGGTGAAAAATTAAATCTTGTTCGAGCCTCCAAGAAGGTGCAGTGAATATTTTATGTGCAATATGGCACTATCTTGTCTCAGGGACTAATAACTATACTTCAGTGTACCCAATTTGATTAACGCAGCTTTCCCCCAGGAGGGTTTTTGTATTACAAACCTCATTTCAGACCCCAGGTAGGACCTGAATTTACAAACAAAATCTCCTCTTCAAGGACAACTGACAAGTAAACACAGGGTGGCACAATGCTCAATTTAATGTATCACAATGACATTTTAAAACATTAGATTTCTAACTAAGAAATACATCCTACAATAACTTCTAATGGTAAGTATGAGTGACTTTTCAAAATCTTGATGAAGGTAACTTAAAGAAAATTTATATCCACTGCAGACTGTCACATGTGATATGTCAACAAGATCCAGGCAAATATGCATATTTCTTTTGAGTCCTGCCCTTTGATAAAACTCCTTTAGCCTGAAAATAAAAAGATATTCAGTAGAGCTTTGTGCCCCATGCAGAATCAACAGTGGACAAGGTGACCAATGCTGGCTGTTGTATCTCTATGACCTCTCATCTGTCTTAAGAGCCCGAAACAACAGAGAGTAGAGGGCAACTTTTATTGTCCCAGCATGAGAAAGGGAGACACAACTACTTTGGCTTGATGAATGGGGACCAACTGGGAAAGCAAAGCTGGGATAAAGGAGCAGCATCCCGCCATAAAACTCTGCTGCTCCCAGCTTTTAGTTACAAGACACCCCCGGTGTTTGAATGAGCAATGTGTAACATATAGCCAGAATAAATGAGAAATAAGTAACATTATCAACTTAATGTAAAAAGGTAGCAGGGTCTGTGTATGTGTATGTGTGTGTGTGTGTGTTTTATGTCTGAAATACAGGGAAGCTGTGTTACCACAGTGAGTCATTTATGTGAGACAGGTTGCAACAACTTGATAAAATACAACTATTTACAGGAGAGCAGTAAAGGTGACTGATGTATAAAACAAGTCAGCTTCTTTTCCCTTTAATTTTAGCCTCGACTGTCAACAATCACGTCAGACAAAGACAGAAAGAGCTGAGCTATGAGACATGTATTCTCTGTATACAGTGACTGTTTGATCCAGACAACCAGTTATAACCACTCCTGAGGTGGTAAATCAAGTCTGGGCTGGCATATGCAGTCTAAGCATAAGAGGGGGCCACCGTATGAACAAGAGACTCTTCAACAATGTATTGCTGAGTGTGACTCATGTGTAGTCATGTCGAAAAATACGACAAAGGCAAAGAAAACATCTGTTATGACAAAATGGCTGGGTTGTCTTTAAAGTCAAAATTAAAATAAAAGACAGATGGAAGATTACAAATGTATCAGTGGTTTTAGCAATAGATGGAAGATGCATCAATGGTTTTAAGAATTGGATTATTTTTAAGGCATAGTGGGCCTGTCCTGGGTTGCACTCCTAACAGCACATTGTGTGCGAGTCTACACGATTGTTATCTTCACCAAAACACTCCTATTTAGACTGTACAGGTCACCAAGAGCCTCATGGTCCTGCTGTTACCAACTGCAATGTAAGCTACATATCCAACAAAATGGCCATCAACTTTTTTCATATATGCAATGTGCTAGATGCCTTAGTAAAGTCCCGTTTGTGTTATGGTGACTGTGCTTACAACTTTGTATAAACAAAGCACCCGAGGTATATCTTTTTAAGCAAAACACCACCTTCATCATCACTTTGACACACTACCTGCATATACTGTAAACTCTGCTGGCCTAAGATATATTGCAATGTTTGTTTGCTTTGTTTTGAGTGTACAACTAACTTCACTCTTATGTTGATTTGATCTTTGTATGCAAAGATCTCCTTTAGCTCTTACTGTGGATAGTACTTACATATTTGTCAATTACTTAAAACAATAGTGCTCTTTAAAAAAATGTTTCACAGACAGAGGCATAAAGCTAAATTATTGGACATATATATATATAGCCATATGTGTGTGTGTATATTTGGGCAATTGCTGCAAATGATGACTCAAATGACGGTATGTTTTCAAAGTGCACCCATAAGATTTAGCATGGCTTTTGTGCTTTCATCTCAACTTTCTCCGTTTACTTTAGTTTTATTTAACTTACCTCAGCCTTCACATTCTTAATATTTACAAAGACTGGTGTCTATGAAAGACACTTAAAAAGGTTTCCATATTTGGAAATACATGTATAAACACTGAATGTGTTTCTTCTTCTGCCTGAGAAATAGAGTTTGTGTCTACACCTTTGGAGTGAGAGGTTTTTGTCTCCTGAAAGCAAGCCTCCTGTTTTTTCCTCTTATCTTCCACATACCTGAATCCTTCTTGCTCCCTTTGCCTCCATCTCTGTTCTTCTTTAGCACTGCCTTGAACATGGCAAGATTCTTGGTGTCCTCTCTATAGGGTCCCTTGGGGAAAAGTGAACCAAAATTCAGTCATTCACAGTGACAAGTAGACAACAGAAATGCATCCAAAGCATTGAGCAATGATCAAAAAGGTTTGATCAATTTCTAACCATTTGACAGAGGAGCACAGAACACACCAGCAAAACAGAGAGCCATTTGCAATGTGGAAGTCCTTATTTTATACAGAATCCAAACAATAACAAATGTGTCCATCATATCAATAGCCCAGAAGTATATATATCCGCATTTCATTCTGCTTAGCTAGCACCCGCCTTGGCGTTTTCCCACACCACTCCCAATCCTGCAGGTCATCAGTGAAGGGCCACATGGAAAGAATGTTCTAATATTTAAAAAGAAAAGGACAAGTTCTGCTATCTTGTTATGCAGGAAAACACTGTCAAATGCCCTGAATTCCACATGTAATTGATGCTATGACTGAACTTGCGTGTTAGCATCTGCTCTCTATGGTTGTTCCCAAGCTAGTGTGCATTTTGAATCCTCGGAGTTAAACGGTATAACATGAACTCGAGGTCCAGCGTGGAGGTGCCTGGATGTGCTTGTTTACATTGAAATTATTTATAGTCTTATGTAGTTGAACAATGGTAAAAAGCCTTCTAAACTAAACACAGTAGCAGCTTGAGCAGCTGATTGCATGGGATTTTTGGTTTCTAACCCTCTAAACACATCGTAGGTTGCCACAGGGTACCTACTGTATTAATAGCAGCAGAGCAATCTTTCCAATGAGGAGAACAGAATGGTTTCAACCAAATAACCAAATAAGGGTATGCCTTGTACAAACAAAACATGCAGTCCTTGCACCGAGTTCCCAACCCCAGAGGCAGGGCTTTAAATATCCAGGTCCTCTTACTGCTGCTGTGAGAGAGGCTATTGATCTGCCCTTATTTTATCCTTGATGGTGACAGATGAAACATTGTAAGGCAGTGCCTCTGCTGAATCTGTTATGGGGTGTGGAGGTGTGAGGAGCAAATCCCTAATGAGTCTCTGCATTTCAACTCAGCCTTGACTGGTCAAAAAATGTTTACTTTTTACAGGGTTTACTCAGTAGCCAAATACAAAATCAAGATTATGAATGCAGTTTCAAGGTAGCACATAATTAGTCTACCGCATTTGTTTTGAAGAAGAACCCAGGGGAAATACATACACACAGAAACCAAGTCCATCACATTCTCTAAGCCTGCAGTACTTATTTTAGCCCATACTTTCTGAAATTTTAACATATGGATATTGTAAAGGTGCCAGATATTTTAAAGTCCTCTTATATTGATCCTGTGAAGCTACATAATGCATTCAAGGTCCAGAAAAAAGTAAACGCCAAACTTAGTCCTTCAGAGAGGTCAGGTGCCCTCAGTGTAAACATAACCTTGATTTCTTCTCAAAGCTTTTCGTCCCTTAAAAAGCCGCTAGAAACTCTAGTGCCTTATCAAGTAACATCTGAACTTGGCATGTATGGCCTTCATAAAGAACCTGATGCTGAACTGTTTTCTTTGTAGATTTAAGTAGCCTAATCAATTGTCCTGCTCCAGTGATATCATACTTAAGATGGACTACTAGAAACACGTGGATTTCACCAAGACATATGCATTGCTTTCTAAATTTTCTTTTTGTTAACTTCCAGCAGTGACTACAGCCACCTGAAGGTTTCCCAGCAATTTGTATGGTAAAACTGCTCAGGACCCACATATCTGCTACAATTCAGAACCATTTCCTCAAACCCTTGTTCCTGCAAGTGATAACATTTCTTACTGATTGATCAATATCAACACTGTCTTCCATCATATGATATAGCTTAGAAGTGTCTTAAAAATTAGATGGTGTTTTCATTATGCATTATTCATTATTATATATAAACAGCGATTGCTGTATTTATATATGTAAATATTTTACTATAATGAAGTAAATAAGCGGTATTTTACTATAAATAACCATTCAAACTACAGTCATTGGGTTTCAGCAGAATACAGAGGACTAAGAAGCTCTGAACAGGTTTTCATTTTAAGAAAGGGAAAGTCTGGTTTGTTTCAAATATCACAATCAAATATCATGACAGCGGGGTTCACACCAGGTCTGACATTGTAAGAAACAATCTGAGGTCTCTGTCTATCAGTATCTATATAAAATAGTCTAGTATACTATTGAATAGCATAGTGAAGAACATTAGCCTGGTCAGTTGAACTGCTGACTGCCGTGTGGGAGTTGGCTGCTCATCCTCACAGTAACAATAAACATCACCCAGGTTAACCCAAAGGAAATGAGAAACGCCCTCTTGAAACTCCAAAAGCCAACATGACAAATTCCTTCCATACCCCCCCACCCTCATCCTCCCAGTCCCAGCCACTGGACACACACAGTCAATACACACTAGGGGATTGAGACACCATCTCCTCTGCCATCACTTTTTATCATGCTGTATGCTTCTATTAGCAACTTTTATAAAAAGTTGGGGCATTAAGTCCTGAACATTACTTAAATAAAAGAATAACACATTTTACTACAGTTTTATCAATAACACTGATTTAAAAATAATATATATTGTAAACATACCAAGAGTGTTTTGGGTCCTGGTTCCTGCAAGCCACAATGCAGAACCAGTGCTACATACTGAAACAGTGTGAACAACTATGACACAAGATTATAAAGATGGTCACAGATCAAGACTATAATGTTACTGTACTAACACTGATGTTTGTTGGAGGAGTAAGATGGTTTTTATAACTGACTAGATTAATAAAGAGAATGTCCAATTCGTAATATGTTACTTACTCTATGCAAAAATTAACCAACATATATGACCACTTCTCACTGGCACAAGCAGTATGTTACAGGTGTTGTACACTAAACAGGCAGAGTCTATACATCTCTGAGAGTATGTTTGGAAATCTCTACACTCCCAAGCCCCTTGAACTACTCACTAATTTAATTGCAGCTTTGTCTTTACAAAATCATACTGGACATTTGGGCAGCTTTCAAACTGTATATAAATTAGGGCTGTCAGTCGATTAAAATTTTTAATCGCGATTAATCGCATTAGTTCCTGAGTTAACGCGCGATTAATCGCGATTAATTGCAAATTTTTTACCCGGCTCTATATGTAACTTAACAAGATATT
>JAPZDY010000005.1:12452688-12472540 GCA_029783645.1 Ctenochaetus hawaiiensis
TAATTGTAAAAAATAAAGCTGACTACTTCGCGGATTTCGCCTATTGCGGGTTATTTTTAGAACGTAACCCCCGCGATTAACGAGGGCGTTATTAACGCGTTAACTTCGACAGCCCTAATATAAATATAACTTCATCACAGGAGAAGACCCTCTAATACAGCTAAGACTATGGCTTAAGCTAGCAAGCTGGTGTTTGTGATGCAACATAGTTAATAAAATGCTGCTGACATTTTACAAACAATAATTGTTGCCATATCATGACATAAGAGCATACATGATATCGGGTATCAGTTATATCATATATATGCAAAGAAATCAAAGAAATTTTGTTTAAAGAATCTTTACGAAGAATTTTGTATTAAAAAAATCCACTACTTGAAACAGGCATGAAGACAGTAAGTGTTGATGTTGCCTGAGCCTTAGGCTGTTTTTACTGGAGGTAATGGTGAGGAGGTGTGGATCCTACAATAGAGAAGGTTTAACAATCAACATGAAACTGTAATCTTGGTAAAAAAGTCTCCTTAACAGGAGAGGAATGGACTGCATGGTATGCAGTAAGACAGGCACCAAGACTCTTCTATCCCTCAAAGTCAGGGCCATCCCAGTGCTCTTAAGCTTTGTTTGGATATCAGCCTCAAAGCGTGGCCCCTCAGAAGGGGCCTCTCAATATTAAAACAGAGCAGTGAAAGTCCAACAGTGGCTCACAGGTCTTTGTGGACTCACATACTGGCTAAACAGACAAAATAGGACTCTAATATTCACCTTTGCTCTATGCGAGACATTCAAAGAGCAAGCATAAGCCTCAGAGAAATAGAGAAGCACTGTGTTGACAGTATTACTACAACCTATTCGTTTATGTCAAGAGACCCACAGCCTGTTCATCAAAAGTCCTTACCGCAACTAAAAAATGCCCCAAGCAACTGTAAGAATACACACCAAAGACTTTATTTGTGTATCTGTCCAATAACATGAAGCACTAAGGATGCTTCATCCTCCCCACTGCCGGCATTTTCAACCAGGCATATGTCAGCTCAATGACCTTCACATGTGAGATGTCCGTTACTCTGGAGCAGCTCAAGGCAACAATAAAAGGACTTCAGTCTATGGTACAATAAAGAGACAGATTCCTTTCACAGAAGAGAAATTGGAAACTGGGGTGGTTAAGAGGTTCCTCAGGTTATCAGCATTTATGTTTTCCAGGTCATTCCTGACTTGATAGAGTTCAAATCCATACAGAGTGTGAGGAAGAAAAGATCCTCACCTTCATATTGCTGATGTGACATGTGGTTAATGGGGCCATCTGGCTATACCAGTCATCTGAGACAGCTATATATAGAATGGAGACAGGATTGATTGACCCTATTGCCTCTGGCAGGTAAGCATTTCACAAACATGGTAGTTGTGAGTTAGAACCTGCTTTGTCCTATGTCAGGTGGTACACAATAGAGAGAGTGCCCTTAAGCTCAGATCAACATCACTACTGCAGGATTGCAGCAAACAGCTATTTACCACCTTATCTGTTCATTTCTTGCCAGTCGAAATGCCCTGCCAGCTCTCTTCATCAACTGATTCTACATGAATGATCACTCTCCAGATTTCAACACTGTAGTCATAGCAACATGGAAATTCTCACCATGGGCTGACCTTCATCTAGGTTTATTAAACACTGCCTCAGTGATCAGATATTTTAAAAATCCTCCTGTGAACATAATTATCTATTCTTTTGATGTCCACTTACTGAGAGCAGGAAACAGGCCCAGCCTGGACGCTGATTTCAAGTGGTCCATAAACAATGGGACGCTAGCTAACAAACCCCTTGAAAGAGGAAGTGTATGGAGTATGCATGGAGGATAGCACAGTCTCAGTGTCGGCCATTGTAAACAAAGGTTGTTTTTCACACTAGCCTTAGTGGAAGGGAAATAACAAAAGAATGGACATTTTTATGTTACTACTCTACCGGTTGGACTCAAATGTTTCCTGTGCGGCCCTCCCCATGAGAGCCTACTCAAAGCCTTCATCTCATAATGAAAAAAAGGGAATAACCTGGGACAAAAATAGCTAATCTGAAAGAGCAAAGACTATGTGTAATTTGTTAATATAATACTACAACCAGGTTGCGCATTTGAGAAGCCTGAAACCCAGTGACAGCTCATACAGGCATGTCCACTTGTAATACTACTACTGTTATATAAGCTACAGTTCAGCCCAAGAACTAAACCTGAAAAACAGTCCACACATTCAACAGATATCAATAAAATAAGTAAATGTAAGGGTTTCCTCTACAGGGGCTTTCTATGAGATTATACAGTTATTGTGGAAAAGGGACACTATCATCAGTAGCATTGTGTTTGGGTAATACAAAAACAGGTATGTAGGCATGGCACATGGTAGTATTGGTGTGATAATATATTTAACCCATCTGAGAGAAATCTAGACATTTCAGGGGGGAACTCTTAAAAACTAAATGATAAGTATTTCCTGATCTTCACTTTAAGACCTCTGTAATTACTAACTTTTACCTTGTAGGAAATTATATTGTCCCATCACAGACAGGGGCAGCTACAAGGTTCCAGCTTGGGGCAAAGCCAGCTAGTTTCTTAATAAGGAGGACTAGCCATATGGCTCAGTGTGAAATTGAAAAGGATAACATGTCTGAAATACTCATTAGACTGTCATGGGAAATGCACTATTGGTTTGGAAAGGTAGAATCACCCTCTGAGGCAGCTTGTCCTTGATCTTTTCCAATAAGACTGAAGAATAAATCCAGACACAGACCTACATGCTGGCTCAGCAGTGATGACAAGAAAACCAATGTCTTTTTTCCTTTTAGCAGTGTTGGTCCAGAAGTGTCAAGACATGTTTAAAGGGTAATCTTTGCTCTGACTTACACCTCAGGCTCCTGAAACTGAATAAACCTGAAACCAAGATGTACTAGGAATAAGACAAGATATTGCAAATCCTTACTTACTAAATATTACATTCCTCTTATGTGCTATACATACGTTAAAATTAAAGGTAGGCTTACCATAGGTGTGCATATGACCTATATCAATTTAGCTTAGCAGATCCGATGTATCGTAGACTCATATATGATTTAACATGTAGTAAGTCAGCCTTCTGAGCTTCACACCCCAGATTCTCGACTAATCTTTTCCTTTTTCTGTCAAATTAGTCAGACTACTTTCCACAACAATTACACACTCCTTACATCACACTATCTTCCAACCCTCCTCTGTCATCATCATCAGCCAACAACAGATTTAACTGCATGCTGAGCAACAACAATCATCTCATCAGAGTTACAGTCATTATCCTGCTATCACTACTGATTAAAATGTATCACTCTATTACTCATTTGCCATAGCAATCAAGTGTTAATGAACATCTGGAGTCAAAAATAAATAAAAGCTGGACCATTATTGATTAAACTCAGTTCAACATTTGCCTCCCAGGTAGCCTTGTATTTGATTAAGAGTAAAACATTAACAAGTAGCGTTTAAAGTCCACAGGAAGTTCCTGCTTACAGTGCTACGGATTCTTCGCATGCTAAGATTTGTGGGTCAAAAGGTCATATGTAAATGAGTCAGCATGTTTCCAAGACAAAAGATATTATTATAGAATTACAGGATTCCTGTAACAGACTACAGTACACCAACTTTTATGTTATAAGGATGTCAGTCTGTGCACTTTAAGAGGGAAGGACAGCCAGGCTTTCACAAAAAATGTAGATACTCCATACAGATACAGTTGTAACACAGGATAAGCCTTTATTTAGTCTTACACGTGCACTTTTACAGCCCATTTATAACCTCAATATAAACAAATTGACTGCTAAATGACATTTGTTTCACTATCTTTACGGATCACAGCAGGCTGTCCCTCTATGAAATCTGTGAAATCACAAAATGGCTTGCAGGCTTTGCTTAAAAACCCACAATACACAAGTTTTTTTGGTGTAAAAGTGCTGATGACAGTGCAATTTCAGCATGGGAAATAACAAAGGAAAAGAAAAACAACACATGGAAGAAAAATAAGGAAATTTTCAAGACAGCATAAACATGCCACTGACCAGAGCTGACTGTTTGTCTAATAATTGTTCTCAAGTGTTTAATAAATATCTGTGATCTATGAAGGTTTAGACTTTCGTGCTTAGTGTAAACATTCAACTGGGCCTCAAGTGTCTTACCAGCCTAAGGCTGGTGTTCAGTGGCATTTTATTAAATCTAAACCAAAATAATTATATAGGGGATATACTTATTTATAATTTATACTGCATCTCATTATCAAATCTATCTAAGTAGTTTGTTTAGAGTTAGGGACAACTGCCTCTTCAGGAGGTGCTAGAGTTGCATTAACTGGGAAAGTTAAAATAGTCATGGCTCAAAAGTTATTCCGTTTTTCATTCTGCCAATGTCATACAAATTAATCCCAAAATGAATTCTTTGAATGCACCTTGTCGTAAATACTGCATTTTACAAACTTTTGTGGGCACTTCAAATTCCTAAATCTCTCTCTTTCTTTATCTATTTCTGGGCATTTTCAAAAAGCTTAAAAAATTGTAAATCAGTAACAGTTGTTACCAGGAAGCACTTCCAAACACACACATGCTTTAGATACATATATGCCTACTGGCATAAGTGCAAACTTCTGCATGGACCTTGGAGACACAAACACAAATACTTGCTCACCTGGACTTTAAATTTACAGTACAGAAAATTCTGCAGTTTTGTTCTGGTAAATTAATTATCTGTGTCTCGTTTAGCAGAAGGCCTCACACTACTACTAGACTTGCCCACACCATCACTGAAACACAAAGATGAATAAATACGCATGGCTGCCATTCTGTCATGTTTATTTAATGAAATGGGGGGAAATGGGGCAACTAAATGGTAGCGCAAGCATTTCAATACAAATTGTTTAAAGCATTTAGAAATGTGAGCTAATTTATCTTAACGATGCCGTGTTGCCAGTTGAATGAAGTGCTTAGAATGAAACATGAGTCCTCTACCTGATAGGAGTTAACATGTAAGATGTCGCTGAAATGGCTTTTAGACATTTTTCTAAGGACTTTTACAAGAACAATGAAGAGTAAGTAAATGATATCATACTTCTGACATGTTAGCCATGTCAAGTTTTTATGATCCCTTCAGCTAAACAAACAAAACAGCACATAACAACCTCCGTTTTGTTTATGCTGCCAGAACGTCGGGGGGGGGGACTGCTTCTGCTATTACACTGTTATTTCACAATTAATCATCAAACCGTCTCAGTGATTCTGACAGGTAAAATGTTTTGGCTGCAATCCCACCAGTATTACACATTATAAAGCTTGCTTACATATACTGTAGACAAAACAGGAGATTGCTTAATTGAAGTTCCCATAGTAAGTAGATAGGTAGCAATACTACAGCTTTCAAATTTTTAATAAAATTCGACATCTACAATGAAAAAGTCCAAGACTATTTGAATGAAAATTTTCTAACCAGCCCAATGAAGGAAACTAACCGGAAAAATGCAAGGCAGTTAATCTAAGTATCATAGGATAATGTACTGAAGCTAATACAACACATTTATGGTCTGTGGTATCCGGTGTCCTTTAATCCCAACTCCCAAAAAATTCCACACCATAACCATCAGGATTCATTCAATAACAAACAACAGTATGCAGAAAGAAAAGGTCCTGAGCCCAACTACTGTTTAAAAATCTTGTTTCCCATTGGAACCATGTGCCTCTGCATAGAGTAGCCCCTTTCAGCAGTACGAAATCATCATCATCAACAACCAACACAATTCAGTATGCTGTCTGTCAGGTCAGTGGTTCCAATAACTTTCCCTCCTCAGCCGCAATAATGTGACTCTAATACCAGCATCTGTTGGTGGCCAACTGGCTGGGGACCATGGGAACCAGACTATGTAAGCTCTAGGAGACAAACTCTTCTAGCACTTTCAATAGGAAGAGTGCTCTGTGCTGCAAACATTTCTTATAATCCCGCAGTTTGGAGACAATTGGGGTAGTTCTTGTCTTGGCATACAGGCATGCAAATCCACTGTAATGGCTCCATAATCAGCATAAAATCGCCTGAAGTTATGTGTGGGAGTTAATACGGAGTGAATCTAGGTGAACTGGCACTCAACATGATTGTCAACAGCAAAGCCTGTTCCACCTGTTGAGTATAAAATGGAATATCAACTGTGTACACAAATTAATTTCTCTTGAAGCTTAATTGAGAGGAAAAACTCAACACAGGAAATAATAAATGTTGGGGCAGGTTCTGCCAAGGTAGAATGCCAGCAGGTTATGAGGTTAAGAAATCATCCCACCATTTGTTCAAAGAACACCTTGAATCGATTACTTCAAGAGCTCCCAGTGATCAAGGCTGAATCCTGACATTTACAAGCAACTTTTCAGAAGGCTAAAACAAAGCTCTGAGTTTTGAAGCACCAGGGTGAGCTGCAAGGGATTCCTCTATTGAATATATGCTGAAAACAGCCGGGGTCATATACAGCCAGTGGTCAAACTTCAATGACTCAATCCATGTGGGCGTACAAGATTACAGTCTCAAGCCTCCTACTATATCTGGGTTGGGTTCTGGTTTGAAAACCACTGCATCCAATCACAAAATACAGACTAACATTAGCATCAAACAAGACCACACAGTTATAAGAAAAGTAATTAACTTTTTTTGTGAAACATCTCAACTCTGGTGAGCAGGACATTACATAAAAAGTGATGGCTGTCTTCTAAAGTTGTTAGGGTTCTGTCCATCTTTATAAAAGTAAACACCTGCAGATAACACATCCATTGATGACTTTACAGTTAATTTTTAATTTATCATTTGTTAGTGAGTAAAATAGTCTGAACAAACTTCCCAGAGTCAAACCCTTTTTCTACTGACAGTCTAAACCATAGTGACTTGTAGTCACTACCTTAAAAGATTACTCACATATGAAAATGCAATGGAAACCAAATATCTTTGGGGTTTTGGACTATGGATCAGACAAAACGAACAATGTAAAAACGTCCCATTTAGCTCTGACATTTTTAATTACTTGCTGTTATGGTACGTTTGATGGAATTATTAATAAAGTGATCAGAAGTAAAGATTGTAAATTGCAACTCTGTATTCTTACCCTGCTGGATCTATCCCTAATCTGAAACCATTATTTTATTGCCAGTATAATACAGTAAATCGATAAATTACCGTCTAGCTGTCGTAACGTTAGCTCTGAGCTCTTCAATAATTATTTATTACACCAAAAACCTTTAAAGTCTTGGACAGACAAGACAAAATCAATGCAAAGTAAACTTTAAATGAAAGCAGAAAACTTTTTATATAACTTGAGGATAATCAGTTACAATAGGACCCTCAGTTCCGTTAGCTTCAGTTCACACACCATCCCAAACGGAAACGTTAACTCTTCACGTTACCTGTAACGTCAGTATGATTTAACGCAGCTAACCTAGCTTAAAGTTTAGCTTAACTAGCTTGAGTAACGAACAAATGTAACGCACCGACAAAGAAACTCGACTACGAAAGTTTAACAACTGCGAATAAGTCGAAAATAAAACATGCTGCTGTCATTCCCGTTGTTTTTGACGGCTGCTTCAATGGGCATGTCCCGACATTCCTCCCAACAAACTGCCGCAAAAAAAAACTTATCAGACTGGAGCAACTTTGACGTTACTTTGTTCTGAACCTGTAAACCGAAAGCTTCAGGCTAACTACGTGGACACAAAAAACTTGTGAGTACTTTTTAACGTCTTACCTGGTAAATGTCATGGATGTGAGAGTACAAACAAAAAGTTTTCCCAGTCTTCCAACGTATCTCCTCACGAACTCAGCCAGCCCTCACTTGATCCACCAAGGTAGGCTAAGGGACGCCGGGCTCCTCCTCCTCCACCCCGCATGAGGTCATCCATGAGGGAGGCACAGCAACTGAGTGCAGGCAACCAAGACGACTACCCCCTCCTTCCTCCTCCTCTTTTCCTCATCTTCCTCATCGCTCTGTGCATGCCTCATGGACGTGACAGGATGCTGGAGATACAAGATGCATGTATCAGGACAACTGTAAGCTGCATGCTTGTAATTAAGAAAAGGGGGTCAGGGGTCTCAGTTTTCAAATAGGCCCACAAAATCCCCCTCTGAAGTAAAATTGTTTAATCACTTGGACTTCAGGTGTTTTAGTTACTCAAGTGGCTTTTCAATTATGAATCTGTAAGTTTTATTTAAATGTAATAGCTCCTCTAATGAATTTTAAGCCAGTGAAACTCAACACAACTAGTCTGACTGAAAAATTACTTCCTTTACCATGAAACTTCCTAAGATATTGCCTGCTCATAAAATAAGTGTGTCATTTTGATAAGGGTTTAAAAAAAAGCCATGAGATGTCATTAAAAGCCAGTTAAAAGATAGTACCTGGACCTTGTGCTCTTTATTGTGCCACAGGGAAAGTATTATTGTTTTATTTCCAAAATTATGGTTAAAATGCTGATTCAGGGCACCCACACTGACAGGAATTACATTTCTAGTTAAAAATTACTCATATTTATAGCCTACTTATATAGATATTTATTTGTTAATGAGTTTATTCATTTTGTGGGCCCAAAAGAAGTCTAAAAAAAGAGTCTAAGTAACTTGAGCTTAGCCTAAAAAGCTTAAGTGTCCCAGCTTTAAAAACTAACACTCAAAGTACATCTACACAGACATTATTCTCACAGTTTAGTTCCTTTGTCCATTTTGTTCAACTTTATATTCAAGCATCAATATGCTTTATGTCTGTGTATAGAAATAAATGTAGCTGATCAAACAATAGAAACTAATCAACAATTTTGTTTATGTGTGTGATTAATTAAGTCACTTGTCAGACAGAAATGCTTAATATTTCTTTATTCCAGCTTGTAAGATGTCATGACTTGCAGTTTTCAAGGAATTTTTACCCTCCTCTTTGAATTAATAGACTTAAAACTAATCACACCAAACAGCAGATAGCTTAATTAATAATTTTAGCTATGGGTCAAATAATATACGCTGTATTATACAACAGCTTTTACTCAATATATTACTCTTTAGGCTGTAATTACTTGTTACTCTGCAGATTAAGATTTAAAGCACATGATATAAAGAAGCTAATAAAACATGATGCATTGCTACATGAAATTACCCAAGGTCATATAAAATAATATTCCACCACCTGTACTGGTTTCAACAATAAAATCCTTCTGTCAAAGATTTATCACACTGAGTGTTTTTTTATCAAGCAGTTTTACTGTTAATACATTTTGCTGCCAATATGTTTGCCTGAGAACAATTTGTAATAAGAGTGTTTTTCTGCTGTGATCTAAAAAAAAAAAATCAAAGTAGAGCATCACAGTGCTTCCTCTGTAATACAAATTTAACTTAATTTAAATTAGGTTACATGTAAGTAGTCAGCTCATGTCCAACATTAAAATGACCTATTTTTTCCACTATTAGCAACCTTAGCGGCTAAACTGTAGCTTCCTCCTTGCTGATGTTTATTACATGAGGATGGGCTGAAGCATGAGTCAAAGCGTTTATGTTAATTAATCCTAATTGATATTGGTTTGTACTAGTGGCTGTTAAAAGCAGGATGCCATTCAGTGTTTTATTGCTGAATGAGAGTCTACTGAAAGTGTCTTGACCTTAGCATTTATTAATACATGTCAGCCTATAGGCCTAGCTTAATTTACATGTAATTTTGATAGAGAGGCTAAAATCTTCTTATTGGCAGGTAAATCAAAGGTATCTAATAGATTTATAATCAGGTAAAAGCTTCAAAGTGCAAATTAAGGCTTAGGTTGCTGCATTATTGTAATAAAATATTGTTGCAAGGCTTTCCAGACTGTACTTGGCTAGTGAAGCTCTCAGTACACTTTAGTCTATGGTGACCTCATGAGGTAACATTATTTCATGCAGCTTGTTTCATCTGCAAATTTTAAGATGTTTAACAGAGGTTTGAAATCTCTAAAATCACTGTTTTATTGTTATTCTGATCATCTGTTATTCTATAATCTTAATTACTGCACAGTGAACTGCTTTGAAATGCACACATATTGAGGCTGTGAAACCACATCCTCTAAGACATCCCACGTCTCTGTGTGTTGTGGTGTCATACAGGCAGTGTGTGCAGTGTTTTCTCAGCAGCATGGTGGGCGTCGCAGGGTCAGCGAGACATCTCGGATGGCAGCGAAATGCACCATGTCTGCAAGTCAGAGAGGACCACCAACTGCTCGACTCCCTAAACAGAGCCGGAAAGGACTGTAAACTACACACACAGATGGTATCAAAGGCAGGTGTGAACAGCATGAGCATCAGTATACGAGGTCGGCACTTTGTGTTGACAAGGCTATCATCAAGTTGGGCTACTTTCTTGGCATGTGAACAAGCAGATATTGTTTGTGGATTTTTCTGATGCAAATAAAAGAGCTCATGTATGAACACATGGACTTTTCATGACAAACAAAACAGGGATCAAACACATTTTGGTGTTAAACACAACGAATAGAGTCGATGATGTTCTTTTACACCAGCCAGTACTTTACTGAAACTGATAAATAACTCACTAAGGCACATTCTGCTGTGTCAGGGTGTGTATGAGTATTGCTTTGCTCAAAAACATCGTTCACGCATCACTTGGTAGCCTATATCCCTCGTAAATTAAACAGTGGGTAGCATATGCACTTTGTTTCTAAGAGTGAGGAATGAACAAGCTTACATCTCAAAAGAAATAATATGTGGATTTAATAAGATGTTGTCTTTTAATTGCTGTAAAGAAAAACAGGCAGCACAACCTACAACAAAGTTGGCATGATTTTACTTAAAATTATGTGAAATTAAATCTGCCCAGGAGGAAATATAGACTCAGCTTGCTCAAAGTGTAGGTGCAAAACATCTTGAAACTAGAAATTATGTTTGTTATGAATGCCAATCTCTGTCTGTTGTGAGTCAAATGAAGCAGAAAATTAAATTATTTTTGATTTATGTTGTCCTTTGCTGTACATCATGATCTGAAAAAGAGGTTATTCGGCAGACATTTGTCTTGTCACAGAAGAAAAAGCACAAGTGTAAATAATAAAAATGATGATGTCTGAATTCCATTTAGCTGCTCTGCTTTTAGTGTCTTGATATTGTGCATGCTGGCTCACTGTTGTGTCTTCCTGGGATACCTGCATAGAAAAGAACCAGCATATATGCTATTAATAACACCTGTGCTTTTTTTCCCACCATGACACATCAAGAATTCTGCAGGGGAAAAAGCCTGTGTGGGCATTAATCACATCAGGGTTCATTCTTCAGGACAAACTGACATGACAGAAACTTGTAATGCAAGCAGGCTGAGGAATGTAAAGCAGATCCCAGAGAAACTGTTAATAATCCAGTCGGCCATTCATCTCCCTTCTTCCACCTCTTTTACTGTGCACCCAGGCCTGTGTTCCTATATGCAAGCCTGCTTTCATAAATTATCATAGAAAATAATTTAAAACCCTAAGAATCACATGCCCGTCTGCACCACAGCTACAATAAAACTGAGAGTACTTTTGTTCTCTACAGTTTAGCACTAATGTTACATGCACAGAACATGATATTTTATAGATTTTGCTCTATATTAAATTTCTGTAGATGGCTTCCTTCTCCTGCCCTGCACATGTACATGATCTTTAGGACACAACTTTAAGATCCAGAATGAAGGATTTAGTGGCATCTAGTGGTGAGGTTGCAGATCATAACCAACTTAATATCCCTAAGCTCACCCCCTACTTTCAAGTGTGTAGGAGAGCCTGCAGTGACTGAGAAGCCTGCACAAAATGTGAAAGGCTCTTAGTGTTTGGTTTGGTTTGCCTGTTTGGAGTAACTGTAGAAATGTGGTTTATATTCCAATTCTGCCAGCCGATCCCACTAAATCTTACAGACTCAAATCTTAAATGTTTGCTCAGCTGTTTTTTTTTTTTGTAGACACAACATTTTGTTAGAATATTTTTTCCATGCAAGTCAGTTAACTATGAGTCATTGTAAGAGAAAAGAGTCTTCTAGCTGGTTGAACCTTAAGTTTATAAACAGTTAAATGCTGCCATCTAATGGACAATGTAGCTTACAACAAAATAAACAGTATGAGGAAGAGAAGTCCTGCAAGCAAGGGACACCATGCAATTTCTTTTTTATTAAATCTAGTAAGTGCCAAGCAATACAAAGAGAAGAATTTACTGGAAAAAATACAGGCTCAAAAATTCTCACTTAACAACCCCCAACTGTCACATTAAACATACCCGAATGCCCTCTGTTTTTTATCAGCTCGTAAATCAAACTACAGCATTTCTTATAACACTAGGAAAGGCACATTAAATGCTGGTTTATAGAATTCTCACATATAAGCACAGCCTGAAAAAGCTCATTTTCTCTTCTAAATACAGAGCCCGATAAAAGCTTTCTCTCCATCAACACTTCACAGACAACCTGTCAGTCGCCTCATGTGTCTAACACTTCCTGTTCATCCCCCACAGTCGACTTCACAAGGTTCCCTCTGGGGCATTCTTCAGACACGTTCAAAACTTCCTCGGCTGCTGAATGAAAAAGGTCCGAGGTGAGTGGGGCTTCTCCACGGCGGGTCGCAGCTTGCTGTGCCTCACACTAACCGGTGTCTCAGGAAAGTCATGGCTCAGCTGCAAACACGTCAGGCAGGAGTTTATTACCTACAAAACATGGGGCCTGAGAGGCACCATAACTAATCCAGCTTTCATAAAAGTGGCTCTTCAAGAAGTGAATGTTTGTTTACCTTGTCGAGAGTTCCTGCCAGAAGAATACCAACTTGTTGCATCCTGTTGGAGGTGGCAAGGGACCTGCTGCAAGATCACAGGTTTCAAACACATGACTCTCACTTCAAATACAAAGCTAATCTTGGTTCTCTACACGGTACATCAACTTCTAAGTCCATATTTCACACTCTTTTTTTAAAATGTTGTAGATACACACTTTGGCTCACCTCAGTTTATCAGCCCTCTTGGTCTCCTTCTCTTGAGTCCCATGGGTGGCACTCTCTTCCAAGCTTTTCTTGGCCACTCGTTTACCTCCAGCCTTCACTGTTGACACAGAAGAGAAAAGGTTTTCAGAAATATCAGTTGGCTGAAGTACTCATCCATGTTTTGAAGGGATCCTGGCCCTTTTCTGCAAACTGAGAAAACAAAATTCTCCATATGTAGTTTTTTTTTCTTACCCAGGATCCACAGCAACTAAATTGAAAGTGGAACAATTTGAAGATTTGGAGAAACTCCAGTAATTGCTGTTTTTAAAGTGTTAAATTGCTATTAAAAATACTGCACAGATGGTTTGTGTGGTAGCAGGTCACTGCTCCTCAGTGACGAGAATTGAGTGAGTGGCCAACTAAGAAATTACAAAACTTCAGTCCCCCCTAGAAAACTCTTTGGGCCTCTGAAAAAATATCAAAATTAAACTAAATAAAATGAAATAAACAACATTTTGGCTCAGCGACCTGGAGGTCATATCCACAGTTAACTAGGCCACAGTCTGAAATGTTGGGTCACACATATGGACTTGGCTTCATTTAAAGGGGTCAAATTTAGAAAATGTTTGGGATCCACCGATTCAAAATCTTTATGACATCACAACACTGAACTAGCTATTGAGATATTTAAACTAAATGTAATGATCAAAATAAAAAAAATAAAAATTAAAAGTTTCAAAAAACATGGATGCAAATTACAAAAATACACGCAAGGATCAAATTTGAATTCACACAGGAAACGGTCTAAACAGCTGAGTGACGCTGCAATCAGCAATGAGCATAAATATAACCAGCACGACAAAGGAGAAGAGTGCTATATGGTGCTAAAGTGATGAACACAACTGCACGGCAGGATTTAGCATGCTTTAGGATTAAGCATGTTGGGAACATGGTGTTTTTTCAGCAGGGGCCCACCGGAAAGGACAGGAGCATGTGGGTGTAAATCACGGTGGCAAAAGTTCAGTTTGAATAAAGCAATTCTCGCAGAAATCATCAAATTAAGGGATTTCCCGCGATATGATAGCAAAGTAGCAACCTGTGCATCACAACTGGGTAAAAAAGAAACAGATTGGAAAAGCGCAAAGCAGACAATAAACGTCCCGATGTGCACGGATGTCGAGTGTCTATCTGGGTCGAGTAGTGAAAAACAAAGCTTTGGCTTCGTGCAGATAAAAAAAAAAAAAAGAGCAAATAAAAAATAAAAAGTGCAAATGTGAACATCAGTTTACCTGCTGGAGGGTGGCCGGCTTTCAGCAGAGGAGCCTCCTTTGCTCCAGATTTAGAAAGTTGCTGCACCATTTTTGTAAAAACTTTCGGGGCAAAAGCACACAAAGTACCAAACTGTCCTGAACGCCCACTTTGTTGTTTTTATGCTCAAACCGAGCTGACGTCACGTGTTGCTACCGGAAGCCTGCAGAAAGAGAAACGCCCATTTTTAATTTTACACTGAAATTGAACTTGAACTAATGAAGTGAAACTGAAAGAGCGACACGATGTCTCATTTTGATCATTCACTTCAAATGAATAAAAAACCGAACAGTTTAAATCGATCTTAACTAGATTTTGTCCTAATTTAAAAAGCATAATGAGGAAGCATCTTAAACCACAAACAACACACAAGATTGTGTCAAGATTTAATACTGTTTAGGTGTTTATCAGGCGTCAGAAAGGCTAATTTCCTGGTGCTGGATATCTCTCAGTTGAAGCAATGAAAAGCAAACTGTGTTATTAAATATCATGATGTAGCGTGGGATTGTGGGATTTGTTTTTCTTATGGATAAACGGTTACCATTGCAGATACAAAGGACCATTTCAGAGGAATCCGACGTCCTTCCTCACTCTGTGACTGGTGTCACTGCGGAAGTCAACCACATGTCAATGAAACGCACCGTTACTTTGAATAATACTAAGGATTTCTCTGAATTTGAGCATAGTTGGAAACAATTGGGAAACATGAGACAACTCGCTAAGATATATGACAGATAAATATTCTATTTTAGATCATTTAATGTGAAAATATTCTTCCATTATCTTATAAATTAAATTGTTGTAAAAATCAAGGTTTACAGCTGCTCTGTAACTTTGTGATGGAGACACTGGAACTTAAATGTACATTTAAATATTTTTTTTTATTATTATTTAGGCATCTTTTAAAAAAACACTATCTCAATGGCGCTAAATACTGACTTCCTCAACCAGGGTCTGAAAAAAAAGATCTTGATATAAAAACACGTTGCCTGCCACTGTGATACCACAAGTCCATGTAGATATCTTGAATATACTGTAGGTAAACTCTAAAATAGTATACACCTGCACACTGGCGGGCTATGAGTTCAGCTTTTGTGTTGAAAGGGCCTGAGGACCATCACATGTGGCCTAATTCAGACTAATAGAACTCTTCACAAAACTCCATATGGTCCTATGTAATTTTTTAAAGCACCTCCTCAACCTAAAGGTTTAACTTAACATATTGACGCCTGTGGGTGTGGGCTCCTACATTTATAAATATTACTAACCATTTCAGTCTCCAGGTTGTCCTGTATGATCTGCTGCTTTACTGCAGGTTAGAGAAGGTTCAGCTAAATATGTTTTACCCACAACCGTTCTAAGGTCAATGTCAAAACCAACGTAGGCTTAGCTGACCTTTACTGCACTGTTTTGACTCTCTACTGCGTCACTGGTGGATATTATTTGTGTTTTGTCCCAGTAGCACATGTATGAGACCGCACAGTGTGTGCTTGTGCTAAGTAGACACAGTAACATAAATTTTCTAGCACAAGTCTGAAAAAAATGTTTCAAGACCATTACAATTTCAGTTTGGTTAGTGTATTTTGCATACTGCTAAAATAATATTTTTAGTCCAATTAAAACAAAAACTTCAGCAGCAGCTTTTGGTTTCTGGGGGCAGCAAGTTTGTGCTGCCATGAATAAGGAGACTGTTTCACAACAAAGAGGCAAAAATTGTCTATTGTTTGATTGTTGTTTGATTTTTTTTACCCACAGACTGTCTCATATTCCTATAGGTAGATGTGTAACTGTTAAAATGTGCTAACAAGCGCTGTGTTACCATTTTTGATCTTCACCACAGTCTGACATACTTTCTCTACAGTACCATCGGCTGGTTAATGTGAGGATTTGCTGCCAATAAATAAATAAAGTACTATAAGGCTGAAGAGCTGCATATCTGTTGAAGTCATTGTTTTTTGTATTACATTGAGAATTAGTTAATATATGTTTTAGTATGTAAACCCAACCTTAACTCCTCTTCTTCCTCCTGCAAGAAACTCCGTTAGAAAGATCTGCTGTGTGCTTTGTTTCCATCTCTTTTCCTCTTTTTTCTTGTGTAGATGGGAAGTTTAGCTAAAATATTTTTACTTTTTAGGTGTCTCATTTATTTATATGTGCTTTTCACATTTTTCATCCAGGGCTGGTTTGTTGTTTTGGCCTGAGACGTTCTATTTTAGCTTCCATGTTTGGCAAAATCCTTATCTTGGAATCCCTCACTGTTAAACACATTCACACTGCTCTTTCATACTCGGCAACAGTGTTTGGAAAGTACCATTTTTTTAAATTAGATTCTTTTTTTTTTGAAGCCCGAGGGCAAAATTGATTTCCGCAGGTGTAAGCACAGGGTTAGTTCTGATCATTGTTGGTAGGGTTTCTGTGTTCTCCTTCAGGGCGCCTCAGCAGAGTAGTTTTATTAAAAACAGGTCTGCCGGTTCAGAGCATGTTTGTGTAAATACAATTTAATGAAAGATTTTTTTTTCCCCACAAGAGCAGAATAACAGCAGACAAACAACTTCAAAAAGAGAGAAGTGTTTGATATCTCCTCCTCATCTCTCCATGTTCACACACATTTCTGTTAGTGTGCATAGAAAATGACAGTAAACAGGAAGTTCATATATGTTTGCACGCTATGAAAAGATGCAATTACACCATGAGTTTAAAAAACAAAACTGACCTTTTATTATTTTATCATGGTTGTGTTATGATGCCATCTTTGTCCACATATTTCTTCATATATTTATATATCTATAGAGATTTTAACATGGCACAAGTTTCTTTTTTAACCAGTGCTGATGAGTGTAAACCAGGTAACATGTTTTTTTTCTGTATTTACAATAAGATGAAAGAAATGTACACGACTCCATGGCATTACACAACTTCAACAATAAGTACAGATACAATTTGATCCCTCTGTACAATCTAACATCATTAGTTCACTATCTTGTTTTTTTTTGTTACAGTTGATGAGTTCATGATCCATTTTGGCTTCGGCACATACACAATTCCCCCTCTTGATTCTTACCGCAGACCCTCGCTCACATGACTCACACCTTTCATCATGCTATCACAGCTAAGAGTTTTATAAAGAAAATAAAACTAACATCTAGACAGAGCAGGACGCACGTCTTCTCACGCTAGTGTCTGGTCTCGTTCCTCAGCAGACCCCCAGCGTGATTCCATCTGCTTCTACCGAAAACTAGAAATAACTTAAAAAAAAAAAAAAAACATTCCTCAATTTCCTTCTTTGGCACACATTCCATCTTTCCATCTGCCATCGCTCAGTTGAACTCCCCTCCATACACACACATTCACTTTACAACAAACACACTTATAAAGCCAAAGTTCATGAAAAAGTTTCTCATTATTTTTTTGTGTGCTTTCCAACTCCTCGGGCCCCGGAATGAGAATCTGGGCTGACGAGACGTTCTTGATCACGACCCAGGAGCATCTCCGGACTTTATACCCAGGAGTCAGGAGAGCCGGGGTACTGTTCCGCCCTGTACGAAGGCCTCCGTGTGCTAGCGTAAAAGTCCACATAGTTGGTGGTGGATTTCAGTCCATGAGGCTGGGAGCTGTATTCTATCATGGGCGGGTAGGTGATGACCTCATCCAAGTACGGGTCATCGTAGCCGTGGGGATGCTTCAGGTACATTCTGTATGTATCGTAATTCCTCCGGCCCGGCTCCTCTGTATAATACATAGGCTGTAAGGAAGAGAGACAGGTAGGCTGTGGTGAGCTAACCGACACAAACATCACAGCAGGTTGTGCACAATGCATTCTTGTTTGGCTGGAGATTTTTCAAGCAGTAAGCTAATCAATCACCTTCCAGCCGCACACATCTCCAGCCTCTATAAAAACAGGAAACTGCTTCAAGGTAAATGACAGAAACCCACAAGATAGATGGAATCGTGTTTGTCTGAAATTAACGGGGTAATGACTGTCCTCACACATTAACTGGTCTAAATGTGATAAGATGAAGGACACAAGAGAACTCTCTTTGTCTGCCCCATCTCCTCCCACCTCCCTCCTTCTCACTGTGCCCATTATCTGAATGGGCACACATGGATGTGTCCCACAGTGACAGGTGCCTGAGACGCAACCAGACCATCCCAATCCCAGCAGTCACATCCACTTTGGCTCAGACAATAGCTGATGTGCTGGGTCAATCCCAGCATCGCCATTTATCCACAGTGGAATACGTGTCAGTCTCTTTGTATTAGTCAAGTCGGGTGGAAGAGCTGGTAGTCCTCGCCAGGTTGATACAGCGCAGAGGAGCAAGTGCCTTGTACCAATACTATCAAACATTTCCTAGAAGAAACACTGGTTTTCAAGGAAACACAGCTTAAGTTTGCTTTCATTGTCTCAACAATGAAGCCAGGTCAACCGAGTAATCTAAGAAATCTAATCCAGTTGTTTTCTCATACAAGCTGCTCTTTTTTGTCCTTGTCATTTCAATATTTTTGGGTGTAAAATTTTTAAAGACAAATGCTTTGGAAATTGTGACACTTGTGTTTAAACTACTTAACTTACTACAGGGTTGATTGAGAAATAATGAAAAAAATGTAACAGTATTGAAAATCATTCTTACTTTAAATGCCCTTTTGATCCATTTAAATTTATATCAACATTTAAATACTTTAGAAGCAACACTGATTATCTTCTGACTTGAGATATGCTCATTTTAAAACTCTTTCACTAACGCCTGAAGCATAGTGACAACATGATAGTAATGATTACAAACTTTATACACACATCACTCTGAGCACCATACAGTGGCTTATGCCCCAGGCGAGTTATTGTATGTTGTATTTGGTAATTATGATACTATTGTATCACTGTAGGGGGAGGGGAGTGCTGTGTGTCACTGTCAAGATAAGTTGTAAACTACTACAATAAATGACTAAACTACTACATAAATAAATATCATTATAAAAATATTCTATGACAAAATACTCAATGGTAAATGTAGAGTTGCTTTCATTGCAGAAATAATCTCACACACACACCAAGAGCGGAGAAAACAGCCTGTGAAGCAGAACTCAACATTTATGCAGAATGATCATATTCACCTGTGTTCTTCTCGGCTCTTCTCTTGTAGGTGATGAGTAGTAATATGGAGAAGGCTGACCAGACCCTGGAAAAAGGTTAAAAAGAGACGTTTTGTGGGACTTGCAAATATACATATCAGGGAAAAATTGTGCACACCCCCATGGGGCAGATGTCTGTATTTAGGATCAAGAAGTGCTATGCTGTGCTGATCTGGGGAAAGATATAAGACCAAATAACTGAGTTGGACACGGCTCTTCAGTTGTTTACGTAGCCAATTGGATGGGTATTTTTCTTGGCACTTCATCTAACTGATGGAATGCTGAAACACAATTTCCACTTCGCTATGTAATGCATGGACTATTGAAGCTGCGGCTCGTTTTGTTTGCTTTGCCTGCCCCCAGCTCCCACCAACCAGCCTAGTCTGGCCAGAGCTCTCGTCTGGCTGTAGTATGTCTGGGTACCCACTCACTGCCCCTGTCT
>JAPZDY010000005.1:12474047-12491949 GCA_029783645.1 Ctenochaetus hawaiiensis
GGCCCGCTAACAATGGCATCATTGTAGTGTGTCAACCACTGGCTGGCCAGTTCACTTTACTGCTGTGCAGAACATCTCCAGGACAAAAAACAGCTCTGAAGGGCTCTGAATGAAACCAGCTGAGTGTCTCAGGACTGGCAGGCTCTGGTGAGATGATAAGAGACGCCTGTGTTCGCCAGGGAGATGAAACTCTACGGAATCTGCTTGGAGCGTTATGAGGAATTAAACAGATAATGTCCACTGCACAGAAAAGGACCACAGGGTAGCCAGTTATTACAGTCTGCTGCAGATAGTGGATACTGTTAGAATGTGGTTTTAACAACTACTGACATGCAAGCGTTTTATACAGGTTTCACATGTCTGCATTGTTTGAGTACCTGTATACTGTTTTTTATGGATTGTGTTGTCCCCTTGGTAATTATAAAATTGCATAGTTGACTGTGCTCTCTGATAATCTCTGATAGTGTCTCTATGCTCTTTGATGCCCAGCATGGCAGGAGACGACGTGGCACTGGCAGCTGTGAAGAGAGAGAGGGGGAGAAAACAGTTTAACATGAAATTCCAGAGGTTTTTCCTGTTTCACTGACAGTTTCTATTTTCATCTGGAAGGGTTCGTGGCAAACTTGAGCCTACCAGGGTGGTTGACAGGGGACATCTGAATGGTGCTCGTGGGCAGGGTGGGCTGGGATTTAAACCGGTCCCGTTCAAGTGTTGACACTGGAGTGAGGAAATGGTTTTGGTTCCATCCATCCTGTTAGAACAAACAGAGAGGAAAAGTGGCGGTCTGAATGAGTAGAACAGTGCTGGATGTCATAAGACTCTTGTGTGGAATCTTTAAAAATGTTCTCTCTGTGGCTGGAGAGGAAACATTTACAACATATACTGTTAAAAGGCACATTTAACTATTCTATCCCTCTGGCCCCTTTAGTATCTGCAAGGCATTTCTTTCTTTTCTGTAAAAATCCAAACCTCTTGTACACATGTTACATTATGGGATGTTGCCATCAGCATCACTGTGCTCACTTTCTTATAGATGGTTCGCAGATCCCGGTACTGCCACAGTGTATTCAGCACCTGAGCAGTTGCTTTAACAACCTTCATAGAGTATCTGGAAAACACACAAAACCATAATCATATATAAGTGTTCTCAAATCACTTTAAATTGCACATTTTAAACAATTACACTGTAAATATAACAGGACAGTTTGATTGAGGGGAGAGAATGTCCTCAGCTTGTTTTAACCTGGAACAGTACTGAATATATAGCAGGCTAGAAATAGCAACAGTACTGTTCCATCATTCCACAGGGACCTAAAACCTCAATGCACACAAAACCACCTTCCCTGAGGCTGTATTAAATGCCTGTGTGTGAGAGTGTTTGTAAGAAACTCTCACTGTACAACGTCCAGGACAGTGTGTACAGCCCAGCCAGCAGCCGCATATGGCTGATAAAAGTTGAAGCGTTCTAGCAGTGCATTTGAGCATGTGCACATGTTAAAGCAGGCAGGTTTGCATCAGTGTTTGCTCTACACCAAAAAGTGACGGGACAAATATATGCTGCTGTAGCACACCTGTCTCCTCTGCCCTTGGTGATGTTGACCAGCTTCTCGATGCCACCCGTGTCGGCCAGGGCCTTTGCGTTCTCCATGTTTTTGCTGGTGACCTCATGCAGGGTGCAACAGATGGCCGCCACGGTCTCGTCCGACAGCAGGGTGGTGTTCCCTCCGGGGAGACGATTGACCAGGTCCCTCATTGCATACTTCCCTGAGAAGGAGGAGGGGAAGTGAGACATGCAGCTAACACATTATGTTTTACTGTACAGAAGGTTTGTGAGCAGAAGCTTATGCACTGAGAGAAAGAGAGGGGGGGCGGAGGATGTCACACATACACATATTTATTTTCCTTGAAAACAAAAAAGTTATATAATTTATAGGTGGATGTTTTCCACAGTCATTTAATCTACATTTTCTTTTAAAATCAAGATTCTGCTTGACACTCAGGTAGGTAGGCTGTTTTCCTGTATGACACTGCATTATCACAGCAAGGATGTCAGACTGCTTGTGCATCCTGGTGTTAAAAAAAGATTGTTTCCCTCCAACTCTCCTTCAGCAAAGTCCAGCTGAAGGTCCTGAATACATGAAGCAAAAACACACACACACAAAAGATCTTAAAACCAACACTGCAGCTCCTCCTTCCTCAGCCTATAGCTGTTACTCCTGCACTGCTGGAACTGTAAGTGCTCATTAATTCCACAGAGAGAGCACATAAAGACTTGCTTTTCACTAAATGAGACTGTTTCATGGAATAAAAAAGGGGCTGAAGTGATAACAAATGAAAAAAAAAAAATAGGAGTTTAAATGGTTACACAAAACCCTGCTTCTGTTCTTGCATTTAACTTAAAAACATGGTTTTAAACACTTCTGGATGTACCTCCTGATAAATCCTCCATACTTCCCAAATCCATGTTTTATGCAGCATTAATGTTCAGCCATTTACACCGTGACTTATCCATGCAACATGAGCAGCCAAGGTAAGAACAGTATTAAAGACCTTCATTTAATATCATCTTATTAAATTTAAACCCATTACAGTCTGAAATGTAAGCTGTGTTAGAGTGTGACTGCAGACCTATGAGCTCCTTGTTTCTGACATCCAGTGCCATGTTTCTCAGAGCCGTGGCAACCGAACACACCACTCTGTCGTTATCCATCCGCAGCAGCTCCACCAGGATGGGCAGCCCCTTCTCCTTACGCACTGCTGCACGAATGTAAGCTGCAAACTGCACACAGAAAAACACACACACACACAAAGAAGCATTAAACTTTCAAAAGCCTCTTGATGCCACATGGGGAAACAGAGGGTCTTGAGGTGTGGATTTCAGCTTGTGTGATTCCAAGTGTGAAACTGACGTCAGCTTTGACTGACACAGAGGAGGTGAGCTGTTAAATCCTTTTTAACCAGCTGAATAGATGCTTTGTCTCGTAGGATATCATAGTTAACAGTGCATATAAAGACAGAAGAGAATGTGCGGTTTTGTTTGTGTGCACACAGATGCACAAACGCTGATATTTTACCTTCCAGTTGCCTGCTGACAGGTTCTGAAGGGATCCAGCGGCGCCCTCCAGGGTGGCTGGATTTGAGCTCTCAGCCAGCAGTGTCAAGTAAGGTTTGACCACCGAAGGGTGCCACAGCATCTCTGCCCCTTTGGGAGACTTGGAGAAACCGGGGATGGGTCCCACACCATCCCACTGAACAAACAACCACAGTGTTTAGTCAGGTTGAATACAGGTTCTGTTTTTTCCATTTAAATACATAAAGAAGTACAGAGCACCTAATGCAACTATAGTAAGGAAAAAGGGAAAAAATGTTAAGTAAAACACAATGGCATGTACAATGGAATAGGTACATATACAGTATGAAACGATAAATAGCATAGTGCCAACAGGGTTTAGCTGCATGGTTTTCTGTGAGAGATCTGTACTTCTTGCAAACATTTTACACTGGTGCTGATCGTTCATTAACTTTGACAGACATAACCGCTCAAAAGTTTAAAATCACCTGTTTTTAGCTGTTTTAGTTTTTAGTTCAGTAATGGCTATTTAACAACGAGAAGCAAGATAAGAGTGATTCCGATACAAAATTTATTGATACCATGTAATTAGGATATTGAGCTGCTAAAGCAACACCCCTGTTAATTTCAGATTGTTATAGGTGTTGTTGCACTCATGTGCATGCTGGTTTTACCAGTAGCTGCTGTAATCCTATATTTATTTTTAAACTGCTGCTGAGATGTAGCTGACTTTTTCTGCCCTTTCAGTTTTTAGTCTCTTTAAACCTTTGTTTTCCTTGTACCACACATTTCTTTTTTGCAAACCTTTAAATAAAAACATCTATCTATAAGGAGCACTATCCAAATCTAAAAGCATGAGAGACCAATGAAATCATAGAATGAGTGTGCTGAATCAAGATTTTGTGGCAGGCGAATCCAGACTCCTGAAAGTTAGTTTTTGTGTTGAATAAATGTGAACAATAACATTTTTAGCTGATTTAAATACAGCTCTGAGCCTCTTTTGGAAAGTCTCACACTCACTGTCTCTTCCTGCAAGCTCTTTTTCTTCTTCTTTTTCTTCCTGCTCCAGCAGCTGGAATCCACCTCTTTACTGGGCGACTCGCTGCCCAGTAAGCCATCCAGCTCCTGTCCCCCTATCAGCCGGGATGGTGGCAGCTCCAGCTCCAAACGGTATGACAGGTTCCTTAGAGTGCAAATACAGTTCTCCACAATCTGACGGCGGGCAGAGGGAGACAGCAGTTAGAATGAGTAGCTATAGCAGCGGCTTTCTAAATCAACATGACAAAAGCTGCACTACAATGAACTGTGCGCAGCAAGCTACAGTATCTCCTGCCAAAGTGTGGAACACAGGCCTGCTATTTACAGCGTCACAAATCAATTGGATATGGAATCCAATGGTCTCTAGTTTGAAAAAAAAAAAAAACTGGACCAGAGCAAATAGATTTAATTCCATGCTGTTTGAGTGGTGCTCAGGTTTTTACCTCAGATAATGTCAATGAACATACATGTCTGACAAAATTAAGATGCAATTTTCTCGTTACAGATGAGCCTCTTGTCATTTTATGACATTTACTCTGTACAGTGATTTAATTTCCACTAATGCCACTGACAAATATTTATACTGTACACCAGGTCAATGAGTAAGTTTATCAGATTCTGAATGCCTGTTGTCATGCATTCATGGCTTTAGCTTTAGGTTACTAGGTACATGAAATAGTTCCTAGTGGATGCTGTAAGTCAATCAGACAATAAAATGATTCAAACTGGGTTTTCCCTGGAGCTTCTTATCATGTGGTAGCATGTTTTCCAGATGGCTCTGTATGTGCATGTGTGTGCATGTGTGTGTTTATGACTGTATCTTAGCGTGTACCTTGCTGTCGAAGTCAGAGGTGTTCACACAGGCTTTGATGACATAGAGCAGTGAGTCAACTAGGCCCTCACAACTGCGCATCTGTTTTCTGGCCTCCTCACCAGCTGAACTCAGGTTCCTTTTAAAAAGAACACCACACACAAGAAACACACACACACACACACACACACACACACACACACACACACACACACAAGAACACACATGGAGACACACAGACACAAATTAGGCCTTTGATTTGGGGCTTTGCTCTACAAACAAATGAGCATACACAAATACAGAAAAAGGCAGCTATGTTTGCGTGTGTGTGTGTCCCACTTGAAAGCGTAATGTGGGTTTCGCCATCCCCATGCAACATACATAATGTATGAAGAGTGTGTGTGGTCTTACAAAGTCATTATGGCACTTTGCTGAGTAAATAAGGAATTACCTAAGTGTGCTTGAGCACACAAACAACCGGATCTCTGCGTACAAAGCTTAACTCTTGATGCACCACAATGTCCCCAAGAAAAGCTGGAAATATTACATACACTGAGTAACATAAAATGATGATGACTTTAAAACTGACAGATCAAAATCCTAGATTTGGATAAAACACAGGAAAATACCAGAGTTATGAAATTTGTTTTTTGATATTTGGTGTTTATATTTAGTATTTATGACAAAATACACACCACTTTGATACTAACTGAATGTGAATGTAGGCAACTCTTCATTGGTCTCCAGAAATGTTAAAAAATCCTTGCTTTGTGTTTATTTTTGTGGTTAGTCAACTCAGTATTACATTTTCTACAATAATAACAAACACAAAACTATTTACAGGGTGAGCTCATTCCACATTAGATGTAATAGCGTCAGTTGTCCACCTTGGGGTGCTAGTACCAAGCATGTTCATCAGGTGGTTTACCTTAGACAGCCAGTGCTGTTCCTAAGCACCAAGGAGGAATGAAACTTCAGCTTGTGGTCGTCATCGAAGGTGGAGCTGCTCCATCCGGAGTGAGGGATGATCACAGTGTTGGTCAGGGTTGTTAAGGCGTCCCGAATGATTGTCATCTTGACGGTGTCACACGAGGACAGGTTCCACAGCACCCCTGCAGAGACACCCACAAGCAAACACAGGCAGTGAGAGAACAGGCATGCAAACCTCCAGTTATGTCAGCTGTCATGTGCAGTTAGGATAACCCGGCAAAAATACCGACAACCAGGGCTCTTAATAGCTCAGTGTTTGTGGATGTGTCCACAAAAAATATAACATAAAAACAAGCAGGGACTGCCTCAAAACACACAGGTCCCAACTGGATATACTCTTCTTCACAAATGAAACTGAGGCTCTAGCATAGAGGCATCGCACATTCACATTAAATTTCATCTAGGCAGAATATTCTTGGGCAGAGATTATTAACTTGAAATGAAGAAAAAAAAAGAAAAAGAAAGAGGACGGGGTGGAGATCCATATGGCACAGGCTCAGTCATTTGAAATTATGCCATCATTTCAATCAATTCAAATGTACTTTTTGTAACCACTGATAATCATGCACAGTCCTGGCAGCCTTTGATGCTGCATCTGTCAAGGATTAGCCTGAATGTAACATGTTCCTCTAATTAGTTGCCTCTTGCTGCTAGGCTTATACCAAGGCACAGGCTGACTTCTGCAGGGGCACCAGCTACCTTGAAAGAGGCTAATACCACATGAGCTGAAATCCACTTTAAAGATCCAGGGCTAAATACAAAAAATGCAGTCACAACAAAACTACAAAGTACAGTATGCAAGTGTGTTAATGGTCTGACTGTGACAGCCCTCATGACTTATGCATTATGTTTGGGTCCGATTTAGTTTTCTTTTTCTTCCTTTCACAATAAATGACCTACAGACCAGGGATGCTATACACCGAACTCTGAATGTGTGTATCTGTCCCTTGTCCACACAGATGCCTCATTTTAGGGGTGAAAAACAAGCATAAATGTTCCTGACTTCTTCTTTTTTAACCTCACTTTTTATTTTCTCTCAGCACACCGTTTCCTCTCAATAATTGAACCAACAGAGACAATAATAGGCTATAATATGGCCCAAGAGCTCAATTGAAACACACTGTTGGCAAGAGACTACACAGACAGATATTTTTGTGCCAAACAGCATCTCTTCTAGTCATTTCATCAAAAATAATCTTACTTATCCTCACCCTTATTAACCTCACATCAAGGTGCTTTGAAACCAGTTCAAATACTTAAATGCTTACTTGTTTTTAATTTTTTATTTGGACAAAATAGAAAGACAAAGCAGGGAATAAAATTATACTTGGCCTTTCAAAGTTAGTATTCAGCATATGCTTCTTATCAGAGCTTGCCAGAAAGTGTGCATGGGGCTGCATGCCGAAACCCTATCATCAGGTGGGCTAACGCCTTTGCTCTGCTCAGGCAGTGGGATACATTTCAATCAAATCCTTCTGTGGTGATTGAGCTCTGCTCCTTACTCATGTACATTTGGGCCTGTGTTTGCCTTTCTCAGGGGATACTAAAACACACAGGGATTGCCCTAAAATAGGACCACTAATGTGGCAATAACACAAAAGTTTTCATGCCAGCTGACCTCTACAATCCGCTCCCTGTCCAGCAAGTTCCTCCAAACCCTCTCTAATGTCAATTTGTTAAATATTCCCTACAGGATTTCAGACTGGTCCTGTGGAGGCAGAGGCATCCCAGAGAAATCAACAGACAAATTCACTGAAGTGTGACTGACAACGCTGTCAGAGGTGCAATACCAGCGGCAATACCCATAATTCATATCTGACAGTCAGATGGAGCAGACCTGTGAATGTGTGTGGATAAACTGTGTTTGCTGCCCCGTGAGATGTTTTCAGCTACCTTGGCCTGGCTTTGAAACACTGACCCGATGTAAACACTGTTGTGACACCAGGGTCAATAGTCTCTCCAGGGCTCAGTCAAGGAGAGAGGGGGGGCTCAATACAGAAAAAAAATATGAAGCTCCTTGGAACATCTAACAGCTATTGAAGCATTGATCCAAGAAGTAACTGAACACTGGATGGACATTTGCTGGCCCTGTAAACATTACTGACAACCATCCACTTGCTTTGCATGTTAATCAGTATTGTAACCCCTTGTTGCAGGCTTTCTTAGCTTTTTCTTTTCTTTTCTTTTCTTTTCTTTTTTCTTTTCTTTTATTTTCTTTTTGTTTGCCACAAACAACACTGAAGGCAAACAATGTCAGTGCAAAAAAAACAGTTTTTTATTAGACATAGACTCTCTCAAATCATGAGCATATAAAGAGACTGCTCAAGCAGATTTATAACAGCATGAAAATGGTAGGCAGAATTACAAATAGAGAACACTGATTTCCTTCAGTAAAGTGCATAATACAGGTGTATGTCAGCAAACAGACTTCTGTCTGGGTCTTAAGCAATTTGGCTCTCATTGGACACTTGGTTGTGAGGGACGGACATGTCTGCAGTGATGGTTCAGTAGGGTCAGCTTTGTGTGTAGGGGTATAAAGCATTTACCCACAGCTGAATTGTATCCACCACCACATAGTTCAAGTCAAGCACACAGTGTGTACTAAAATGTCTGGGAGACATTTATAGACAATATGGCTAGTTTAACTGTTGTTTTAATAATTCCGATGAATATCCAATAGGTCATGTGTGATTTCTATTAGTTCAAGTCATAAGCTCTATAGCTTTTCAATCTATAGAGCTTATGACACCCTCCATCCTGAGACTTTTGTTTCATATAAGGAAAAATTCTGCCAGTGAAACCTTAAATAAGGAAAAAAGTGAAGACAACTCAAGAAGAGCAGCAGATGAGAAAATTAAACTGTAGTTTATTTCTAGGGCAAAACATTAAATTGTTAACCATTTCAATGCTGTCTTGTGTAAATGTTACTGTATAACTTGCTGGCTAGCAAGCTTCAAGTATTTGCACTCACCAAGGCTAAACACAACTCCTATCCATCTCTTTACTAAACACACAAAGGTTAACTGATTTTTTCTAGTTAATTCTGAAATTAAACAACCATTTTTTTAACAATCTTCATCTCTTAAACCACAGGTCAGCGTGTCATTGACTTTGTGAGGTATCGTGACTGGGTGGGCATTTACTTCACTCTATGAGAAGCTGTTGATCATTCAGAAACTGCCAAATTCATTAACCTTTCTATTTTTGGGAGGTGAACTGGAAACTTGTCAATGCTGCATCGACTAGACCGCAGACAAGCAGCCTGGTGTGTGCTTTTGAAGTTAGTGGGCGTTTCTAATTTTCTCTCTCAAACAGTGGAAGTCCAAGCATTGCTTCTTTCAGCTATAAGTGGATTCTTTTGGGATCAAACTTAGTTGCTTGTTTAATTTAAAAGTCTTAACTCATCATTATTTGATCTAAAAAATAACAAAAAACAAAAACACAGCAACTATGTGTGGTATTGTTTGTTTATCTGTGTGTTGATCCTGCTCCTTTCATTATGCAAATCGGGAAAGTTTAACTTTTCATAGCCTTAGTTTGACAAACTAAATAAAATTATACATATATATACACAGAGTTACTTAGTTTTTCAAGGTGACCAGTTTAAAAACAGGTGACTAAACTTAGCATGTTCTTCAATACCACAAATTACAGCACTTTATACAAATACCTGCTGTAG
Organism: Ctenochaetus hawaiiensis; assembly: GCA_029783645.1. Lineage (NCBI taxonomy): Eukaryota > Metazoa > Chordata > Actinopteri > Acanthuriformes > Acanthuridae > Ctenochaetus > Ctenochaetus hawaiiensis. The sequence continues at coordinate 12,483,636 of JAPZDY010000005.1, forward strand.
ACTTGCTGCAACTCTCTGTCTTTTTGTGAGATGCAATTAATGAAAGAACCTAAAAAAAAAACAATTACAAAAACAAAGACAATAAAAGCTACATAATGACTGACATTAGTGAAAGTGTGAAATAGCACACTTGAAAGACGATGATAAATAACTGGCTTGCACAAGAAGCAAAGATTTGTCTCTCCTGGCAACAGATGGTAAGTAAGGATATGTGCGTGCCAGCCAATTCAATAATCTCCTCAACGATCTCTTTTTATTGACCAGATATGTTTTTTTCTGTAACAACAAATTCGTATTTAAATACACTCAGCTGTGTTGGTGCAAAAAGCAGGCTCTCAAGCTCAAGCACAATGAAATTATGATCAAGAATGTAGTTGAGTTTGCCAAAGAAAAGCCAAGATAAGGGGAGCAATGTGATATCTCTCACAGGGTAACAAAACAAGCACTTGTGTGTTTGTGTTTATGTGTGTGTGTGTGTGTGTGTGTGTGTGTGTGTGTGTGTGTGTTGAGTGCTAGTTTCAGGTGTCACTTGTATATAAAGTTAATGGCAATGTTGAGAGATTTGAGAGACTTAGCCAGCCTTTTGTTTCGAGGGGCTGTTTGAAGACAGAGCAATAATTACAACAGCTGAGGCAAGATGGAGCAGGTAAACGAGCTGAGGTCGCTTTTGTGTGTCCCTACAACATGACCTCTGACCTGGAGGGGTAGCGTGCCTGTTGTTGCAGCTAGTTCTAACGTAGCACAGGTGACACCTGGACCTCCCAAGGGAGCCAAGAAGGAGCCACAGACATAATTGGAGCCCCAGAAAGCTTCTCAAGCTAATTTCTGATACCTGACTCACTTCCTCACTAGCTTTGACAACACTGATGCTGCTTTCAGAGGTGTTACAATTCATTGACGCATAACATTGCCAAATATTGCTTTTATAAATAGAAATAAGCTGCTGGTGAGTGACTGATTCCTGTCTGCACCACTCAAAGCTCTGATGTGGGATGCCCTTGTCATCCAGCCGAAAGCTCTTGATGTGGATTGTTCTCATCAGCTGTAATTAACCAGAGGTGATGCAGCACTGCTGACCTTTTCTAACTGCTCCACATCCTGGGGCTTGCACTACCAATTAGCCACAGCAGACTCTCACACTTGGAGATGAAATGATAAGAAACTTAAAACAGAGCTCACATTAAGGCTGGTTACTCTGATTGGGCAACACATCTGCACAATCTTTTGAAAAGGGAGAGCGCAGAGAAAAAATTCAGTGATTGTCAGCTGTTAACTTCAGTGTACTTGTTATGCTTTTGTACAAGTACATGTATGAGCAGAAACAAATTCCACTTAAGAAATCACCATTTTCTTTTCTGCTAGGTGTTCAGCAAAGTAAACAGACTCTTTGTTGAAAGAGGAGACTGAAATCCTCAGAGACGATTTACAAAACATGACTGAGTGTTGTGTTCATACTGGCTGTATTGTTTTCCTTCGGTGGACCGCTGGACTGTAACCGGATACCATGTTAGAGCGGGGGCTGGAGTGGAGCTCAAACAGCTGACTCAGCCACCTGGAAGCCAAAAGTCTTGGCTTGCTTTTTTCAGTAGTGCTCCACCCTGATCCTAAACAACATTGATTTATACCCAGTTACCCAGAGCTTAGTCAACATACAGTCCAATGCAGAGAGGCGGAGACTGTCAAGCAGACTGTCAAACATCATTGTTATCAGTCAGTGAAGGAGCTAAGTCTCTCTACATATGAATCCTGTAAAAATGGGTTTCAATTTCTCTCCCCATATCACAAGCAGTAGTGACAGGAATAACAGCAACTTAGGGAAAAGCCTCTAAGTCTCCGTTACTACGACAATCATAATCTTGGGAAAGACCACAGTAAGCAATTTGTCTGTTTAGTCAGACTACCTTAATTCCCTCTCAGTCTCTAGGAGTGACATCGTATGGTTAGCCATGACGTGATGAGGAGTGATGATTGGTTAGGGTAAGAATATAAGGGTTAGCCAATCAGAGGCAGAGGAGGGTAGGTCATCGATTTGCCATGGTAGGATTCATTAATTTGCAACCCTAAGGCATCATCACCTTTTCAGGGATAAAGCAAACAGATGCTTATTTGAACATCCAGCCATAGAGTGCAGAACCAGCAGAAAAAATTTATCAAACAAATAAGATTATGTTTGTGTTCACCTAAATAAAATCCAAAATCACTCTCTATGAGCTCCTTTTTGGTCTCTACCAGCTGATGAGGGAAATATCTGGCTGTTAAGTTGCTAAATGTTTACCAGTGTTTAACTGAAAATTGCTAATTGTGTCTGTCTGCCAGGTAGTGCAGTTGGTTAGAGCTTTCTCTCTGAAAATGGTTGCCTGCTGCAACTGAAAATGACTCAGAGCAGTGAGAGTGAAGCAGGACAGCTAAACAATGATCTAAAAGCTTGCTATAATGCTTTGTACAACCAGTGTGTGTGTGTGTGCGAGTTACGCGTGCAGACTGTCATTTTTATATTGCCATTTGATTTGTTATTATAAAAACACTGACTGTGGACAAAATGTCAATCCGTTTTGTGTTCCAGCATCTAAAATGTGATGATTTGCTGCTTTTCTCTGTTTTCAAATAAAATTTAATTGAATATGTTTGGGCTTTGAACTTCTGCTTGGAAAAAAGCACAAGCAATTTTAAGACTTAACTCTGAGCTTTTGAAAACTGTGATGTTCATTTTTCACAATTTTCTGAAATTTTATAGTTTGAATAAACCCATTAATCACTAATGAAATGAATTACTAGTTGAAGCCCTACATGATAGGAATAGTAATTTGCAGTCTTTTCATTCCAGATGGAGGAGCATCATAGCACATTATAATTTTGTGAAAGAATGTGACAATGGGTTGGAGGGATAAAGAAATTGTAAAAAATACTACACACTAGGAGAGAAGCTGTCAAGCTCAGAATTCATTTCACAGTTTATAAAGTGCAGATGTATTCTCCACACATGCTGACTTACCTGTGACGAGCTCCCGCACTTCTGCATCCACAGTCTTTCGAAGCAGGCGCAGCAGAGCCGGGATACCTCCTGCATTCCTCACAGCCGTCTTGTTCTCATCCATAGATTTACCATAAACAAGGTTCCTCAAAGCTCCACAGGAGTTCTTCTGGACCTCAAGGACCTTGTGGTCTAGAAGGTCCACTAGATGTTTAATTCCTCCCAGTCGACACACCTATGGCAATGTGAAAAAGAACACACAACATTATACCGGTGGGAAAGAGATTCTGGCCACTAACAGCCATGTTTTTTTCAGCTTATATACAGTGAAGGACAAAATCATGCATTTATTCATGTGACAAGAGAATTTATACACAGGAAATGTATTCCTACCAGATACAAATGACTTAGAAAAATAATGCAAATCTATGACTACAGAAAAAAGCCTTAACAACAGGTGATGGGGGTTTGACCGACTACATTTACATTTTCATTTGAAGGCAAGAACGAAGCGAATAAGAAAAAAATATTTTTTTTAAAAATTAGCTTCCTGCTTTTTATTGTATTGTATAAATCATTTTGTGATAAGCTGACATTTGGCATCTGAGAATAAAAAAGACATTTTTCATATCTGATATCTTAATCCTCTTTCTGTACCTTCTATCAAAGCTCCTTTCCTCTCACCAAAACGCTTTTAGGTGTAAAAAGATTGGTCTTGACCTTTAATGTTTGAAAAAATAAAAAAAGCTGTCTATTTATATATTTATTCAACTGCTACTGAATGCATGTTTTTTCCATCAGTTTATGGTATTAGTAAGTGGTGTGAATTTGATTTTGTGCCTGTGTGTCAATCTGCAAAAGACTTCATCTCCATGGGTTTGCTTAGCAACTTTGTCTAGCTGAAGACAATAAATACAAGAGTTTAAATAACTGTGCTGAAGTCTTTGCATTGGGTAAACTGTTGAAAAAAGGCCCCAGCAAGAAACAAATTAGAGTGAGTTTAGACAAAAGATCTGGTAGATTGGTAGGAAATGACTGGCATGTTAAAAAAATACATGAATAAATAAAAAGTGAGTCATGAGGAGCTCTAACTTCACAGGAAAATGTACGCATGCACAACTAGAGTAGATATTAAGGGTCAGTCTGTAGACTTCAATGTTTACAATTGACTGTTTGGGTTGGAATGACAATGTTTGCCTTTGTTTTCACTTTCAAATAGACAAATTACTTTCATTAGTTTTTTTGTTTGCAGCTTGTCTGATCTTCTTGGTGCTTGCTTCCCTGTTGCACCCATTTTAAGCAATGACGCTGCAGAGCTTGTGCTGAATGGTGATGGGATTGTACGTCAATGACTGTTTCTTGGTGCACCATTATTGATGTGATTTTAATGTCTGTATAGTGTCTGTTCAGACTGTGGTACTTGATGCTAGCCGTCTTTGCTGCTATGACTCTTGTTCTTGTCTGCTGTTTTTAAAGTCATTAGAGGGTTGACATTTCTGGGACCACGATGACATTTCACTGCGATGCTTTATTGTCATCAAATTGCCACCAGCAACCTCTAGTGACCATGAGTAGACAATATCAAATAGAAGCGATCACCGACCCCTGTTGCTAAATTTTAGTTCATATGAACCAATAGAGCCTTTAAATTGATTCCAATTGTAATAAACTAAAGCTTCCTTTTCCACATGGCACTTAAGAATGCACAGAAGTTATCCATACTGTGTAATAATTACTGGAAGGTAAAATTGTTGAGGAGAGAAGTTAACAAAGTCATTCTGTTAAGACACAGCGTGAGCTCAGTGGTACAATACCTACCTCTGCCTTTATGCGATTATCTCCGTAACAAAGGTGCTGCAGATAGGCGGCTGCGTTGGCCTGCACAGAGGGGAAGTGGTGCTGCAGCATGTGAATAACCTCCGTCAGCTCAGGGTCACGCCATGCAAACTCCCTAGAATTACATTTGGAGAGCAAGGGTATTAGCACTGTGACAGAGGCAAAAAAAAGTCTCCTTCAAGATCACAGGCAGTTTCCTTCAACATGAACACTTCTGCACCTCAGGGTAAACTGATAAGCCAAGAAAATCACGTTCTCATCCAATTTTGTATTATAATTCACTTTGGTCACACTTGGAATGCTTCTTTTCTGTAAACAGTACACTAAAGATAAAGTGAGGAATGCATCGTCTCTAGACTGCTCTTGAAATGTACTAGAAACCGGTTTTACACTCTAAAGTGTAAAATCTGTATATCTTTGACTAGTATCTAGACTTCTTTTGTCTTCTTTTTCAAGAGAAAGAAGAGTGAAATATAATATGCAAAATGACTAGTGCACTGGTGTGGCTTCCTGTACAGAAATCCTGTCAAATACTATAATATTCTAATGTAAATTTTTCTCCAATGCACTTCTAAAACAGACCTGGATCACAATGGTCCCCAAGGTGCACTTGGTTCGAGCAGTTGCACGAGAGCAACATACAGAAGTGTAAAGAAGGCTCTGAATGTGCAAGGTCAGGGCTTTGCCACAGAGGTCAACCCACTCTGTACATTACATGTCTGAACAACAGAGCAGACGCAGCACTTCAGTGTATTTGAAAATCTATTGTTAACTGGCCACGCACAGTAGAGCCAGCTTACTGGCTAGAGCTGCATGTGACTACCCAGGGGGCTCCCTGTTTGAATAGTAAGAGGACACTGATGTTGACCCAGCAGAACAGTGATGCCTTGTAAGCACAAGCAGTCCCTTTAGCTGTGCTGGTTCCCTGCTACATAGGACAGTTACTTAACCACTGATTATACCTTGTAGTGTAGGGACATAACATTACAATAAAACGTGAGCTGTGCTTACCTGGGATCCTTCTGAATGCTGTCTATGGAGGGTGAGCGAGTGGCACCGTCATCCATGACAACAGCCTGGTGAGAGTAGTTTGGATCGGAGGGCCGGTACTGCGCTGAGCGATAGGGATCGGCAAAGGTGGCTGCTGTGTTGAGAGCATAGTTGTTTCTTTGGTAGATCATGGCACTGCGCTGGCTGGGCGTCCGCTGTAGACTCCCCACACCTGAGGATAAAGACCAAAACTTTAAGGCAGAAAGTTTGAACAGAACAGACATACGTGCCGGCTGATAAAGAGATTAGCAGCAACCTTTTTGGCTGAACTCTGAGCTTTGCCCACCGGTAGCATACAACTTTAGACCAAGCTAAAAGCACTGACATATGGCTGTTTTGACAGACTCTGCATTTTCAGAAATCTGGAACCAATTAAAGACGAGAATAAAACTAAACTCCCATGGTCCTACAAAGCAGAAGTCTTCTTCTATAGAGCTGCTTGCTTGTTGTTTTGTTTTTACAAGATAGCGTTTAAGCAGAGGGATCCTGCTGGTTTCAGAAGTGGGCAGGAAGCGTCAACTTGCTCGATGATCCTCAAATCCTTTCCTCATTTCACTCTCGATCCTTTTCGCCATTGAATTCTGAGGATAACTTTGCCAAACACAGCAGGCAATGGTAAACCCTGACCAGGTCCAAAAACAGTCAGAGATACACTAGTAAAGCAGAAGCATCACAAACACAAACATGCAAAAAAAAAAATCCTTTCAAACAAGGTCCAATATTCAGCCTGAAAGCATCCCGCTTCAGTCATCTTTCCTCTTTTCATTCCCTCCAAGTGATATTATGACCTAGTTTTTGAACACAATGGGTCACAAACACAGAGCAGCAAAAACAAACAAGGATTTAGCCCTCCTTCTCACCAAAGCCACGTGATGTATGGCAGCATGACTGCTACAATGGTCAGATCCCTATCAGACTTCCAACAGGACTGGGCATGTGTGTTCTAAAACTCCCCCCTCCCAGAAACGAAGACGTCAACTTGTGGCGCTGCTCCAAAAACACAATTTCTCACATCAGTGCACTTCTATGTTGGGCAGCAGCACCACCCTGCAATATGGTTATCCCTCAAAATGCAACACAGCAGAACCAAAGACACAAGGAGAAGATCTATAAACAACACAGGATAGCTGTGCATTTTTTTTTTTTACCAGAACTATTTGGATTCCTACCCTCATTGTTCAGCCAATGATCAATATTTCTACTTAAATAAAAATCTCTCAGCTGCACAATAAAAGTACAGTGCAAGTTTTGTGAAAAAAGCCTAAGAATGCATGGAAAGCCGGTTCTGGTTGAAGGACCAGTGAGATTTTATTTTAAAATAACAAAGAAAATGCTGGGATCAAATTGGATTTTTTTAATGAGGTTGCTCTAACAAAAGATTCCATATTGAACAACCCCCTCTCCAAATCCGCCCCACTCGCCTTTCTTTAATATAGCTGCCATAAACACATTATAGTGGCTTGTCTGGGGGCTTCTTCACAGCATCAATAGCATTTATTAGTGAATTTATCGGTCTAAGCAGATCTCGGGTGCGCCAAGGAGAATGCTGAATGGAGTGCGTGTGTGTGTGTGTGTCTGTGTGTGTGTGTTGGTGAAAGCTAAGCGTGTGTGTCTGAGGCAGGAGGGATGATGAGATGAGAATGCCAACATCAGGAGAGCTAGAAGAAAGCAGGCTGTGGATGTGGGTAACCAAGCTGTCCTCTGGCCCCTCCATCCTTCTTCTCATTCTCAGTGTGACACACCGGTAATGGACTCCTTTGTGGCAGGATGACATATCAGTACCTGCCTATTAACTCATGTCTCACCCTTTCTGCCCAACAGTGGATGGAGAAATGGAAGGGAGGCAAGGAGGAGAGGATGACACGGAAGAAAAAAAAAACAAAATAAGAGAAAAAAGCTAGAAAGAAAGACCTACACACATAGAGCTCTGAGGGCAGATAGACAGAGAAATGGTCATCTCCAAGACGCAAAGGGCCCCAGATTAAATAAAAAAGACTTTGAGAGATTTGATGACAAAGGGATCATCTGTAATGGATAACAAAAACAAAGTGCTCTGTGTCTCCTTGCAAAGAAAATGTTTTGAGAGAAAACAGTAGTGCTAATCTGGACCTGCAGGACTTTACTGCAGGAAGATAAAGAGACAAAAAGGACAAAAAGGACCAAAAAAATTAAGGAAAAAAGGTGAACCAAACAGAATTTCTTGTAGGTTTGGAAATTATTTAGAGTATGAGCTGTTATGATTACACTCGAAGCAAAAACACAGGACCATTTTTATATTGACAACATTTTTATAGACAACACACAAATGAGGGAATTGCAACCAAAATTTATTAGGGCTGTCGAAGTTAATGCTAACGCGTTAACTCAAACTCCTTTTAATGGCACTAATTTTTTTAACGCGCGATTAACGCACGCACGGTCTGTGCCTTGCCAGCTCCCGTAGTTTCAGGAAGTGGC
>JAPZDY010000005.1:12492049-12502833 GCA_029783645.1 Ctenochaetus hawaiiensis
GTAAAAAATTTGCAATTAATCGCGATTAATCGCGCGTTAACTCAGGACAAAATGCGATTAATCGCGATTAAAAATTTGAATCGACTGACAGCCCTAAAATTTATATAACCTTATTTAGAGTATAATGCAATAAGCTCTCCAAAAATCTCCTTCTATATTGTACTTTTCTAATCATTTAGCTTGCTAGGTGCAGCAGTAAATGGAACACAACTGGCATAACTTTCATCTATCACTTTTTACCCAACATTTCTTTACACTTGCACTTGCAGCTTGCAGACATCATCAAACTTTGATTTCCTGTCTCTGTCTCTAACAGCTTTCACATGGTTATAAAAAGATCAAGTTTGCAAATCAGCCTCATAAAACAAAAGCAAGAGTATTGTCTAATGTTAAGACACAAACCATGTATCTGATATCACAATAATATGACAGCCCACAGACAAAGCAAACACATGGGGATATGTGTATCTTTAATATTGTATTATGATGGTGTTGTGTCCTTTTTGGTAGTTTGTCATCATCCTTACATGCATTTGAGAATATAAATAACATGGGACCAACCTGAGGTGCTCCTGTAGAGGGTACCCTGCTGGGTGTGGCTGGGGCTGCGGTACAACGGGCCATGGAACGTCCGATCCTCGTAAATTGGTGCAATATGGCGGTCTGGGGACATGGCTGATCTTATGTCCTGGCCCAGCTGGCTGTGTTGACTGGCATATGAGCTCCGTACTCCTGAAGACATAGAAGAGCAGTTAGCGATAACTGGTTAGCTTCAAAATGGTCTACTGAAAATACAGACAGTCTAATAACTGAAGTTTCTGACGTTTAAGCCCTGTAAGAGCAGAAGACTGTCCATCAAAGCCCATGTGTCTTATCACAGTGACTTTGAGCAAAATACTGAATGACTTTCAGCTTATTTACTGTATTTTTTCCTAGATGACAGTATCATTAAAATGTCTACAAAAAAAGTCACAGTGCAAAATAGGAGGGAGACAAAAAGAAAGGGATGCACGATGGGATGTGTTGTTCTTCTCTTCTTGTAACTTTTTTTTTTTTACAGCGTTCTTGTATTTGGCTTTCAAATTTCTTCTCCCTAATCTCTAGACAGCCGTTGGTTTCCATTTTTTTCTGTTATGGTATGAAAAACAGTGCAAGAGACTTGACACCCACTTAAGTTATGTAATTAGTCATATTAAACATGTCTCCCTTAATTATTGTCAAAACTAATGCCGGTTTCTCATTGAAACGCACTTTCAAAGTTAGGTCTGCATTACTATGAAACAATACAGACACCCTGAAAATAATAAAAGCAGATGGGATGTTTACTGTGACTTCTCTCAAGCAAGTTTCAGGGTTGTTCATTTATTGCTACGGTTTATTTCCATACTGAATGGAAATAAATTGAAACTTGTATGCTGCAGGAAAGGGAGGAATTCTTTTTATTTAAATTAAAAATGAAAAGAACCATGACATGCTCAGAGTGATGACTGTCACATTTAAAATACAAAGATAGTTAACTACAAGTATACATTACATAACATGCAAATACCAACTTGTAAACACACAAAAAAGCAAGTCTTGCAAAGAGGGTGGAATAGCAAACCATGTTATTGTGAATTTGTGTTTGTCACCCAAACTGAAGACTTCTATAACTGTTTCCAATTCTCCAATTTGGAGCCTTGACACACAAACCAGACATCAAAGAACAAGTACTGAAAAAAAGACAGGCGGCTGCTTTGCCTTGTGTCTTCTGCTGCACTTGAAACAACACAAAGACCAAGGTCCAGAATATGCCAGTTGGCAAACATGAATGCACGCTGTGAACTTGCCTGAATAGAAATAATCATAATCAGTATTTTAACTTCAAAGACAATTATGCAAAGATGAACAAAAAAACTAGCCCACCATAACCATGCTGCCATGGATCTGATTAAACGGTCTGAATGCTAAAGCTTTAATAGTGACCAAGTTTGATAAAATAACTCAAAGTGGCACAGTTTTCTTTTGTTCTGCTTTGCTTTGCACTGGTGATGTTTGTGGTCTTTTACTTGTGGAGGACAAATAGGTAGAAGCAAATACTAAATATAGCACCATGGGTAAATCAGCTACTGACGAAGGCCAACTAGAACTGACATTGTCTGAGCATGGCCAGAGCAGGTGTTGTGAAATGTGTGATACAGGAAACCGCTCATGCAAACAGCAACAAAAAAACAAAACAAAACAAAAAAAACTGACAGGGATAAGCAAACAGGTGAGTTCTCTAAAAGGATCTCCTTTCCAGTAAAAGTCACTATAACAGCAGGCTGCAGGGGCAGCATGAGGCAGCAAGTATGTCTGAATCTGATGTAGTCCAGATTTGAAAAAATAAAAGCAGAATGAGGCAACAACAATATCTGTTGTTGAGTCCCTCCTTATAAAGAGGACCTGCAGCTATAAAAACCACCACCTTCAGTCTCTTACTCAACCAGCCTCAAAACACTTTAAAATCCTGATGCACACAGCACAAAGCTAAGCTAATATTTCTGTAAGGGTAATCAAAAAAACAAAACATCTTTTCACAAGTTGTTCTGATTCATGTCTGCTGTTGTTCAGATGTGGGTATAATGTCTAGAAGAAACATGAAATGGTAAAACTGTTAACAGGTTTTAAGGAAAGGGAAAATACAAGAAAATCTGGGTGCTTCTCAGTTGGTTGGAGGAACCAGGACAGTGTGACCCCGCTGTATGCTACACCCTGCCAATGAAGGCCACTGCTGACAAGTCAAAAGAGACTGTTGGGTAGCAGGGTTAACAAAGACAAAATTGCAGCAAAATGAGATAGTAATAATTAAAAAACAAATGATATGATTCAAACAAAAGTACAAAATTAAAACCTCATTTTCGCTTTTGTGTTTAACCTCACATCAGTGAAGCTCACCAAACTCTGAAGCCCAGTGGACCAGCATACAGTTGGCAAGTAAATGCTCATTGCACATTTCACGAGCCTCCAACGGTCACTTGGGTCCTCTCCAACTGCATGAGCTCAGGAGCAGACTGCTGCTCAACGACAACTCTGCCATGCAGCACCAGCTAAATGAGGGATTCTTGTCACAGTCTGAGGAGGAAAATTAATAAATAAATTTCTGCTTCTCCTGGGAACATATGGCCTCTGGGGGCAGAGTTAGGAAAGATTTTAGATGTATATAGCATGCCAGACTTGGGCTATCCTCCAGAGGTCCACATCTTCAGCAAGTCAGGCCAAGCTCAGGGTCAAAAATGTTGGTAATCCCTAGCTGCACTACAAATCCACAGCAGAATGAATTAACTAAATTAATGGTTTAATAAAAGGCAGAAGTTCAGAATGTGTACTGATTTAGATTAGTTGATAGACATGGCTGAACTATAATGTATATTAAAATACTCCCTGGAAAATTTGATGATATCAGACTAAAATGCCTTATTAAGGTGTATCAAGGTGAACTGAAAGCAGTGCATGAACTGTTTTGAATACATGCAAGGTTTTTGTTTCTTTCGTAATGGAACTGTCATAATCTCTCAAAGTGCTTCTGGCTTTCAGTAACAGAAGTCTTGAAGACACTGGAATAAGAGATTTGCCCTTGGATGAATACAGGTGGGAGTTCAGAAACCCACTGAAGAAGAATATCCTTATTGTGGAAATTTTATTAGAAATATTAAGTGCCAGTTATCTGCACAATCACGAAGAAAGAAGAGCAGGCCCTTCAAAGCAAACTCCTGTTAGCTATTGTAGGCTGAGGAGAGGACATTGAAGCTCCTAATAGGACAAATAAGGTGTCAAATGAATGCTGAGAGTGCAGCTGCCATCTCTTGATCACATTACAACCCAACATTAAATTGAATAAAAAAAAAAAAAAAAGAGTACAAGCAGAACATTTTTTGACTGCAAACATACTGCTCCAAAGTTCAAGAGGAGGTGATGGAAACAACCCTCTCAAGTCGATCTTGATCTGTTTTTTTTTTTCAGCATCAGAGTGCGAATGCCGTCTTAACATAAACCAAAAGGAACAAGCCTGAGTGTGAAATGAAAAGTTTAGAAATAACTAGTTTGCATGAGCTAGGATTTTAATGACATATATTTTGAGCCTTTAATTAGTGAAGATGCAAGCTATTCAATGCTGAATTGCTTTAACAAAAACACGAACTTAACTGTCAAGATTATGTTAAACTTCAAAGTTCAAATTTGTCGTGCATTTAAGTTTTTTCACTGACTGTCTAAACCTATCTTTGTGTGTTCAACATATTATGAGCTGTCAAATTTCATACTTATTTAGTTGATAGTCAACAGAAACAGATATGATACAAAAGTTTTACGTTATTTCTCCACGATGATGATTTGCATGAGACATGAGGCTCGGTTTAGTTAAACATAGCAGACATTTTGCAGTAAAGGTTTTACTTCAAATAGCTTGAGGTCCACAGGCAATACTGGTCTTATGCGGAAAAGGCTTTAGTTGAATACAAGGTTGTGGAGGTAAGTTACTGAAGCTTTTTTTTAATAGTATGAATTTTTGTTGACTTTTACTTGACGATTGGCAATTTTGTTGTTGTGGCGTTTACAAGAGGTCTCACTGTTTGTGGTTGGGTCTTTAGCCTAATTAAGTACTTATAGAAAATTATCATGTAATATATTTTTGTACTACATTGGCCTATGTCCTATGTCATTAGCGCCCCACCTCTTCCTTCTGCCCACCCACTCTATAATTTGCAGAAGATCTGTCCCACTCCACACCTGCCACCAGGTTGATTCTTAATGTTTAAGAACTGCTCAGTGAAAATACCAGTCATTTCAATGAGCCACTGAAAAGAAGTTCTTTATCAGCACTGTTTAATAAAAGCAATGAGCCACTTAATGCAATGCTTTTAGAGCAGCTAAGAGGGTTTTAGGCACTCCAGAGCAAATGTCTCTTAGCTTTTAGTGTACTCTCTGGCGGCATTTTGCAAAATGCACCACCGCAGCCGCAATATATAGTGTATGTTCACAATATTAAACTTATCAATGGAGTCTAAATAATAAATACCCAAATAGCTTTGAGGCACAAAGGAATAAACATAAGTATGCACTACATGTAAACAAGCACTCTGAAATGGCAGGCATGCTGGAGTGCAGAGTAGAAAGTAAAACAGAATAATACTGCTGCTGCTTTGTGCTGTGGTGGCCCACTCAAAAGCCCAGGAAGCCTTTCACTCTGTGGTGGTGCTCATAATAGCCACTAGCAGCAGCTTGGCAGGTAATCAGTTCAGATTCACTTGTTCAAAGGTTTAAAGAGAGTGAGGATATGAAGGGAGAGGTAGCGGGAAGACATAAGGAAAGGCGAGAGCAACAGAGAAGAAAGCAGAAGAAACTATAAGAGGGGGAGGGAAAGAATGAATGAAATAAAAAGAGGGTTAATGAGGCAGTGCAGGACCACCAGAGACTTCTCATCCCATATAAAGCCTGGCCACATGAACCAGGCTTTTGGCACAGCTGTGACCAAGTGAGAGGGACAGAATCTACCAGACACAGGAGCCTTCGTGCATATCTCTGCTGCTCAGCAGCACGACTCCTGTGAAAGTAGCAACATTCAAACAACCTTAGAGGAGACTAATCCTTCTGCTTTCTGTATTCTGTTCCCCAGATAGAAGGGCTGCAGTCACTTCTAAAAGCAGCTGCAAATTGTCAGGGAGAAATAACACACTGCTGTCTATTGAGGATGAATGGCCCACATTCATAGTGCGTTATAGTCATTTAATTCTCCCCCTCAGCCCTCTCACCGTGGCTTTAACAGATTACACTTGGCAGAGGCTAGATGAAGGGCGGTGGCGGCTTGGCACGTGCTCGCTCTGGAGAAACAAGCACTTAAATGGATGCAGCTGACTGCATTCCCCAACAAAAATCACATTCAAGAACTCTATTTACACAAGCGAGAGAACTGGCTTGATCACCAGAAAATTGTCAAACATAAAAGTGACAATAGCTGTAAAAAAAGAGTGTAACACAGTTTAAACAACCGTGATGGCTTGGCTGTCATGTAAGGAACGCACACATGCAGATAAACTGTTTCCCCCTGCTCTTTCTTTGTCCCACCCTGCTCTGAAGTAAACATTGGGTGTAACAAGCACATTATTAGGGGTAATTTATCTTCTTTTTTCTTTTTTCAGCAACAGAGGGAAGGTACGACTTCCTGCCAATGACAGTGCAGGGAGGGAAGTCAGGTGGGAGGTAGGAAAAAGGAGGGATGGGAAAAAGAAGAGAGCACAAGACAAAAAATACATGTTAAGGGATACAAGCCTGATGAAAAGAAAACAGAAGAAACCACAGATGTGTTAAAGCAAGAAAGAGGAAGCAAGGAGGAGGCAAAAAACATTTTTTGATATCTAACGACAGAAAACCCCTTACAGCAATGATATTGAGGTTAGGCTGTCGGATGGCATTTGCCAAGTTTTTGCAATTCAGCCTGGTAATGTGATTCTCTCCTTTTCATTTCCTTCCACTATGGATCATCACACAAAGCTGTGGTAAGGCCCCAGTGAAGTGTGTGTGAAAGAGCATGGGGGACGGGCAGGTGAGAGAGACAGGAGGGAGAGGAGAGGGAGGGGATGCCAAATAGAGGAGAACTAGGCGGGTATCTTGCTCTGCTCAGAGGACAGACACTGAAGACCCATTTGTGTCTGCTTGAGACATCATCCCTCATAGCAGTTTGACATAAACTGCCTACTTACAGGAGCCTGCAAATGCACCTGAAAATTAACGTCTGAGAGACGGGTGACGCATCCCCACAGGATGAGGTATTCATGCGATGAAAGGTCACAGAACATCTGTGATTTAATGATGGTTTGGATTTCAAAAGTCTGGAAGAGCAGATTGATATCTGTCACAGATGACTGGTGCCACAAAAAAAAACAAAACGTAATAATATTTTAGATCAAAAGTCCTAGTAAAAGGCATAGGATCGGTGGAACATGTTATCTTGCAGCAAATAACACTGCAATAAACATATGCAATGGTAAATAAAGCAATTGCTTGAAGATTATTAATTAGTCGAGAACAAATACAGACACATGTACATGCAGAACATACATGCAAATTAGAGGTCTTCATGAGTTCAACCAGATCCTAAAACTCAAAACCAACCAGCTTTCAGATGGGCATTTTACATGGTCAGTCAGGTCAGATCAAGCCCTCTTCTATAGCTCTGAATCTCAGGTCTATTTAACATTATATGTGATACAGAATGGATCCCACAAGTGCTAGTCAGGATCAAACAGTGCTGATCATAATGAAAGTGTGTGCCTGTGTATATGAGTGTGTGTTGTAATTTGTAACTTCAGGGGTTCACAAATGACCCGAGGGCCCTTGCTCAGAAGAGCAGAGGTCAGGCTCATTTTAAAAACACAGATGGTAGCAAACCAGCAATGCTAACTAGGAGCAAGGGCAGCAAAAAAAGCAACCATTTAACTGCAGTTCGAAAGGGCAAATCAACTTTGTGTCTTTATAATGCCAGAAGAAACAAAACTGCAAAGCTGATTCCAAACAGGCTGCATTTTTTATCTGACATTGTGACAGCAAATGGACAAAGATAAACTTTTTTGGCACATTATTTACACTCAAAGTACAAGCTAAAAGAGATGGAGAGTCTGTAACCATAACTGTAAAAAATAACACAAAAGAGACAATTGCACTTAATAAATTAGTTTGTTTTTTGGCAGGTGACAACCAGCCTTAAGGTGCATTGCTAAGGAAAAGTGACAACAGGGAAAGGAAATGGGTGTAAGGGCGCCATCATAAAGCACAATTTGATCATATGTGTTTTTTTTTTACAGAGTATCATTTTTTTAAACGAGAGTTTTAAATTAGAGTTTTCAACAACTTTGTTAATCACTGACACAACCAGGTAGTTCATTTGCAGGTCATTTTGGGTGTTGGCACAAAGTTTTTGGACCTGTGAAGACCTCTAAAGGACATTTATTATCCGCTCACATCAGTGTCCCATCATCCTCACTGCACTGAGGCTGATGGGACACTGATGCCACACAACAACCGAAAATGTTCACCTTGAACGTCATCATCAACCAGAGCATCTGAGGACGTCCCCAGGCGGGCAGCATGAAGTCAGGCAGAAAACAGTCTATTAACCTCTCTAATAATAATACAGTGATTTGCAGAAAAAGCGCTTCTTTTACCTTTTTGGAGGAAAACATAAAGTGTTCTTTAACTTTCTGGTGAAACTGCTGCAGCACTTTACAAATGATTTCCATTTCTATCTCCAGTTAGAAAAAGTTAACATATTACTGAAATTTGAGCAAAGGTATTGTTTACACTATGCAATAATAGCTTTTGTTTTTCATTAATTGTTAAAGCTACATCAGATCTCCAGGAGATACATTAAAAACAGAGAGCAGATAATGAATCAGCACAGGCTGCCTAGAAAACATTAGCCAATGAATGCTTTTTTCCTCTTTCTCCTAAAAGGACGACACAAGTAAGTTTGGGTGAGCAGATTCTCCTACAATAATCTTTCCGATCATCACACACACATGCACACACACATGCACACACACACACGCGCACACGCGCGCACACACCCACCCACCCACACACACACACACACACGCACACACACACACACACACACACACACACACACACACACACACAAAAAGCTATCTCTTTTTTTTCTTTTGCGTGCCCATGACACAGCCTTGATAATCCACTCATGAAACTAATGGATTTGTTAAAAACTTCATGATATGTATTAATGTTTCCTTCTACCTTTTCTATTGTTTAACCACAAAGAGACACCTACTTTTGAATTAACAGCTGATTACCTATTGAACCTACAAACTAAAGCTGTTTAAACAAGCACCATGTTTATTAACACAGGGGTGCTTAAACTGCGGAAGCACTGCAGGTGTGGCATGGTGAAAAATATGGAGTAAAACTAAGCTGCATTAATATGTAAGGGAGGTAGGCAAACAGGAATTTGCTGTTGCTTGAGAGCTAACCTTTATTTCACTATAATACAGTGTGGATTTGGAAAAATTCTGCCTTTTTTGTTGCTTGCTTGCCTGCCATTGTTAACTACTGCTAAAAGCTGTGTGGTGGAGGTGTGTGAACTGTACTGTGGATGTGGTTGCATGTGCCAACAGAGCACACAAAGGCCCGAACCCATTTGTAAAGCTGGGTACAGTGACTGATGGAATAAACTTTCAACTACCAACCAAAGGCAGCAGTGAAACACTGCTTTTTAGCCTAGCATTGAGTCATTTGTAAAAAAAAAACAACAAAAAAAAAAAACTCAAGGTAAATGTTCAAACAAACATGGGAAATGTCTTCTGAATCCTCTTCAAAGCTTTATAGTAATGATTCAAAATATTCAAAATACTTAATAGCCACAGTATAACTCTAGGCTACTGTATGAGTACTTCTGGGTTTGGGATGCTATTCCACTGTTAACAGCAAAATCAATTATAAAATCAATCACAGTTTATTACACTCTTTGGATTAGTAATTTTTCTTCTTGTAGGAGCTCTAGTATGCTCTGGCTACAGAACACTACAGGATAGAGCCGGCAACAAGTCGACTAAATGTCTAAATGTAAAAAAACAATTATGTTTCCATATGTTGTCAGGTTTTTAAGATAATTTACACTTTTACTAATGATACCTTCCTACATTAATGACCTGAATAAAGAATTTTCTGCTTGATACATTATTTACAGGTTTAAAAAAACATTCTGGTTATCTTGAAGCAATGTATGCTCTTATTAATGCTGGAGGGCTGGCTGCATTAAATATTGGCATTTCAACCCTGTGTCTTTGGTAGTCATAGGCCATGGTGTGAACCAACCTGATAATATACCCACACTACACCCACGCCAATACATACACACAAAGAGCATACAAAGATCACATTGACACACAGTGGTTCACATAGCTATACAGCTGTGTGAAAAGAGGAAGACAACTGAGACATTTTTATAGGAAACACTGCAGCAAAACTACTATTGTATAGACATTTGAAAATACTTTTTATCTGATCTCAGTGTTTAAGTGAGTTAGAACTGGCTGTTCCGCTCACACTTGGCAGTAAGTGTGTTTTTGTGTGTTCAAGCACCTGTGAGGCTGTCAGGTCGCGTCATTCTCTCATAAATGTCGTAACTCTGGGGTCCATAGGGGTCGGTGTTGTGGAGCACGGAGCGGGGCAGAGTGGAGCTGTAGTGTTGGGGCACAGCGGTCATACTAGCCCTTACTGGAGACGATGAGTGACTCGGCTGCTTGGTCAGGGTAGGGTTGACGCTGTCCACCATTGTTAGGGGTGAGCCCATACGGCCTGATGATGATCCCCCAGTGGCCTGATAGGGTGAGGTGGTTCGACTGGCGCTGCCAGATCGTGAGTTCGTGGAGCCCATTCGTCGTAGTGCCGCAGGGGAGTTTTTCTGTGTGCCATAGGGTGAACCACTGCCACCGCCGCCAGAGGAACTGGTGCGTTGAGCAGAGGGCAAGGTTGTAGAGAAGATGCTGGAGAGGGGTTTTGGTTCAGTTACAATGGGGGAGCCGTAGGCACTGCCAACTGAGGTACGCAGGGAGCCGCGGGAGGGGGACATACTGCTGGTGTAGGCTGGCGAGTGAGTGCGAGAAGGCACTGAGCTTACCCTCCGCATAGCCCGGCCAGGCACTGCTGTCGTCACTGCTGAAACCTACAAATCAGAGTGAAAACAATATGTCTGCATGGATTTGTTTCTTCAGTCTTTAAGCAGCAATAAAATCATTAGCAATCATGTTTAACTC
>JAPZDY010000005.1:12508073-12520653 GCA_029783645.1 Ctenochaetus hawaiiensis
GTATTGCCTATTATAGCCTCTAAAAACCTATTAAATCAAGTATTAGCTTTTCAAAGGGTAATTTTTGCGACACCTTAAGTCTAAAATCAGTAAGAAATTTAGCAGTCTCTTTTCATGCACAACCTCTGTAAAAAGAGGAGTATTTCAAAATCCTGAGGATGCAAAATGTTGCAGTGGTTTTTATTAATTTTTTTTTCAATGACATGTTACACTGTCATAATAATAGGCAGCTAAAGAAAAAGCAGAGAGAAACAGAAACAGTGAGGAAACTTTCATTCAGGCGTGTTTGTCTTCTACTCTCAGTGGACATGAGGTGTGACTGCATTGACATTTCCTGGGGCTAAAATGCTTGTTTCCACAGTAACACTCCTATCCAGCACTTTCAGACAGAGGAGACGTACGTTGGCTCAAGAGGCCTCCCAGACAAGCAGAGGACCATTACACTCTGTTCCACACTTTGAGACTTTAATTAATTTACTGTAGATTGGAAAAAAGTACATTAGCGCATCTGACTATCATTCATCATCTACAGTACAATGAGAAATCAATACAGAGCAATACAGTGATTGTGATTATTCCCCAGCTCTGTTCTAACACTAATGAAATGCATTCAGCAAGGAAATGGGAATTGGGCAGCAAATGAGAAAACTGTGTAGTATTAATATTCCCAATGCATATGTACAACTATAACCCCCCATGGGCTTTTTCTGACAGGATCGACAATAAAAGATTAATGGCTGTTGAAGAAATCCGCTAAGTTCCACTACACGATTAATAAGCTATGAAATACATTAGTGTTTTCAATTCACCATGTGTTCCCTGGTGAAGATCTTTCAAAGGATGCAGACAAAACAAACAGAGACCAAAGGGGTCTGGGAGAGATCCTT
This sequence comes from Ctenochaetus hawaiiensis, assembly GCA_029783645.1. Taxonomy (NCBI): domain Eukaryota; kingdom Metazoa; phylum Chordata; class Actinopteri; order Acanthuriformes; family Acanthuridae; genus Ctenochaetus; species Ctenochaetus hawaiiensis. Next base: position 12,508,961 of record JAPZDY010000005.1, read on the forward strand.
CCGCTCGCCATCACTGATGGTGTCATGTTTGGGTGTGCAGAAATAGCTTGGATAAATAAAGCAAGAATATGCCTGAGGCTGTCCAATAACTGTAAGCTTAGTTGCGTGTTAGAAATGATTATTGCGGAAATGTAAGACATGTCTGCACTACACACTATACACACACAAACACACACACAACCAAACCTATCCAGAAAGATATACGCACTCATACATACAGAGTCCATTCTGTCACTATTAATAAATAATCCAATATCACTTAGCTGAACATTTAAGTCTTATGTATGTTCTCTGATAATGTGATACTGAACAGAACGTTCTGGTCCACTGTCATTCAAAGACCTCATAAAATACACCAAGACTATGTAAGAGATGGGTATTAATGGATGACAATGACCGGTGAGTGTAAGTTAGGTGAGTGCAATCAGGGTCAAACCTGAACAGAATTTATAAAGGATATGTGAAAGTAAGTAATTCATACACAAGACATAAAGCCACAGGTTGCCTCTAACATGAAGTGAGAAAATAAGTTTGTATTATTTTGCATCCCATAGGAAGTAGGTGGCCCTGTGACCCATCATGTTGCAGTAAAATTCTGTGAAGTGAGCAGTAATTAGATGTTCCACATGAACTGCTTAACAAGTGCTGCAGCAAGTAAAAATCTCTTGTTATTTCAGAACTAGGCATAGGTTTAGGTGGGAGTGGAATTCATATACACCTGACAAAAATGACAAAAAAAGAAAAAAAAAACTGCTTTTAGGAAAGGAATATAGCTTTGCAGTCGTATGAGTTGACATACCTGTAGTCCTCCAAGGCATGGACTTCTCGGATGAGCTGTATGGGAGAAATGAAAGATAAAAAAGTGAATACATGCACTACAAACCAGAAACAACACGATTATCTGAAAGAGACACGCTGGGATTTCAAGGACTCTTTACTTGGGCATTAATCAAATCACTGTGTTTGAGATGAAACAGTGATTGATGGTCAGAGTATACCACGCAAGTGTGGATTTAATTTTGACAACTAAGATGTCTATTCCTGTCATCTGTATTTATAAAGACCTAAAGGTGCCTTTGGTGACAGTTTTTTTTGAGTACCAACCAAAAAGCTATCAATGTGGGACTAAAAAACTGTTTTTCACTTGCAGCTTTAATAAACATGCCAAGCCAAGCCAAAAAGTAACAAAGGGCCAGGGGTTAGAAAACATTTTGGTGAGAGCTGAAACTAAACAAGGCATTCTCCGTCAGTAAATCAGAACTGAATATATAGCACATTCACATATATTCATGTATTTGAGCACCTAAAATCCTAACAAAATCCTGACATGTATGCCAGTGTATATTCCTGCACAGGAGAATCTCCTGGAGATGCTCAGTCTCCAGAGAATAATGTGAGGAAAATAATAGTCCAGCCAGGGAGCGATTGTGGTTTTTGACTATTACTCAGCCACAACCACTAAGGATAGTAAGCAGGCAAAACTGAAAGGATCTCAAGACGGTGTTTGGTGATTGATGATGATCTGTCCCGGATCAATGAGTGCAAGATCATACTGAATGGGAAACTCAGAGCAGGAAATGCTGCAGGAATCACTATGAAATGTGCCTCATATATTTGTTTGTTTTCTAGTGGGTTACCTCATGTCCTTGACTCCTCTCTGTAGTAAACTGTGGACGTTTATTCTGGTTGGTAAAATATGAGACGTCCACTAATGACATATCATGTCATAAGCATTCGGCATGAAGTATCCTGTCCTGTGACTGGAAGAGCTTTAAGGAAAATGTGATTCCTTCCATTAGATGCAGTTTTACCGGTGAACCCACTAATATTGGAAGTATGCCTTCCCTCTAAATGGGGGAACAGGCTGTGCGAAGATTTGTTCTTCCTGTCATTTTTCCATCTAACAGAAAATAAGCTTTGAAAACTGTATAGCCAAAGGTGATGAAAGAGGTAAAATGGAGTCCTTCCACTGATAACTTCTGTGTTTTTTTATTTCCGTCTGTGATTTTCCCCCAATGACATAACCACTGCTGGATGCATGGAATTCATAATGAGGAGATATCATTTTTACTGTCTCTCCCAAAGTAGCTCTGTTTACATTCTTTCATCAACTTTGTAATACAGAAAAACTATTCATATACCATGTGTCATCACTTAATGGGAGACAACTGCTGTGCAATCACTTACTGCAATATGTTCATTCATTTTTAGAGTGGGGCAATCTTGCTGCACAGAAGGGCTGCAGTCTAACTGCTTCACTAGAAGTTAGTGAGTAGAATATTTAGTCTCTCATCATCCTGCTTAATGTTTTCTTCATTCAGTCTCTACCAGCATCAGAAACTGGAAAGATAGAACACATGCAACTCATGTTGACAAAATGCAGTTGACTGTATATGTTAAATCAAAGCTTGTTTTTAAAGCTAAAAAAACTTAGTTGTAATTGCCAAAAAACAACAGAATTTTTTTAAAGGAAAACTATTGTTATCTTGCAGCAAATGTGCTGCATTAAAATTAAACACTCAAACACTTAGTTACTAAAAGGAAGCGAACGTCATAAACTTTCTCACAGTTATTTTTCCAAGGCTGGTTACTGTGTCACAGGTTAGTCAGAAGACCATGGAGCAGTGTTCCCACCCTTTTCCTTTCAATACCCTCCATCTACTAGTCCTTATTATCAAATGCCTGAATATGCTACTGCTTGTATTTTTCCATCTAAGGTGACACTCAATGAGATTTAAGAAGCTCGGTTCTAAGAATTTTAATGAGCATGCAGGCAATTAAAAAGAGGAAGTTGGGCGAGTTGTGCTCCACTGAACCATGGCAGATGAAGTAGAAGAATGGCCACCATAATGATGATGCACCAAGCGTGCTGCATGTCGACCGGCTGGCAGTGTAAAGTGACTGTAAAACTGCCAGTGCTGACAAACATCAGGCCAAACTCTGACGGGACACTTAGTTTTCTATCATCCCCATTGGCTTGGTGAAGGGCACATCTTTTAGGATTTTTGCCTGAGGTCAAGTTTGATGACCACTCTCTTGTATGCCTGAAGAGATGAAGGGGGTGGTCAACTCTGAAGGTGTCATGAAATGTAATGGCTCCAATCAGAACCCTTAAGTGTGCTGTCACCTCTGCTGATGTCCCGCTGAGCTATTGAGCCGAGCAGTATGACCTCAATGGTCAAAGCTAATTTCTATTCAAAAACAAATGTCCAGGGACAGCCACTGTATTTGTCTTCTTCTTATAAGGCTTTAAAAAAAGGTGTGACAGTGTTTTGTTATATGTTTTCTTTATCCCCTGCTCCATAGATGGGATGGATGGCTGCCGGTCCCCCAGTGGGAAAAGTGGCTGCGTTTACATGTACTTAAGTCTCTGTCATTGTGTGTGTATGTGTTTTGGCAGAAATCTAATTTCTAAAAAATCACACATATCAATGAAAAAGTTGGCCATTATTATAATTGGATTAAAAGCAATCTGGATAATATAAGCAGATTTCTGTAGGAAAGTCAAAGTTATTTACCAATCTCTTAGCTGTTAGCTATTTTTTCTTAGAGGTTTAGTGGGCATCTGCATGACAAAGATTCATGACACTCTAACTACTGGTGTCTCTGTGCCAAAAGAGAAGCAAGGTCAAAGAAAAGTAATTAACTTTTAGTGGCTGTTAGGTGTTGTATCGAAAATAATTAAATCCAAACCCCAATACTGACTTAAAGAGGAATAGTATAGATTTTTCTGCCACAACTAAAAACTCAAACAACAAATTAATTAGGATGTACAGTTTAACTGTGGTTAATTTAGCAAAATGGAAGCTAAATAAATTGTTCTTCACAGAAAAACTTAAACAAACAGAACGTTCAGACCTAACCTTCTTATCTCGCCTATCAGGTCAAAATAAACCCTTAACATAAGAAATACAACTAAAAATATTCTACTCAGGAAAGCAAGTGTGCCGCTTATATCTACTTATAAGATCTCTGGTGTGGTTTGACACAGTAAACTTGAGATCTGAAATTCAGTGCTTTCTAAAGAGGAAATGAAAGTTAATAGCCTGTAATAGACTGTAAAAGTTTTCAGATAGTTGTTGTCCAGACATTTTTGGCAGCACTGAAAGCTTCTCTATACCCACACCTCTCTAAAAAAAGGAGAAAGGGGAAATGGACACTCGTACTCCTGATTACTGTAATCTGCTGGTAGCAGAGGGCACCTTTTTGCAGGTATGCAGGCTGGAGTGCAGGGGTGCATGGCATAAGGGCATAGGGCTCATTATCACAAAGCCAGAAGAGATCACAGAGTGCCATTTGAGCCTCTGTTCAGACTGAGTGTCATGTATCCGGATATATCCCGAATGTATCAGGTCCATCTGAGAACAAATGCAGCTCAAACCTAGCATCAAAATACTGACTATAATTTTGGTGATTATCAAACCTCCAGTATGTCACTAATTTAAGTGACAGATTTTACAGCAGTCTGTCTCTCATATGAAAGGATACACTTTCTCAATAATCATACTATGTGGAGTTATATTCTGAAAAACAATGGTGGATTACTACAACACTGCTAGGCATTTACTTACTCACCCTCATGGTCTTATAGCGACAATCTTATACACATATGACAAACAGCGACATCAGTGTAAAGCAGTAACATTGATGGGTTTTTGATGTGGTGAGTCTCCGGGACCCACAGGGCTGCACTATGACAGCCAGTTAATCAGCTCATCAGTGGGAGACCTCTTAGTCAACCCAGATTCTTTAAATTAAGCAATCCTTTTATTTTCCTTTGTCAGTGTGCATAAATAACAAAAATATATAGAAATTTAAAAAAACACACATTTAAATAAGGAATTAGAAATAGGGGCAACAATAAACATGTTTTAAATGAGTTGCAACACTTGCTTAAAAAAACAAAATCAAGGTTATTGCATGTGCTGGTGGTTAACTGGTGTGAGAACAGGAAACTTGAGGTGGAGTTGTTTTAACAAGTTTAGGCTGTTTTTTTAAGCATCATTGTACACGGAGCAGTGCAGGAGCAGCAGCACGGCAGGCTGTAAACTTTGCAATTCACGGCACCAAATCCTAATCTTGCCTAGGGCCCCAAAATAGCTAGAGTCCGCCCTGTTGGCAGTGCTGTCTGCCGCTTGGCAGGAGGGACGCAGTGGTGCACTAGGATGTTACGACTGAACTATGGGCAGGAGGACACACCCATTCACTTTGTTACTTTCTCTGACTGCGTGAAAATCTGATGTATTCACATCACAAAGGATGAAGAAAGGCATTAAACAAAAAGCCTTATGGGTATAGGACTCATGCAGGTTACAATATGAAGTTATGATGTGCTAAATAAAAAAAATATAGAAAGAAACAGTAATAGAAAAAGTAACAAATATGTAACTGTATTTGATAGACAAAATTCTGAGTCACCCTATCGTGGCAGACTAGCATACAAAATTTAAATTTAAATAAAATAGTGGTTTATTTCTATTTTCTGTCACCTTTGCAAGCGGCATCATCTGCCATCATTAACATGAGTGAAAACAGCACTGATCAAAGTTTGAAGCCTTGATTGTGAGAATGACACCTGTGCAGCAAGGACTGGTCCTGTTGCAGGTAAAGTGGCATGTTGAGAAGATTGAGACTATGAGCACAGGATTGTTGTTGTTTTTTTTAACACCAAGGTTTTTGGTTTTTCATTTCTATTATTTTAAAATGGATTTGCTGCTCACAGTTAGGCATTATTAGGGAAAAAAGACTGAGCATCCCCAGGATGCATCAATAATGAGTTTAATGCATCAGGGACACAGGATGCTTGCCTAGCAACATCACTGGTATAGGTTGGTCAATCATTAGTTAAATACCCAAACAATACAGCACTATTCTGAGCAATAAATCCTGCTGGCATTGACTAAGCCCAATAGGCAAAAGAAACAAGAACCATCATATTAAAAGTTAGACAATTATGCAGTACCTTAAATGTTAAAGACTATTATAACTCAATTGTAATTTCCCTTGTCACTTTAAGGAACTACATTTTCAACAAGATTTAAAGACTGCTGCACATATCACTTGCTTAATAACTGCATCTAGCACTAAGAACAGTGAAGCATGAGTGACTGTTAACAACACATGCACATAAAAAAAAATCTAACTAATTCAAATCAGAATTCTCTAACTGATTTGCAACAACATATTAAGATTATGTCTATCTCAATTTTTAAACTTGATATTTTTTTAATATTCAGCATTTTAGTAGTAAATACCAGTATTGATCTCAACAGTTGTCATTAGTGAATCCTCACAGCTCTCCTGTACATCGGAGCATCTCAACATTTTCTGCAACTTTGACACATGATACTGGGGAAACCATCGAAGCCATGTGATGACATATGACTTGTGTCATTTTTTCTTCACAGTGGGTCTGTAATGCCCATTGGGATATTGTATGCTGTATTGAGCTGTACAAATGAACCTGACATGTCTGAGCTACAGCAGACAGGACAGAATGTGCGGTCACTGAGGTGTGATGATCAGGCAGCCTAGCGCTGTAGCTGATGAAGTGGGAATGAGTTCCCAGAACAAACTCAGAAGCTCCACGCTTCTTCCACACTTACAGCAGTGCTTCACTGAGCAAACAACACTCCACTATCAAGCACATTTACAAAGGCATACACATGCTGTCACTGATAAAAGCAGGTTTAATATTTTTTCCCATAAAGTCAGTTGTATATAAATTTCATTTAAATATTAACCTAAAAATAACTTTGGTCAATTAGTCAGGAAGAGATGCCAAACTGATGGGACCATATTTCTGATTAGCTTAGAATCCACTGGAGCAATTCAAGCCATTTCAAACTAACAGGACAGGGGGGATATGTGTAGATTTATGGTCCAATCAGATGCGAGCACACTGGGTTGCTCCATCACTGTGCCATAAGGTTACACTATGGAATAAGGCCACTGCTGTGAAGGATGAAAAAGCCATGTGTTAGTTTGTGGCTCTGTGCTTTTTGAGCGTGTGTGTGTGTGTGTGAGCATGTGTGAGCGTGTGTGTGTGGGAGTGCATCTTCTCATTACCTGCTGCTACCAGCGCCTGGCGACTCGGCCCCAAGTCTGCATCTTTCCAGCTGACTGGCCACAATCTGCCTCTCCACTTCCAGCTCCCTGGTTAGCCGCTCAAACTGGAGCTCCTGCACATAAACACAAGAAAGAAAGAGACATGGGAATAAGCGTCAGGAGTACATTCTCAGAGAGAGCTTTACATACTTCAATTGACAGATATGACAAATACCATGTCAATAAGAGGGAGGCAGCTTGACAATCTGACAGCTTTCAACAACAGTGTTGTGCTTCATTCAGGCATGTAGGTTAATGATGACACAAAACAGAAGCTTAAGACACAGCAAACAAGCTAATTCCAAAGAGAAATGTTTGCTCACGAGTAGCTTAAAAAATAGACACCACGTACATTCCCATACATAAACCTAAGTGTACACACAACACATACACACACACAGGCTATATGGGACTGCCATTTTTCCAGCCCACACAGAGAGATAAGCACCACTTCAGTAGGTGATATTTAGCCTTGGTGGCAGTGTTCCTATGGGAGTCGAGTAGAAATCAGCGTTTGACTAATTATCTAGTCTGAGCGGAGCTATTTCTTGCACAGCTCTCTAGCATAAACCACTGCACTCATGAGACACACACAGGATCTTTTGTACACAGAGAAATGATTGCACATTCCCATTTGCATAGCTTAGAAATACCTTTTTACTCACCCACACCACTACCATGGCAGTGTAATGAGGATCTGCACTCCAGCACCAACTCTTATGTTCTTGTAAAAAGGCCTCACTCACTATAACCCTAAGTGCAGATGGCGGGATCCCCACCTTGCTATCCTTAGTTGTCCCATATAATGTCCATTACCATGGTCAATTTCATTCACAGCCAGCTGCATACACACACACAGATACATACACACACAAACCAGCCCTCAGCATCTCTTGTGACCTGTCTGAGAAAGTTAAGTCACTCTACAACGCTCAGACCAGCCTACTTTTAACACCTACTCTCTAATGTTCCCTGAGGGCGCATTGAAATCTCCCTTCACATTGTGGACATGCTCTACCCACCCCTCCCCCAAACGAGTGTTTTATACCTTCCACTGCTCTCCACTCCTCTACCTCAGTTGTATGTATGCAGCCTCACTGCAGTGAAAGGGGAAATGCAGGAGGGAAAACTGCAAAGTCCTACTGCCTATATAATGTATATATAAAGGCATTTTTAATGTAGTTGGGTTACCCATGCAGTGCCATTAACAGCCCTGATTACATCTTGTGCAATGTGTATGCACGTAAGATAAGACAGACCTTAATTCCTCCCAAAGAATATCTTTGTGCCCTCAATGCTTTGCTTAGGCAGCGGATGAATGTATGTATAAACACAGTATAAACACACTCAATATGACAGCATGATACGGAAACAGGTTATTGTTCACCTTCTTGATGGTGAAGGTCTGTTGGTTACACAAATGAAAGTAAAAGCCTGCAGCTCACAGCGGTTGTATTCCCTGGTAATTCTCCTTTTGCAAAAGTCAAACCCAATCCACTGATAAAACGGTGCAAAATATGCCCATATCTTGTTCTGTAAACCAATTTTCATTGAACATCAGTGCAGTAAACGAGGCATCTTTTAAATTTCTGATGGATCAGATGCATTTTCCGTAGCTGCTTCTCAGAAAAAGAGCTTCCCTGGGTTTCCAGGTGAAAAGCTTAAAATGTTAGGAAGCAGCAAGTGGGCTTTGGCAGCATCAAGGTTAAATGATTTACCAAGGTACTAAGAAAACCCAAAGGTATGCTTTTCAGTACTAACAAAAATAATGCTGCCCTAGCATGACATCATATAATGTAGATTGTGGAATCTAAAGAGACATGACGGCTTGTGTAACATATAAGGAACACACTGTAACCCTAATGCTGTAAATTACAGGGATCATCACAATATCGGCTCATGCCTGATTAGAAAACACAAGAGTGTAGGACAAAGATACAGTGGTATAAGACAGATTTACTAGATGGAGGAAATAGAGGAAACGAGCCATCAGTCTTCCGTGTGACACATAACCCCTACTGAGAGATTTCATTCTAATCAATCAACCCCTTTTTGGGACAGATGTAACTCAGTATGAATAGTCAAAACTCTGAAATCTACTTTGATATTATTTGACACAAAGTCCATTTAAAGAAACTTGCCATTAGAAAAATTACATTTGCAGCAATAAGTCTTGAGATCTGATCTCTTGGTCCTGAACATACTTAACTAAATCAGTATAAAAATCCTCACACAACCCAGAGGTCATCAACAATATGGCCTGTACATTTACAGCACCTTAAGTTTCTTCTTCTTACTGCTGGTTCGACTTGACTTTAAGAGTTATGGTAAGTTGTCAGTGTTTGAGAGAGGGAAGTCTCAACAGCAATCACAAGAGGTTGAGCCATGAATGCATGCAGAAAAAGAGAGAGCAAAAGATGATTCAAACACAATCTAACTTTTGCTTAATACAATCTTGACTTCCTTTAAAGTGTGATTCAGCCACCAATATTCTAGAGAGAGAACATTAAGTCAAAGTGACAAGAGAGAGGTGTAGTCCACATGGACACATACAGATAAAGTAGAAGGCAAGAGAGAAAATTTGAATGTTCAACAAGTGCAGTTTTAGTGCAGTTCATTTTGATATGGTAGTCTGGGAGCACTAGGTCATTGTTTGATTTGAAACAGTAGATCAAGCGTTTCTGTTTTCCATCCAAAGAAGACAAGGATTTTCTGCTCCTGCTTTTGTCACATTTCTTGGCCCCATTTCTGCACCGTCTTTCTTTTAAGCTCATTATTCAATTGTTTTGTTTGGCAGTGTGTCACCTTCTCAGAAGTCCAGCAATTTCATCTAAAGCCTGGAAAACTGCCTGAGCAGCCAGCTATCTTTCTACATTAGGGTTTGCCTTTGATAATCGTGCCTATCGATAATCATGACAAGATTTTTGCCCTCGATCAAAAAAGAAAGGTTATCAGAAAAAAAAGCTTTTCACCTATATTCTACAAATGCAGACACTGAAACTGTAATGAAAGGTATTATATTGTTGGCATGATGTCTACATCACAACAGATCCTTTTCCCTGTCTAATTATATTGAGAACCCTGCACATCACACAGAGGTCATTGTGTTTAGATATTCCATGGTCTTGATTAAGAGCAGACATACCACTGAGATTTCTTAGTCAGTAGTGATATTCAGAGCTTCCCCAAGCCCTCATTGCAGGAGGCATCCTGCCTGCATGCCCGCATCAACCCTGCTGTCTTCTTACTATTGAAAAGCATGGAGGCCATCCAAAGCTTCCTGCATGGAGCTCTGTCCTCCAGGTCTTATCTGTCGCTTGGCAAATTTAGTGGCCCTGTTCTCAGTTGTAAGATCAATGTGTCTGCTGCATGGTTTTTGCTAGATTTTTTTTTCTTATGATATTGCATTTTTTAATACTAGTGCCCAATTGCCATCAGTGGAGCTGGATAACACTTTTGTGAAGCAGGAGGATGGAAGGATTAGGAGGCCAACACTGTCTGATCCTTTAGCCAGCCATGAAAAAGAATGCACCATTTCTGTCATGCAGAGTTAACTAGCCTCTCAGGTAGCTTTAAGGATTACTGCCATGCCTCTTTACTCTGTCATCCTTAAGCTTTTCTTTGCCAAAAAAAAAAAGCTTTTTAAAGCTTTCTTTCTCTCACACACATTTCAATTGACTTTCCTTATTCTACATGACTCATTACGGGTCTGTTAGAGTCTGTTATGACTATGGATCATATGTCCATAATTGGCTTGTAATAGAACAGGACTATGTGCCAAAATGGGCCCTGGTCTGATGAACCAGGGCAAAGATCAAACTTATAAAATGACTTATATTAGCCATGGACAGAGAGTACTCACTGTTCTGTATAATTTATTGCATCTTCCTTGCTTGGCCCCTACACAGAATGGGACACATCTATTCAGTATAATGATCAGACTGAGCGCAGCAGTAATAACCATTAAACAAGGCCTTTGCTTATTTAACGGGTGTGGGCCCAGCCTTGGTCGGTACCAGGCTTAGTGCAGAAAGAGAGGACAGGGACAATGGGTGGCTGGCTTTCCTGTACCAACAAGGCCTCTACTGCCTTTATTTGCTATTACAATGAGCCTGTTGGGCCTAAACTGCCTTTAGCCCAAGAGCTGATTCAGATCCTGTCCCCTTGTATCCTCAGACAGGCCCTAAAGAAACAGATGACACATGGCAGCAGACCACGCAACCAATATACAGGCTCCGTTGTCATCTTTATGGATGCTGACAATACAAGACCCATCTGAAATGCCTGAAGAGGCTTCTGCCCGCTGCTGGTTCAGCACATAGACTCATGGAGCATAGATAAGAGAGGCTTACACACATGAACTCCAAATGTCATATTAACATGCACTGACTTATGCATGCACTAAACACAACCCAATAAAACTATCACATGATACAGGTAAGTTAAACAAACACTAAGCTCAAAAGATAGTCTTTAGCATAGTCTTAGAAGCACATTATCTATTGGTAGTAGGGCTGCACGATATATCAAATATACGCGATGTATCGATGTAAAAATCTGATGAGATGTATGAAATGACTATATCG
>JAPZDY010000005.1:12532332-12542798 GCA_029783645.1 Ctenochaetus hawaiiensis
GTGTGTGTGTGTGTGTGTGTGTGTAAGAGAAGGGAGAGTGGGTGAATCACAGAAAGACAGGCATAGATGGAGTGAGTCAGAGGGCATGTCCGACCACAGGCTCACAAACCCTGCTTGAGATGATCTTCTTGGTTGTCCATTCATGCACGCCAGGCCATGACTGTTGGCAATGAACAACCAATAGCTCTTAGTCAAGCCTATTCTACTTCAATTTTTCCACAATACAAAAAGAAATAACCGCAGCTCTTCTATTAATAAAAAACCTTTCCATCATTCTGCAAACAGAGACATATAAACTTTCTACTCAGAGCTCTGTGCCATGGATGTAAGTTAGGTGACAATGGTGACAACAAAGTGTGTGGCACGTATTCATTGGAAAAAAATGGACGGATATGTTGTTCAGTACATTTCTTTGCAATAAAATGTGTGAATCACTGAAAAATTAAGCATTCTATAAATGTCAGTGTACATAAACGGTTCATAAAAGCTTAAACATCACATTATATGAGAGATGCAACATCAGTGGGGTCCGAGCAAAGTATGAATGTAAGAAACAGACTACCTGTTCTTTGACGGAGGCCAGGATGTTGTTGGCGGTGCTGTCAGCCTCCATGTTGCGGACAGCTGAACTGTCGCTGATGGTCAGCAAGAGCCCCTCCTCCGTCACTGGGCTCTGCTCAGGAGCTGGCATTCCTCCTGTATGGACACACCGCACAACACATACACACACACACAACATGATCTGGTCACCACAGGCACTCTTCTGAAAAAAAAAAACAAAAACAAAAACAAAAAACTAGAACAAAAAAAACCAAAATAAAACAAAACAAAACAAAAAAAATCTTGTACACACATACTGGACTGTGAATCATGTGCAGACTCACCACACTCTGAGTCAACCACTCCCTGATATACACAGGCAAGTGATGAGGAGTGACTATCAATGGTCACACGCTGCTACCATCAGCAATACACAAACGCACACCCACACACACCATATGGCCCAAAGAGAAAAAAGGCTGTCAGTGTTTCACGTCTGTGACAGTGCAAATCAATTCCATATGGCCTTGAGACAACATACAAGTTAAATAATGATTTGTGTATGTAACAGTCACATAAAAAAATAGAACACAAACAGAACAAACAGAACATCCTGTGATTTTTGTGACAGAGCAAAGCAATGCAAATTCAAATTCTTGCAATGCATAAGCTTTCTCATAGAGGCTTGCACACAGGAGAATACTATAAACATTTGTGTATAACACGCAATGGAAAGGGTGAAGAGGATGAACGAGGGCAGGCCATTGAAAAAATAAAACAAAAATCAAGTCAGCAGTCGATGGAGGAGATAAGGTGTTCCTGTCTCATTCGCTCTCTCTGGCCTCTCGTCCAGGACCGAAATGAGAAAGTAGAACGAATAGTTATGGTCTCATTATATCTGTTGACAGGGAGAGTGTCAAGGGAACGCTGCTCAAGGTGGATCCATATTTACTAGAAAGAGCCTGTTGAGCCAGACAGGGCAGCTAACAGCTGCAGTGGCTGCCTTACAACTCAGGGCTGCTGCAGCAGACAAAAGCAAGGGGTCTAATAACAGAGAAGGTATGTGACTTAAGGGATGCAGGGATTTTACAATGACTTTTACTGCCTCGGAGATCCACTGCTGCTGTCATCTCCAAGATACAAACGCAAAGACATATTCCATGCATTGGTTTCTTCACACTATCGTTACCTGCATGATTTACATAAGCATGAAATAACCATATGGTAATTTACAAAATGGCCCTGCTGCTAGGAACTGAATACAATATAATAATCCTCCATGAAAGTTACTATTGTAGTATTCTGATCCATAATGGCAGCCTGAGGGTGACTGGTGGGGATGCCACAATGAGGACATTTTCCCATCGGTTAATAAACTTGTGACTATACTGGGATTATGCCAGACACATTCTGAAGACACTGTTTGAAGCACAGTTAATGCACACTAAAGATTTGCTACTGCTGCATCTTCACATTAAAAATCATTAAACTGGCAAAATTCAAATTGAATGGTATCATGAGGTAGGCCCAGGAAATGCAGTGTGTTATTGGTCATTAAAAGTGTGTGTACAAAATATGACAATAAAACAATTTCAGCATTTTTTAAGAGCAGATGAGTTTGAAATATTGCAAGAAGTAATGAAACAAGGAGAAGCCACAGTGAGCCATTAGATGAAGAGCTGCAGGCGACAGGCTGCACGCCTCAAACTTCTCAGTCAGGTAACCAACTCCTTTTTTTTCCTCATTAACGCTATCAGGTCCCCTATTAGCAGCTTGAATGAATGAGTCAATTTCATGCTGGCAGACATAATTTCAAAAGGGTTTAAGGGTCATATACTGTCATGTAAAAGTATTCACCTCAAATCTGTCTGCACACACACACACACAGATAGACAGACAGACAGACAGACAGACAGACACACACACACACACACAAGCAGGGACTCATTATCTCACACTATAAGTCAGTTTGTGTAAGCTGGTTTAGCTGTTTACAGTGAGAGCATAGAAATTTTTGTCCATGCATGAAGCAGTTAGAGAAAGGGGCATGAGGTATGCAGGAGGTTCCTCAGACATTTGGACGAAATGTGACCCTGAGGTACTCTAGGGGTTTGTCACTTATTAGGCAGCATAAGCACTTCAAGGTGTCTAGGCTAAACAAAGTCATGTGCAGCCCTAATGTGACATGACAGAGGTTTTTGCTTCCATAAAATATTTTGGTTTGCAGAGGATGTGCCATATATCCCTCCGTCAGTCTCCCAAATTCCTTTTCTGCTCATTCATAGTGTTTCAACATACTGTTCTAACTCCCGCCCACCTTTGCTGCAGCCTTTGAATCAAGGACATAGCACTTGATTCCCAGAAAACACAGCAACAGGAAACGGTGAAAGCTGTTTGAATTTGAAAGAGCTCCTCCTCCCTGACTCATACACAACACAAAGGAGAACAACACAGACAAGACAGACTGAGTGCAAATTTTAAAACTGACAGAAGTTGCCAACCCGGTCAAAGTGGACAAGCTCTGTTCTGCTTTCTTTCTCAGGAACTTCTCACAAAAGGTTCAGGAAAAGTGTGCAGCTACTGAAGCTAGGCTCTTCAATCATAATTTTTTCTTTAATTTCCCATAGATTAAGGATAGAATGGACCTTGTCGTGCCTTTTTGTAACCATGCACAAGCATATAAAATATGTCCTCCCTCAAAAAAGGAATTATTAGCAATGTAGGAAAGTCCTCATTCTTGACCACAATCTGTGTTTTTAATCTGCTCAAATGAATATTTATCCGAAGCCTCACTTGACTGCAGGAAAGTGCAAACTGAGCAGACTGCATGAAGTAGAACCACAGAAAAAACAACATACAAAAGGAAAGCAAACCCTACTGAAAGCACCATTGAGCAAGACAAGTTGTGATGTGTATCAGAGCCTACCTCGGAAATTTCCCATGTTATCTGGTCCAGAATAATTCCACTTTGCTGGGCTAGGGGTTCTCTGCAGCTGTGGGTTAGGAGTAGAAGACAACAATGCTGCTGTCAACCTACAACAGCCCTATATGCACACAGCTAACTGGTTCTTCAACATTTTACTTTCTGTTTCCCTCCAAACGCTGAGGGGGGAAATAATGTTGCTGAACTGCCTGTTGGTTGTAAACTTAGAAATGTTTAGCTCTTAGACAGTTTAAAAAGCAATAACAAGGCCTGGATGTAGGTGAGAAGATGCAGAGGCGAACCCAGTCTAAGCAGATTTCAAGTCTGTCATTAGGTTAATTCCTAGGGACCATACTGCGTAGTTCCCACAGAGTCAAGCTGACCTCATCCTGAGGGCAACAAAACGACAGGCCAGTGTCTAATTATTACCATTATGGTTATTTCCCTTGACTAAGCAGAAAATATGAGCTGTATGCTGCAGCATGACAAGAACTTTGAGCATTGCTAATGGCAAAACAAATCTTATTATTTTTAACGGTATTTCTTTCAGTGACAGATTCCAGGATGGAATAAAGAGCGCCTATTTTACCAGACACTCTTTCTAGTCAAAAGCTAAACCTCTCCTCTAAAGTATCATAATCCTTAATGTCTGAGCCTGCCAAGAAAAGTCTTAGTCTGACCCCACCCTGACTCGACAGATCACATGACCTGATCCACTGAGAGATCAGACTTCGGCCACTCCTCTGAGCCTCTTACACAACTCCTCTTTCCATGACTCTTGATTCAATGCAGTTTATGGAAGGAGGAAAAGAAAATGGAAGCTATAGTGCAATGTGTTTTAAAACCTGACTAGTTTGGTTAGTTTTAAATTTAAAGAAAGAGAATGTTTCTAGAGAGATTATTGCTTAAGAGAGTTTAGACAGATCCACTGTCCCAGATTCAAATACAGCCTCATTCCATCAATTTTATCTGCAGACATTAATTCATCAGTTTCCTGATCCCTTTGAAAGCCACCTGTGTCTTGTGTCACCTTCCCCAAGGATCACCGCTGCAGCAAATAGAATATCTGCTGTAGAACACGCTACCTTTACATGCACACAGGGAAAAAAGGCAACAGGGAAAACTGAGGTAAAAACAGGAAAACACTGAGACTGTTTGTACGCACAGAAATAACTTGATTGTGTTATCCCTTGTGTTTACAGGCATCTGGTCACCAAGCACATTTTTCACAGGGCATATTTTAAGTTAAGACCTCTTTGCTTTAGTTTCATTTTAAGCTTGAGCTTTGATTTGGTTATCTGGTATTCAAAGAGGAAGGGCGTAATAACCTTTCCTTTAATTTTCAGAAATCTCTCAGTTTACAAAATGACTAATGTGAATGTAATAGAAGACTAAACTGATGTATTCCTCTGATACTTGCACGAAAAAAAATCCACACAAATTCAGTGTTTCTGTCAGTCAAAAGATTCATTGTATGCAGGCAGCGGGAGGCTGAGTGACACCAGGTCACAGACTTTCAATAGGGTTAAATGAAGATGAGCAGAGAAATAATTATACATTATCCTGAATTTCAATTGCAGGGAGTCTTGGAGAAGCAGCAGTTCAAATGCTAATTGTCCCGACTTGCTGACCCAACAAGAGCTGGAAAATCTACAGCACAAACAGAGGTAAGAGCTGCTTGAGGAATCCACAACAGGCCACATCTCTCTTATCTATTGCACCACTTTTTGGGGACAAAAGAGGCGGTGAGTAACAGTCCAGTACCAACTTTAAATCCTTTTTGAAGGGGAAAAAACACAAAATATGTATGGTAAGAGCTACATTCTGTGCATTGAGTTAATAAATATTTCATTGTGCTTCAGCTTAACATTCCATTAAACCTCTCAGCCACAATACACACCCACCAGGATGTCTGAAACAACCTTGAAATGGTTTAAGTACATGCTTGTTATATACTGTATATCTAAGCTGGATTGCCTGTGGCAAACTATAAGGAGGCAACCATGAGCCCCTGAGAGATGACATTGTGCAGGTTTTCATCCAAACCAAAGACTAAATTAGATATTCACCTATTAGCTTTAATTTGTGCAGGAGGAGTTAAGTAGTTAAATCATTTTGTGTAATTTTAATGAAAACCCACAAGCTCTCAGGCTCCTGTGGCACATTGTTGCTCATAACTTATCTAGAGTGACCTAGCAGCATAACGTAGTATGTGAAATCTTTGAGGGGAGAAATTCAGTCCCATTAGTAATCTTTCAGCAGCTGCAAAAATGTCCCCAAAGACCTACAATGCTTAATTGCTTCTTTCAAAAAGTGTATTGACTTCACTGAATAAAATGAACATTTGTGGTCAAATATAATTTATCAGAATTCACCAAGATAAACAATAATATATTTCAGTCTCAATAAATCCCCAGAATGAAGACAGAGGTAGGAAAACATATTGGCGTCAGTCAAGAAAAGCATTCACAACAGTTGCATTATGCTTTATTCTTTTATGTTTCGCTGAATCTGAAACAGTTTCTGAAATCCCCTACTGCACACGGCGTTAGGCTAAACATGAGGTTAGGAAGTGCTGACTGAAGCCCTGACACATTGAACTTATTTGAGAATGTGGGCAACACAAACACACGAATAGTCCTGTACATAGTTCATGTCACTTATTAACCTCAACCTCAAACATTACACTCCTTAGTAGAGCCTAATGGATCAACTGATTCACCAATAATATTTAGCGATACAGGCCTATCATAGTGACATCAGTATTGGCTTATATTTTGATCATCATGAACTGGTATCCAACTTTTTTGGAATATAATGCAGAAAAATAGGTTTGGGGTAATTTATAATAATTAAATTAGAAATGTAGATTACTTCTCTTCATTTTTTGGTCAATAAAGTTTAAGTTAAGCTGTAAAAATATCCTGACTTCATTACTAATCTTTGTAACAAGTGGTTGATTACCACATTATATCAGAATATAAGGTGATGTGTATCAATCTATGTTACCCCCTAATATTGGTATTGGCATCAGCCCAAAAATCCAGTATATCAGTCATGCTCTACTTTTAAGTAATGGCATACTCTGAGTTCTTAATGCTGTAGGTGCCACATGTGGAAAATTCTTTTGAAAAGGATGACGAATTCTTGGTAAGTACATGATGGACTTGCCAGCAGCAAAACACAAAAAGTTATTATTAGATCCCTAGATGTTTCACTTTCTGCTGCTCTGAAGTGCTGTAAATTCTTTGCTCAAATTGACACACCCAACGGCAGAGGAATGTCTCTTTTCCAGAGCACAAACAGTCTCACATGCACACACGATCACTGTACCAGTCATTACCCCACATAAGCTACAGAAAATGATGTAGCCTGCTTTAAATAGACACATACCTGTGCTTTTGTTGATACTGGATTAAAAGAAGAAGCAGTACAGCTCTAAATTGAGCTAAGACAATGGTCCTACAGGATCTCCTTCACTTTCTTAACAAAGTGGACATGCAAAGTAAATGATTCAGAAGCTGCACCCATGTCTACCTCACACCTTGAACCTCACCCCAACAAATGTTGCAATAACCGGACGCCTATCTAAGCATGTGTATCCACAGGGCAGGGCCTGCCTCTAAGGCAGGAAACAAGTCATTTTACAGTCTATGCAACACACAAATACACACAGACTAATGCCACACAGTGCATGCATACTCCATGCGCTGCACTTTATCTTGCAAGATATGTTTACTCAAAAAGGACTTGGGGAAGATGACTGCACACCAAGTAATCCATGTTTACACTGTGCAGCAGTAAAAACACAAGGCTAACTTTCCATGAACAATTTCCTACAACAATCATTCATTCTCTACACCATTTCCTCACAACAATACCTCAACTAATGGGGAGCCAGGAGGCTCAACAGCTGTTTTCAATATGTCACCGCTGCTAATATATTGTGACAGAACAGGACTTAAATTATTATGATTGCATGTCAATCCTTTCAGTAGAATCAATAGAGTTTGTGCTAGACAGACTCGCTTCATCCTGTTACACAGTGTAAGAGGAATTCATTTTACTCTAATGCCTTTCTGCACATAATTACAATGTTAAGACAACTACAGTAGCAATGATTCTCAAAAAGTAATCAGTGTAATGCTCTCTACATCTCTAGCAAAGATCAATAAACTTTCTTATTCAACAGCTGTGGCACAAGACACAGACGAAGATTTTATGCACTAAGCTGACTGAAAGTTGAATAAAAGACATGCAGACCTGTTTATTATTGAACTTCATTTAACAGTTTAGTTAAAAATGTGTTTAATAAATGCTAGAGTGTTATCAACCCCACACACTTCATTTCCTGTGTCAAACTTTTACCCCAAAGACTATCAGATGGTTACAAAATGATCATGTTTCAATTTCATGTTTCTGCAGAATTCTGGGTAGAGAGGTTTCATAAAAAATACAGAGATCATCCAAATGGGAAAAATTGAAAAGGAAAATTATCATAACAAATGCTCTAGCACTGGCAGTGTCCTGGCCTTCGCAATGTAAGGTGTCAGTGAGGTGAATAACTTAGCTCACTCAGCACCTTCTTTTGAGACTGATTACAGTAAGTGATGAATTTCCCCTGCAAAATAATCAATCACAAAGCTATAGGTGGTATGAATTTAGCTAAGCTGATTGCCTCTTTATAAAAATGACAATTTTGTAGGTTTGTTGTGATTGATTGGGAAGTTAAAGAATGATGGCTTCCAAAATTTAATGTCTTACAAACACCGTGCTCTGACATATTACGAAACATTTCATGTGCATGAGTGACTGTGGTTAAAAAAAAAGAAAAAAGATCACTGATATGACTACCAATCCACGTCAGTTCTAGTCATAGTCATGTTTGTGTGTTGACAGGGGGATCGACTCTATCTTTCCACTCAGAAAAAAATTAGATCAGGATAAAAAAATCAGGTTCTTATTCAATCCTTTTTTTGGCTGTGACTCTAAAAGATAACAAACATATTTCAGATTATTGACTGTATTTCACTACCTTAAAAGATGACTGAAAAAGCTCAAACTTGCATGTTCCTTAGTTAATCAGTATAAACACTGGAATTCAATCAATAGACAAAAAGAGAAAATAAACATGGAGGATGGTGACATAGAGATTCTGGCAAAGTTAGGCCGATTTAAATCCAAAGTTTGGCTTATTTTGGACTTCAGATCTAAAGGTTAGAGTAAAGCTTGACAAGACTAGTTGTTTGTAAGAAGAACAGATGAGCTTATTGGCTTAAAAAACAACATATTTTGATTACTATTGACATAATCAATCAACAACTTAGAAATATCTAAAAATCCTGATCAAATGACAATGACAGCAATACACATTAAATTCCAAATAAATTCCTGTCTTAAATCATAGCCACATGAAACGTGTTGCTTTAGTTTTGGTTTCATTTTTTATTTGACATGGACATCAAAATTACTTGGACAAACCAGATGCATTGTTTGAATGGTTTAGCATACATGATAATTCTCAATATTTGTTCATAAGAGGCTTTTGAGAGAGAAATGAGAGTAATAATAGTAATAACAATAATAGTAAAAAGGAGAGGGTAATAACAGGGAGAGAAATAAAGGGAATTAAGTATACAATAATATTGCGGGGACAAAAGAGAAACAATATGTTTAAAATTAGATATATGAGCTTTTGAGCAAAGGCAACATGATAAGACAAAAACTGGTGGTGAGCTATTCATGTGAGCAAAGTTGTTTTGATTTTAGCCATTGTTTGAGTCCACTGTTTAAAGCAGTGGTCCCCAAACTTTTTCTGGTATGCTCCCCTTCAGAAGCCGAAAACAGTTCATGGCCCCCCACCCCACAAATATTATCAATCATTAACAATACTTGGCAAAGCAACTAATTAAAAAGTTGAATTTTAGCGAAATAAAGGTTAAGTTGATAGCATCATCGATCATATTCATTTAACCTTGTTTCATTCTATATTTCTCCCCTTGTCGTCCACCCCCCCCCTGCAGTGGCTTTGCGCCCCCTCAGGGTGGCCCGCCCACCAGTTTGGGAACCACTGGTTTGAAGCATTACTATTTAAGACAACACCAACTTCACAACGCCTTAAACAGCACTGTAAGTATGCTGCCTGTCCAACATCATCTCACTGACAGCAAAACTAAACACCTGCAGTATGACTAAAAAAGCAAAGCAGCAGTGACTGCAGCTGTTCTGTTAAGATAATGATTTTATGTTGACACAAAACTGCTAAATCTTTCATTTAAACTGACAGGATGTAAATCTGTGCAAATACACTCTGGTCAAGCTTTGCTTAAAAAGTTGCTTAGTGTATTGAACAGGCTGTTGTAGACAATGGGAATGAAATACTGAGGTTGAAAGACAGAGTTCCTCTGCAAGCAACAATGACTTATGCACTTTGGTGAACCTGGAAAAACAAAACACAAGAAAGGAAACTCCAGTTCCTGCTAGGTATTATGAAACCAGCTTTAAGGGGGAGATGGATAAGCAAAAGCCTGGCTATGTACTTCCTGACATCTGATTTGCATTGGCACAGCCTACTCAACACTCAGTGTTTTGGAGTGTACAAGCAGGGGTCATCACACAATGTGCTGCTATCCATGTGAATGCAACTCCTTACAAATACACGAACAAACTCTGAAACAAACACATTGTGATTGACATAAAAAATCCTCAAAAAACTCAGAGTATCAATAAGGTATTTTCCACATCTCTCAGCAAAATGTGGAAAGTAAAAACCTCACCTTTTGTCTACTGCTCGGACTGGTTAGGACCTTTTAGCAGTTGGAATTGACATAGAGGAGGGCAATCTATCCATATTATACTGATATTGTTATATGAGTCTATAAATCATATCAGGTTTTTGATATATATATATATATATATATATATATATTAGGCCTGGGCGATAAACCGAAAATTTACCGTTACCGAAATTTACTACGATAACCGACGTCATTTTGCCCATGTC
>JAPZDY010000005.1:12560752-12573894 GCA_029783645.1 Ctenochaetus hawaiiensis
ACTTCACTCCCCAGAAGCAAGCTGTTGAGCATGACAAGTCTTTCTCACCAGGAGGGCGATTATATCAACGTCTCAAAAGCACTTCATGACTTCATTTTTATTCCCATATGGTCGCCTAAAGCCCTGTTAGCTTCTAGAAGTGGCACGCAGTTTACCAATGTACCCTCTGGAATTGAAATTAAGTGAACTATGGGAACATTATGTCAAAGTGTTATCTATTTTTTATTTATTTCTCTTTTTGATCACGTGTTTCTTGGGTTGGAATCTGTTTCAGGTTCTGTGGCTGGTGTGCTGATGACCACCAGCGCTTCCAGTTTGCTCTTTCTCAGTACACTCATGACGTTCCCAACCATAGAACACTCTCCATGGACATGCTGCAAAGACTCTTCCCTGAGAAAACTAGACAAGAACTGGTCAGTACTGGTCAGATTTTGTTTATTATTTATTAGATTTAATGGGATAAGTTTATCAAATAAAGGAACAAATATGCGTTGTATAAACAGGAAACACAGAGATTGGTCTTGGAGTAGTCTGACTAATGGGACATTGACTGCGGGGGTAAGCCTGCCATCCAGCAGCTATTTAATTCACCATTTTTGCTGTTTTTACTATTTTGAAAGAGCACTGTTCCTGCATCATGGGCTTACTACAGCCCAAGGTTTTGGTGTTGCATCATACAAACAAGCATTTTTTTAGCATTGGCAGGACAATACTGGGTACAGCCAGACATTTCTCCAGTGTCACCTGAATACAAAAATATGAAATTTCTCACAGTTTCTGATATATCTAAACTTTAATTCATTATTAACAACAATGATAAGCAAATAATTATTTAGGTAATGTTTTAAGTTAAAGGGACCAGAAACATCTGGGTTAAGGCTCTGAAATGTAAATATTCCATGTTTAATTTTTTTAATATATGATAATTAACTAAACATCTTTGGATTTTGATCTTCTTAGACTCTTTGAACTAGTGATGCACATTTATTTTCAATTTTCTGACATTTTTACCAAACAGCTAATAGATTAAGTACATAAAGTGAAGTAAAGTAAAGTAAAAGTATGTTTCAGGGGAGTCTAGTTCATACACATCTGCCTAGTACATCCATATCAAAGACTCTGGCCTGATCTGCTGACCACAGAGAAATTATAAAGATTGTGCTCCTTTCTCAAGAACATTACTGCCCACTGCCTTTTGATATTTCTGCGTATATATTGATGTGCTCCTACACACACACACCCATCTAAAAATGTAACTCCCTCCTCCACTCTGAAGCATCCCTGCAGTGTGACTCCCCAGCTCCCTGATCAATGTAGCTCAGTATCCTGAACCGAGCGGACAGACACTGATAAGCTTGGACAATGAGCCACTCTGCACAAGCTGCAGGATGTGCCATGTCACCCACTGTGGACAACTCGCTTGCGCCACCGCCCAGCATTGCCATGACAACCGACGGCCCCTCCATCCTCCCTCAACCTCACCCAGAGACCTGTCCTCATGTCTGGGTGCTGCATTTAGACCTGTTTCATTTCCTCAGAAACAGACCCGGAGCTGATGTCATGTTGACTCCACCAAACGCAGCTATTAGCCATAATTAAGTTGGCTTGTGTGCAGTGGCTAATGGCTAATCAATCTGAACCAAAGGCTCCATTGCTGAAACTCCATCGATTAAGTGCATCAGAGCTATTCTGATATCAGTGTATTAAATATTGATTTCATAAAGGATTTTACAAATATTTTCTGTATTTGAAGTCTAAATTTAAGTCAACAAGCATGGCAAAATGATTAGTTGGTATCAAGTAAGTTAAAATGATGGTTCCCAGCCAAAGTCAGCTCTGTGCCTGTTAAGATTTTGGCTGCCTTAGAAATTAAGTGAAATAAAAGAATCATTTGGCAGCAGTCTGCTTTGGGCAGATATTTCCCCTTTATTTGTGGTGTGAAAAATAATTCCCATTGCTGGTGCAGACGTATGGGTCGATTGGAAATTCTAAAGTTAGAATTTTAATTACAGAATTGTTTCTATAGCATCAGCTTCTTAGCTCTAAGTTTTTTCTGTGGTGGTTTTTCTCTTCAGTGAGTTGATGGCTGCTCAACTCTTTAGCATTAATATTTTGCTCACCTGCCATTTAGTTTTATCTGAGTGAAATTATTTCAGAAGATTTCATAATTTCTGTCACTTTTGTAAGTCTTCTTTAAATTCTAATGGAAGATAAAACAGCTCTGTTTTTAAGCTAGATATAAGGTGTGACATATTACCACTGTAAGGGATTTGTTAGGTGTAACAATTTAAGAGCCTTAGTGATAAGTTACAGCATCTCCTTTG
The DNA here is from genome assembly GCA_029783645.1 of Ctenochaetus hawaiiensis. Lineage (NCBI taxonomy): Eukaryota > Metazoa > Chordata > Actinopteri > Acanthuriformes > Acanthuridae > Ctenochaetus > Ctenochaetus hawaiiensis. Next base: position 12,563,077 of record JAPZDY010000005.1, read on the forward strand.
TTTTCTCCAAGAACGTGCAGCAGTATCTGCTGTTTTGAAGCATTTTTCCCATTTTGATTAAGATTGTAAAGAATAATTTGAGAGAGAACAGCTCTCGGTAGTTTTACTTTTTGCTTTCTAAAAATATTTCTTTTTGAGGTGGTTATAGTAGTTTCTCTGCTTGATTTTGAACAGAAATATCAAAAAGAAAGAGGAGAAGAAGAATTAATTGAATAACATTATAACCTGTGCCCAATTTGCTTCCTGAAATCTAAAATATTTGACCCTAAATAATTTTTTCCAATAGTTTGTTTGACAGTCACCTGCAATAGCAAACAAAGTAAATATCACTATTTCCGCAAATGCCACTAGACTGTTTGTAGAAATATGTGGGCAGGTTCTTTTTATTGACCTAAAGTAGGATTATTCTCTCAGTTTCACCATCATCAGGTGTTGATACTCCTGCTAGCTTAGAGTGGACATCTCCCTCTGCTGGATGGGGCTCTTTATCATCTGTTATGAATTACCACTGCACGTTCTTTAATAACAAGTAGGAAGCCAAAAGAATTCAAACATAGTAACTCCCTCATGATATGCTATGGCAGTGGTAGAAATACTTCATACCTCTCATCTTTTCTGACTTTTTCTGCGCAGCCATTTATATTTTTTCTTCGTATGACTCATTCTTCGTGGAGACACTGCTCCACAGAGGAAATGTGGATGGAGTCACTAATCTAAGTGTTGTGCCACCTTGAGTGTGCACTGAATACACAGTGCAGCTGATGCTTCCACATGTGTGTTGTGTGCAATGTGCTGGCTAAAGTGCATGTCTGTATAAGAAAACACATGACAAGTGCAAGCATGCAAACCCACACTGCTGTGTTCATGCTCACTCACTTCTAATGACACAAGAAAGGCAAAGGTAGTCAAAGAGAGGACACGAGAAAGTGAAGAACAAAGGGCCGATCTTCCTCAAGCTCTAAAGTTGTGCATTAATAAACTGGATTTGCTTGACTGCCTCTGGCACTTCTGTTCTGACGGCAGGTCTGTCAGCTCACTCATTTTCAATAAAACCAGTCAGCCGTCTAATGCCATCCCAACGTCAGTTAGCCGCCATTAGCCCATAGATGAATATCATTCTCTCTGTTCCAGTGAAGCAGCCAAGTGATGCAGCCTCTGTGAGCGCTGACACAATGATGAATAGCTACAGGCATCCCTCACACAGAAAGGAACTGTTTTCCTTCAGGACATTTCACAGCCAGGAGAGGGGGACTATTTTATACACCAGTGAAGCTAGATCTGACACAGAGTTTTCCCCATGCTGCTGCTGCCATTATTATAGACAGTATATCACAAAGGGATGTTCTTGGATTTCTTTTTGCATATCATTTAAGTCTTGCAACTGTGTGTATACAATACAATACAGTGTTTTCATTTGGGACACAGTACTTCAGTCTAACACACTGTGTTCTTCATATTCTTATTCATTTTGGTCATTGTTTATAAGAATAATTAATAGATTAGACCAATTAAGCATTCAGTAATGACTTTGTGTCACCCCTTCCCATTCCTTTCCCATGCATTGTGTTCCTCTAGATGGAGCATGAACGCGTGTGGGACTGGCAGCGCTTCACCCTGGCTCAGCTAAGAGCAGTGTCCCAGCAGTGGCAGCGGGACCACGAGGAGCTGCTGGCCAGAGCCCTGGTCACCCTGCAGGAAGCAAGACATGCCCACCAGGAGGAGCTGGAGCTCCACAGAGACCGTCAGCAGCAGGAGGACATCTGCTTTCATCTCAGGGAGAAGGTTAGTGTCTGGTATTCCTGCAAAACAGGAGCTGTTATGTTTGCAACTATTTGAGATGAGCTCTTTTTTATTTAATGTTTGTAATTATGCTAGTATGCTGCTGCCTCTGAGCCTTCTTTAATCCCTGCAGGAAGAGGATCTATAACTTCAATATTAAACTTGCTCATTGTTCTGCTGCTTGCCCAGTATGAGCTCTCTGTGGTCTACCTCACTGTCATTCTTATTTGTAAGGCACACTTACTCGGCTACTGGTGAAGTGGACTGAATTAAGCTGGTTCCTAGTATAGGTTTTTCCTGTGGCCTTTTCCAGTGATCATGTGCGGGGATGTGATAGTTGTTCTGAGATATGTGTGAGGGACCAGACAGGCAGCAGCATCTGACTGCCTTCTTGTGTACAGTATATCTGCTGACGAGGCTGCATACTCGGCTGCCTGACAGCATCTCTCGCTGTAGCTGCCACATGGGATGGGCTGTGAATGCAAACAAGCTAATAAGAATGGTCTTGCAAACATGATGTTGCTGTCTCTGAGGGGTGCTGGTTCACATTCACACAACAAACAAGTTACTCATGTGAATAAATCCATGTGTTGTTGATGCAGTGCTGTACAAATTGAATTTGCCTTGCCTGCCAGTTTTTAGAAAAAGTGGTGCTTATGTCCTGTGGCTGATTGGATAACAAGACACTCTGATAGTGAGGTAGGGTTGGTGTGAGCCGTCACAGCTGAGTCTGGTTTTGTAAAAATAACAGGACATATTTCCAAACAATTGGCAGCATGCTTGTTTCTTTTTTTTTTTTGCACTGTTGTTTCATGAAAACAAGTTCCTAAGTTTGCTTCTTGTGGGTTACATGTTCTCACTTCCCTTGCATTAATTAATAATCTCTCAATTTTTATGTCTCTCATGTTTTTTAAACCCCAGTATCCCCAAATTTAGCCTTTTGTGGACATGTAATACTTCTCTGCCAACGTTAGGTTTTATTTTTTAATTAAAACACAAGAAGTTTTTGGGAATTTGCAAGCGCACATTTACTTCTATGCACAAGAAGCTGGGAAGTTGGGTATAATGTAAATTAACAAATAAACAAACCATCCTCTGGGATCTTGTCTCAGGTCCCCATGTTGGGATTACTGGAACAAAATAGAATATCATAATCTCTTTCTCTGCCATATGGGGTGCTTCTTACACTATTTACCTTGTACAAAAGTGGATTTTTCACATCTGTGTCACAATTAAATGTTCAACTACTGTTTTGACAAATAGGTTTCTGCAAGTGTCTCAGCACCAGTTACAACATATCTTACTCCGGGTTTTGCCTCAATGTAAACTCATGCAGACACACATCTGTCTACATCTACCTTTGCAGGGACCTGTCACTGATATGCTGCATGCCCTAGCCCCTTGCCATAACCTTAATCATAACTCTCACAGATGAGTGTCCAAACCTAACTTTTAACTCTTAAAACAAGTCTTAACCCTCAAAGAATCATTTAAATTTAACAGGTAATGAATTTTGGCCTGGATTGCAGTCTCTTGCCACACACTCTGTTTAGAATATCTTTAAAACTGACATTTTTCCCGTCTTTGTTTTACGCGCTCTTGTTTTATTTCAAGAAAATATGCAAGAATGTGGCATAAAAACTGGCCCTTTGTTTTACAAAGGCTTAACTGTACGAACTTGTAAACATGAACACCATGATTTACTGCTGCAAACTTTATGCATGACCTCAAAAACGCTTTCTCTTAATCTGAAACTACAGTCCAACTGGGATAAAAAAGAGAGTTAGATATTTGACTATTTTTCAGTAAGGTTTAATATGAATGCTTCCTGCCTCATCTTCAAGGACATAGGTGAAACAATCAAGTGGCATTACTTTATTAAACATACAAAGCAGTAAACTAGGTACAAAAGAAGGAGTGAGGGATTGGTACAAACTCTATTTTGAAATGTAAATGATGAAAAATATTTGATAAAAAATTCTCTTGAATGTTCATTCAAATTCTCTCACTAAAACAGAACACCTTTTCCATTTTTTTATTCTTAAAGGATCATATCAATGGAATATTTCCTGTATTACCATAAATACCAGTGTTCATGAAGATCAAATCCAGTGTATTTGCCTCTTTGAAAGTCTACTGTCATCAGTGTCGTTGCATGTTCCTGGAAGTCATATGCACCGTATTTAATAATCGAAAGCTTGCAGATGCTTTCGCTTTCTCAACATAATTCATTACGAGACTTGCATTTTATTGTTTCTTCTATCTAACTTTTGTTGTGTAGCTGATTAGTTGATTGGACTATTTTCATTTTATTCTTGACTGCACTGACGTTTACTATGGGAAGAAGCACATTCAAGGGCAATAATCACTTCACATTCATCTCTGTCAGAATGGAGCTACTAGATACATCTGCAATGACTGTGGCATAATAAAGTTGTGTTTGGAAAAAAACACATGCAGGTTTTTAAAATTCTGAAAAACGCTATTCAAGACAGCAGTAGGCCTCTGTGTCTTCTGCTCCTTTTTAATGTATTTTTTGAAAACAGCAGGGGCCTTTGACTTTCCGTATACGAGTTTGTAAAACTGCAGTAAAACATCATCTCCATGCCTCTGATATGGCAAACACATTTCTCTGTTGTGTTTTATGACTCTCTGAGGCAATGAGAAAAATAAAATCCCACAGCCACACTCATTTCCTTGGCTTTTCCCGCATCTACATCTTTTGTTTATGCAGTGCATGTGCACATATTTGAGTTTGTGTGGAGGCTCAGATGGATGCCTGTTTGCTTCCAATCTTTCTCTCTACTACCTTTATCATCCCAGCACAGTGACACAGTGGCGAGACAAGATGGATTCTCCACCCATTGCAGTGGCTTCTTTAACACACTGTTTTCTGTTTTTGCTCCTTCTGACCCGAGCAACTTCCCACACAACAAGCACCAAAATGTAGGCTAAGCATAGTTAAGGAAATTTAACACTTTGAATAGTTAGCGTAAATAAATAGATTAAAAGGTAAGAGTAGTAGACTGGTTGATAACCAGTTAAGTAGTTATTAAAGCTTAAATGTATGTCATTAGATAAACATTTGGATCGGTTAAATTGAAGTAATGCACAAACAGTTCAAATAGCTTAAAGGTTATATTGTATCTTTATATATGAATTTGGTTACCTTATCAACTTGTATAATTCACTTTTGCTAAAATAGCATCCAGTTTATAATTCAAACAAGTGGAAGAGGTAACGTCTTATTGAACAGGACTGTGAAGTTCAGACTAAAAGGTTTGTAACCGCTGGTCTAATTGATGCTTCATCACAATGATGTAAATGCACTAATTTCATAGAGACCCTCCTGCAACAGCTTTTATCAATGTCAACAGCATTTTTTAAAAATGGATTAAGGAGTGAAAGGACCACAGTGATGGTACTAGAGTAAGGTTGTAAGTGACTTACTTGCCATATTTTTTTTTGCTGTGATTATGCAAATAACTACCCTCCACATCTCACTTCTCTGTGCTGCTGTGGGTTTAGATGAGAGCATATATTGGATGCTTTCTGGTCAGTGCTGGTCTGGTTCTCACCTCATTATAGGGAGCATGGCTGTGTGCTGCCAGCTCTCTTCTGACGGACGTGTAGTGGGAAGAAATCCAGGGTAATTGATTTCAGAGTTACCGTGCATCCCTCTGTTTTGGAAAGGGCAGGGCTGTCAAACAGACCACAGCTTCTTCCTGAGAACCACAGATTGGCCATGCAGAGATGACTGGCTGGATTCATGTGTCTGGACACAGAAGACTTTACCGATAACATCGCAGTTGTTCATTTTTCAAAGGAGCCCCAGGGGTGACATACAATATAAGAATTGTTTCAGGTGTGTTTTCATTTATTGTCTTTTACTTAAGCTTTATTCACCAGGTTAGACCTTAAGAACAATTCATTATTTATGATGGTGGCCAGGGAAGTGCCAAAAGAAAATTGTTGGGATAAAAGGAGAAAAGGAGGACAAATAAAACAAAATTTAAAAAAATAGAAAAGACTAAATGAAATCAAATGAAAAATAAAGCATTTACAAAGGTCAATTTTTTAAAATCTATAAGTAAACCTATAAATGCAGTAAGTGATATAAATTGGTCTATTTTCATTGTTTTTTGTGACAAACTCCATCCATCAGCAGCAGGAGGCTGAAATAATTCGAGTGTGTCGTTAAAGGTAAAATAAAATGGATGATTAAGATAACTAGTTAAAATTTCATGCATGAGATACAGTTTATTTCAGTCCAATTTATCTCTGAAAGACAGACTCTTCTTCTCAAGTCATTAGCTGTTTGTTCTGCAGTGTTCTGGCTGCTGTGATTAGCTGGCATTGTTCTCTGTGTTACTGTTCATACCAGCCTTTTATTCTGTCCTTGCTTTCGTTTTGCCTCCCACTTATATTTCACTCCCAGGCATCTTTGATGACTGATTATGTTTTCCACATGAGTAAATTAAGCCTGGAGGGATGACAGATTGTTTCTACATGCTCAGGTGGGAAAGGCACAAATAGGCCAACAGGACAAGCGACACAACAAATGAAAGATGGAAGATTTCATAAGACGAGAGTTTTTCTTTTATTGCAAAAGCTCTTTTTTTCATTTCCTGCTCTACGGATTACTTTGTAATATAAACAGGGCTGTTGAAGATTAATTTATGCCCAGATTATGTGTGTGCCCATCCTGCAATAATCAGTGTATTCTCCAGGCACTGTGTGTTAGCAGATCCCCTGTCCCTAAATATTAGTAACCTAAAAGTACAGCTTTTTATCCCTCTGGTGGCTGAATGGACACAACGGAGCCTCAGTTTAGATGGTACGTGGGCCACACAGTGTTTCAGCTTGACAACTCTCTGAGGAGTTAATTGCTCATATGTGTATAATTTCTACTCTACAAAGTGATGTACATGTTATGGACCTCAGGAAAGATTTAAAGTGCTACTTGTAGATGTACAAAGATAATTGCTTAGTTTGTTTTTTCTCACCTCCTAGTGGACTTAAGTTCTTGCTCCTTTAAAGATTCAGTAAATCTCTTCTGACATTGATGGCGCTCAGTAGTTTAGTCCCACATATGGAGGAGTGGTGCTTTTCTTGCAAATACACTATTCATTCTTTCAAGTTCAAGTTCTAGTTCCCACTGATACTAAATAAAGTGCTGAAGTTTTGCGTGAGTTCATACCTAATCTGTTTCAGTCTTCTCTTACAAGTTGAATTTTTGTCACTTAATATTTGACAGCTGCTGCAACGCCCCCTGACAGAAGACATCACGATAACTGTACAGTTGTACTAACAAAGGATTTGAGCGGGCTGCAGTGTGAAGATAAAAAGGCTATCATTCTTTTGTTATTCTGACATTTCTGCAGTCATTTTTTTTGCTGCGTTGAAAATGAATGGTCTCATTTCCCTTTGAATTCACAGAAAATGAGATCCCGGTGACAAATTACTGTAGACTGTACATAATGACCATTTTATTCTCTTTGTGCTCCCTAAAAGGCCCTTTCATCTCTGCCTGAACAGAAAAGACAACAAAATACACTGAGCCAATGTGGCCCTTATGGTGTTCAAAGTGGATCCAAGCTATAAAGATACATTTCAGATTGTTCAGTGAACTTAGGTGACCACTGCTACTGAACTTTGAACTTTTCTTTTTATGAGACCATGGAAAACAAATCAAAGACAGTGTTATCTGTCACATGTTAGTTGGTATATCTGAAAAATAAGCTTTACTGGCCTACAGATCAGGTTGTTTGCACACCAAATCAGTCAAGGTCCCAGCTATCAAACATGCAGGTATCTTATCTAGGCCAGGCTTGATGGATGGTTTAATTATGTGTACTTGTTTTTCTATATATTTAAAAGACCAAATATTCTCCATTTTATTTCCAGAGGGGAAGAACGAGAAAAATATGGGGAATGAATGCAACAAAGTTCCCCTGCTAGACAGAAAACCAGGGCTGTTGTAATTACTGCACACGGTCAGCTTCTAGGTTAGAGCCATAGGCCACTGCAACACTGTGAAATATGAATAATTTGTAACATATTTTAACCCCTTTATATGCAATGCTTGGAAAAATATAGCAGATATTTTATACTCTACTTTTTTTCTCAGGGCCAAAAATAATGTCGGAGGAAAAGATGCCGACAGCATCCACTGACACTTTTACTGGGCATCTCCTCGATTTTTGTGAACAGTTTAATGTGCTATTTAGGTTTTTATAGGTGTGGTGTTTTACTTGGGGCATCACCAGCAGTTGTTTGAATCATTCCTGTGACCTTTTACAATCACAAGATTATATTACACAAAACAAAACTGAAATTCATGCCAACACCACACTGAAAAACTACCATATGAGAGTTTTTCACATCTTGTGTCTCAACACAAATACTAACACAATTCTGTCACAAGGAATTGCACTTTTGGTCAATTTTCTGGCTCTTTTGTCTTCATGTGAGATCATTTTGAAACCTATTGTATCTCCAGCTTTTCTAATCCAAATGCAGCTGGATTAGAAGCTGGACTGTTTTGAGTCCTCACTTAAACGCACAGCTGCCACTTTTTCTCAGGCAGACGTATGATTGACTTGATGAGACTGCTGGTGCTAATGTGTATGAGACCATGTTAATTTGCAGTTCATTCCTTCAGGGATTCCTAAGCTCTCCTCTGATAGATTTGTGAATCTGTCTGCCTGGTCGGAATGCAGCGCTTTAATACTCGGCACACCACCAAGAGGCTGCTGCATAACGAACCTGTCACTCACTCCCCAGCAAATGTGTGTGTGTGTGTGTGTGTGTGTGTATGTGTCTCAGTGTGTGTGTGTGAGATAAGTTTAGACCGTCTGCTTCCAGATATCTGGCTGTGTGAGTGAAGATTGCTGTCTCTGTAAATGTGTTGACACAATTTTAGGAGGGAAATATTTGTCAGTTTTCTGTCAAGATATTGTATCTCCATGTTCAATGATTACTATATTTCCAGACGGGTTGACACAGGGTTTACACATGCTCTAAGCCATTTAAACTCAACTGGATAATGGAAAAAATCCATAGTCATCAAATTGCTTTTATTTGTTTTGAAAAAAAGAGCTGATACTTTAGAGATACCGTTTCAGTTTAAAGGGATATTGTGTATGATATGGCCAGTATTTTTAGTCAGCTACTAAAGTTAGCATGCTAACTAGCAAGCCTGAACCATCCTGTCTTGTAATGCTGTTTTGTGGGCCTACCTCAAGAGCCTGTAGTTTAATTAGCCTCCCTGTAGTTTCAGCTGGAAGGTGTAAGCTAGCCACGGTATTGCTGTGTTTTACAAGCTCTTTTATCATTTTTACTTTAGTAAATAAACAATATCAACTTATGAAATGTCAAGAAATGAACTATTCTTGCACCCTTTTCACCCTAATGGACAGACAAATACAACAAATACAAATATATCTATTAGCTATAGCCAAAGGCAGCAACAGAAATGAGTAAAGTAAGCAACAGTTTGCAGTTACATAGATAATATGCTGCCCCCTACTGGTTTAGAGTCTTCAACAGCTGGCCGTTTTTTACACATTAAACCTTTAAAAGTTAGATGGGTATCTTGATTAAAGTGATTCATTTTTTCCTTGACTACTTGAAACTGTGTATAATGTTAAACCTCCTCACTAGAGTAATTTTTGTTTGTAACAGGTCTTAAACGCAAGGGTTTTCTATATGATTCAATGATTTGATGGGTCCTGAGGAGATCTAACACAAAGTGTGAGAGGCAGTTTTGACACCTCCTCTAAAGTGCATGCTACTCTTTGGCACAATGGCAGTGGGGCCCAGCTGGTTGTCTCCCTGTGAGTGATTCTTTGAAGACAGCTGTTGATGGCCAATAACCTGCTTTTTGTTTCTCCCTGGCGTGTCTTTGCATCTGTGTTTGTAGCTGCGGTCGTGGCGGGCCCAGCAGGAAGAGGTTGCCAAGCTGGAGGCAGTTATAGCTGCTAGACAACAAGAGGAGGAAAAGGCGAGGTTAAAGAGGGAGCGGGAGAAGGAGACGGCCATCAGATCACAGCAGAAAGAAAAAGTAAACATATCCTTTTGCACTTTCTTAATATCACCACTGATGGATTTGGATGTCTGCGGTCTTTTGTATGATATAAATCTCTGGATTGTCAGGGTTTCAAAATCTCACCATGAAGTTGAGATATACACAGCTTTTTTAAAAAAATGTGTTATTATGATTAAGTTGACTAAAAATATTATTATCGAAGAGATCTCCATAAATCTGTATATGACAGTCAATATTCTGTCTAGATGATTAATTGTATTTTTTATCCTGTACTTTACCATTTATCTTGTGCATCTAAGTCTATTATCTTGAGGAAGAAAACAAGACAATTTGCTGTTTGCAAATTTAGATGCCTCTTTGTTATGCTGCTAAGCCACTGGAGATGCACAAAATGAAAGGAACATGGTCAAACAAAAACACAGAACTGTCCTCAGCAGAAACGATCAGCTGTGTGCCTAAATGAACCATAAGTAGAGATGGGTTAGGTTTTGATTAATGTTTACTTTACTTAGAAAACTGCCCCAAAGGTGAAGAAGAGTAACAGTCATATTGGTTCAGCTTGATCTCAAGCGATGGGTAAACAAATAGCAATGATTACACAGTAAGGAAAGTACTTCTCCAGAGCACAAAAAAATAAATATGGTCTGTTAGCTAATGCTTAAATATATTAAGATAAGTGTGTGAATGACTTCTTAAAAAAATAAAATAAACAAAAAACAATGCTGACTGCCTATAGAAAAAGCCCTGAACTGTGCAGGATTCATAGAAATATGAAAATTCTATGAAGTTGTCCTAAACTTGTGAATCATTAAGATAACTTGCTCACATTAGTTACACAAAAACATATTGCTAGCTGTAAGTTGCGAACCATTAATGGCGACACTGTTCGAAGGATTTCATCATTGGCAGACGTGGGGATCAAATTCAAACTGGATTTATTATAATTTAATTTAGTTATTGTCCTCACAGGTACAACAGTGTTAGAATAT
>JAPZDY010000005.1:12579151-12593329 GCA_029783645.1 Ctenochaetus hawaiiensis
ATAAGCCGCACCCACTAAATTTAACAACTAAAACCACTAAAGCTGTCTTCTTCAGTGTCAGAATTGAACAGCCTCGGCATTATTTTGTCACAAACGTTCTCGTTTATATTTGTTTATATTCGTCCGTAAATTAGCCGCATCATAGTTTAAGCCGGAAGGTTCAAAGCGTCGGAAAAAAGTAGCGGCTTATAGTCTGGAAATTACGGTATAATCAACTACAAAATAAAGGAGCAATTAAACTGCTCAGGCAATTAAAAACATCGCCCTGGTGAACTGACAGCAATATAAACATTGTTTTCCGCGCAAAGTTTCGGTGTGTCTGATGCACTGTCACCGTTAACAAGAATATTTTTGTAAGCACTGAATGTAAGATTTTGTGGCCAAGTGTTCACTCTGTAGAAACACCCACCTTCATTGGCAAAGTGTGGTGACTCCTCAGCGTAGACTTCGCCTGCTCCCTGCTGGGTAAGCGCTGACAGGTAGAACTTATAACGGGTAGATCTGTCTGGCAAGCGGAGGGTGAACTCCGTCGCATTAGGAAGGAAAGTCTCCACTTGGACACGACCAACCCTGGAGCCATTGACTACACACACACACACACACACATTAACATGCTATCAAATTATTCCAAAATCCTCTTGTTAGGTAGCAGAGTGCTTCCTTTTCACAGTTATTCCTTTTGACTGACATTGTTTTACCAGACTTTCAGTTCCAAAACTTTAACAAAGTTGATTAGATGCCTCACAGCTTCTCACTGGTTCTCCTTTGACATACTCCAGGTTCAAATTATGTGGGGGTCAGTGAGGGTTGGGGCCCTATAAGAAGAATCTAAGCCCCCATAAAGGCTGCATAATCATACATTTGTGGGGATATTTATTACAATACCAACAGGGTTCTAAAATAATGGAAGTTAAGTGCGAAATCAAATATTGGAAATGTGCATGAAAGAGAGAGGCTTCACTGCTCATTCCAACACATAATCACACAACACACACAGCAGGCTACCGATACAGCCAAAACTGCCGGGGATCTTTGTAATAATGCAACATAGGGGAGAATCCAATAACTTACTGTTCGATATAATATGGCAGGCTAAAAGTAGGCTGATTAAAGTAATATTTGTTGTTAGTTTACCAATCTCATAAATGTAAGTAATACTCATCTAAAAATGCATTATTTGATAATAATATTATTATTAATAATAATAATAATAATAATAATAATAATAATAATAATAATAATAATAATAATAATAATAATAATAATAATAATATTGCTCTGTAAAAACTGGTTGTTCAATACTTACACTTATGGACAGCACTGGTCCCACTTTGAACATGCAGTAGCGGTCAGTTCCCTCGCAGATGTCTCTGATTTCTTCAGGGTTTCCAGGCAGTTGAAGCTCCTGGTGGATGAACTGGGCAAAAGCTTTCATTCGATTTGCACTGCCACCCACACACACAAACTATAGGAGACAAAGAAAAAGGACTGGTGAATTCTGCTTTCCATATGATAAAAGTGTGTACAAAAAATAGTTTTTGAATCAGGACTAAACAAACCTTAATATCTCCAAACATTTCTGGAAGGTTGTGAGTTTTGGTGCTCAGGCTGAAGTGGTAGAGAATATCCTCCTCCATGGAGTCCAAGTAGGGATTTTTCACTTGGACAAGTTGCCTAAGTGTAATATAGTGCAGCATATTAATAAATGGACAGATTGCTGGGCTAAAACCTAAGTAAAGCTTAGAGTTTGCTTTGATTTTAAAGTTAGATTTTAAAGAGCAACAAGAAGAAACAGTCAAATCAAAGCTTAGTTGAGGTTCTCACTTACTTGATATACTCATTGTGGTCATTCCCAATACAGTTACGTAGAATCGGTGCCATGACTGAAGGAGATGCTTTGAAATTCAGTTAAAATGTCTTCAAAATTGTTCCTTGAAACCTTCCAAATACTGGTTGCAGACGTTTTTGAACAAGAGTTATGTCGGACTGATGGGCTGATATAGTGGTGACCTCTGGCCTTGACTCTGATTGGTTCCAGTAAGAGGAGTAGCACCTGTCTATACACTCAACAAAAACATCCACCAGCCCCAAACAAACACGGCAAGATCAATCCAGATCAATAATGATGATGACTGGCTCACTCCCAAAACAACCTATTGTTAAGTAACTGTTTTGACTGACCTTTGCAAGACCATAAACTGGTGTGTGTGCTGTCCAAATAGCAAATCCGTAGCCAATGAATAACTGCCATGCAAAGCATACAGCTTTACAAAGGAACGCTCTGATAACCTCTGACACTGATATGCAATATGTTTAAATTTCAAAACAATGGCACATTAAAGTGACCATTTTAATGTTAAACCGGGAGAAATCCTATTAGTTTAATGTACATTTTCTCTACAAAGACCAGCTACATCAAATTACGCATGGTTTTATTTGCTTTTAGTGCACAATTCAATGTGTCCCAGAAAATGGTGTATTGTAATGTGGTGGTGATATCTGGCAAATTATCAATCATCTTTTAAGGAAAAAAAACTTTTTTTATGGCATGCAAAGTCAAAGTAGAAACAGTTTCAGAACACTTTGAATAACTGAATTTATTCAAATAAGCAAACTTTTACTCCTTAAAACTACCTTTTACAGAATAACAGAAACTGTAAAAAATTAACACCGCAGTCACTGATGCCTTCTTTGCTTAAGGAATGAAGTTAATGAGGCACCACTAACAGGCATAATAAATAACAAGTCCTATCTTTAATGCAATGAAGCACAAACACATGAGTAATATATCTGAAATGACAAAACAAATGAAACTAAGTAAAATATTTGATGTGGCTCAACATTAAGGAGTGCAGAAATTATTGTTGTTAGAAGAGAGGATGGCAACTATTCCTGTTGGAAGCATTTGAGTTTGTAAATCCTTTCTCCGCAGCAGCAGCAGTCTTCTAACCTGTTGACATAGCACTAATTTAAATATAAGCATGAGACATTAACTTAGTCACTGTCACAAATTCACTAATAATCATCAATATACTGCTGAGAGGTGTCATAAATTCTTATGGCTGAAATCTTAAAATTTTAGTTCAAAACTTGTATCCAACATTTTACTACATGCTACATAAATCTACTTTTTGACACACCTATAATCACTGCACTTTATTCTACTCCTCTTTTTTTAATTAATTAAGAAAGGAAATGATTTATGTCTGAAACACTGCACTACTTACTTGACAAATCAGTGTTGGCCTTTGGTTTGTCATCTTCTGCATAACCAAAGCTTAACAGCTTAGACATGTCAACAGGAGCAGGTTTCTTGTCAAACACTCTGTAAGAGCACCAAAGACATAGAAATCATGTTCAAATATGATGGAAAGGCAATTCTCTGAGAGTTTTTTTAATGGAAATCAAACCAGGAGGTGTTTTTGCACTTACAAATATAATGTAATGTTTTGTCCTCCCTCCAAAGTGCCAATTAGATTAACAGTGACTACAGAGAACATTAATATTTGGACCCTGCCCTTTCAATATTACATACAAAGACAAACCCTAGCTACTCATTACAGAAGTACTATTTAAACAAAACCCACAAGGTCAGCAACTGGTATTTACAATTGTTACTTTTCTTTTTATCTAACCATACAAAACCATTAAGTGTGCAAAACTATTCATCAAAACAAGTCATCCAATCACAGATTTAGTCTTATTTTCTTCAACAAAACAACAAAAAAAGGATGTAAAATAAATCTTTTCACTCAGTCAGTCACACTTTTTTAAGAAACTTCTGATATTCTCTGTTCTGTTGACTCAAAGTCAATATCTTACACCATGTAGCTGATTGCTATGACTCAATGACGCAAATAACTGGTTCAATTTTTACTTTTTTCAACAAATTTAATAGTAGGACAGTTTTGCAGTGGATCATTTGTGGACTTACTTAATTTACAATGTCATAAAAATACATGCACTGTAACCACATTCTGTAATGTTGTGTCTATGTGGCATTCTACTTGATGTTATTTGGGTTTTTGACAAGTCATTGACTCGTTCCCAAATGTACTGGGAACACACAGACCAGCTGTGAGCCAAAGCAAACAGGTGAATGTCCCGATTCAAAAGCCATTGCTCTGTGGGCTGTCTCTCTGACATAAAGTGTGCAACCTGCCCGAAAGCATTTCTGCTTACTCACTACCCAATTGAGAAGTGATCTGGAATTTACTGACAATAACCTTTTCAACACAAACATAAGAAAAGTTCATCAGCCTTTTATCTTAATGCATTTATCTTGTAATGCAATACCAACTAAAGTTACACTAAATGGGGCCAAGCCAAAATCTGGTCAAACCTGTAGATTCTGATATTGTTTACAGTTATCAAAGCAGCTAACACTTAAATTATATTTTCACAAATACTCAAAAAAAGCATTTAAACTTTTACATGGGGCTAAAGGCTCTGACCTCCCAGTTGGACAAATTACAACTTACAAAATCCTTTGTACTACAGCTGTATTAGGAAAAGGGTCCTTTACTGCACAGAACAGGAGGAACAATCATGGAAAGCAAAAAATGTTTAAATACAATGTATACTGTGAACCCATCCTTTATTGAACTGCCACAGTACAGATTTTAAAAAATGTGTATTCATATTTAATAAATTAACAGAACTACTGATTAGATTGATTGGGTTAGGTAAGTATTATGATAATAAATCTGCTCTGTATTCATGACTCAAATAAGCATGCACTCCTACTCAGTTAAGATCACTAGTCTAGAAAAGAACTATTCTGTCTCAGGTCTGTCTCAGAGTTTTAAAAAAGCAGCATTCTGATGCACAAGCCACTTATGATAAATGTAATACAGAACAACAGCACCATCTTGTGGCCGCATGAACTTACATTCTCTTGAATTTGCTGGTCTGAGGATATTGCTTTGGTGAAGGCAAATTTTCCATCTGGCTGTAATGGACATTGTTGTTCTGTGGAATTCAAAGCAAAACATGCAGTGGATGGTGGTTATTTTGTGAATGGATATACAGTCAATACATTTTTTTTTCATTTTTCGTGAGACAGCATCTCTAACGATCCTTCTAGTGTGTCTTAAAATATAGGGCCTTGTCAGAATAAACTAAGAGATAGAATAAATTTTCATTGTGGTAGGTTGTTCCTAAATTACTACTAAATTACTCTAGCATTTCTCTGTTTACCTTCTCTTTGCCATTGCTGCTGCTATCATCCCTCTCCCAGGCTGACATACTGTCAGTCCCATAGGGGGGCTCTAGCGGTTTAAAGGCTCCAGGGTTTTTTTTCTCTTCACTGTTAATTAGACTGTTGGAAAAAAAACACAAACGGGATAAGAAGAATATCCTTCATTTAATGATGGCAAGAGTACATAATGCAGGTAAAATGGTATGAATCAGACATCATGGTGGCTTCTGTTTTGCATTAGCTTACTTCAAAAGCATGTTACAAGTTTTACAGCAGTTACTTTGTAATTGGTAGTAGTGTAAAATAGTGAAAATAGTAAAATAGTAGTGTAAAATGCAGATGTGAAATAGTGTGGTAACATTGTTAGAAGTATCATGTAGAGACTGGTAATACTAAAAGAGGTGGAAATATTCTTTACTCATAAACTGACAACAAGTCAAGGTGCATGATAATAAAAAGACAAGTGTTACAAGTACTTTGGTCTGCTGTTCTCTTCTGATGCAGTGTAAAACCAGTCAGGGGGGTTGTATGTATTAGCTTTAGAAGTAGTTGGTTCATCATAACACAAAAGTCCTGTTGAAAGGGGTGAAAAAATAAATAAATAAATGTTGGTAAAATCTATTAACCAGTGAGAGGCACTTGTGTAAAGATATAAGACAGCAGGATAGCTCTACCCTTATGTCCTCCTCGTTTAGCAAGTTTGACATAATCAGAGTCACTCTCCAGGACTCGGGTCCTTCGTCCTCGGGCCCTCTCCTCAGAAAGAGTGTTGATGATCGGGGACAGGCCTGGAATTTGGGAGATCTGGCCATTTATTCCATGGAGAGCTGTTGTCATATCAGTAAAGTTAAAACACACACAGACAATGAGGAAAGGAAAAAGGAAAGATGCAATTTTTACTTCATATCACCTATACTGCCTCATGCCAGCTTCTGCCGACAAGGTCTAGCAGAAAAGTCTCCCTGATGACTGTGGCTACACAGACTAGTTACAATGTGGGGTCACTTCACTCAGACAGTGTAAGCAGTTGTACTTGCCAGGTTTTGTCGATTGAAGATCATTACTCATGACAACTGAGGAATTTCTAGTAGAAATGGAAACAAAATCCGGGAACGTTACACTGATAGCCAGCAACGTTCAAGTGAGCATCGTCATTAACGTTAGCACGGGTTTGGCTAGCTGACTGCGGTTAATTTTACGTTGCTCAAGCCTTAAATTAAACATAAAGTTTAAATGACGGTTAGTCTACGGTAAAAAAAAAAAAAGTAAAAACCCAGATGGTTACACAAAAGTTCCTATTTAAAGTAATGAGTTGTTGTTATACTTACGGTGAAGACATTTTAAAGCAGCGCAACGAACCGCTGTTTACGGAGCACCGACTCTGTTTGAAACTTGTGACCGCGCTGCCATGGTAACGGTTTGGAGGTACAGCCTGAAGTACAGCTGCTACTGCGTGATGTGCGGGTGGATGTGAGAAAGAACAGTAAACTCCTCAACCAACTTTTTAACAGTTTCTTCCAAACTAACTAGTTAGTTAGTCAGTGTTTTATATGTGGGTGTATATTTATAGGTATATGTATGTGTGTGTGTGTGTGTGTGTGTGTGTGTGTGCGTGTGTGTGTGTGTGTGTGAAATAAAATAATCCCTTTTTACTCTTACTAGTATTTCCTTTTAAAAACACATAGGAGGCATATGGATTATGCTGTTATTTGTTATTTTAAGTGATCATATAAGTTAAGTATAAGTGTAGCGATGAACTAGCTGGCTAGAGAAGCTAATATCATTTTTTAAAATTGATTTATTTAATTAAGACAACTGTACTAACGCTTACATTTTAATGCATCACTCCATAATCAGGCGATACGGTGGGTATTATTATGAAAAAGGCCAGCGCATGATGAATAGGCCTACCTCACTTTTGTATTTTTTATTTAATTTAGAACATTACACTTTTTCAAAATTTTACTCAAGTACAATTTTGAACGTATGACTTATACATGTATCAGAATCGTTCCACTGGAATAAGATAAATATAAGACTGAACAAAAAAAACAGAGCTAATTTATTTTATTTTGAAACGTGTGACCGGAAGAGCCCATAGTTTTCTCGTCGCTTGATGCGGGTTAATTACAGTGAGTTGTTGCAAGATAACTTCCTCTTCCAGTCCTGTGGGTTTTTTTGCCTTCGTGGATTGGGTTGTGAGTTGGGAAGTCTCGACAGTGCTAATGAGTGACGAGAGGCGACGTAACAAAATGTGTCTTCAAATTTTCTGTCTACCGAACATCGACTGAATCGGTCACTTTTTGTCATCGGGCGAACGACAGACGATAATGTTGGCGTCATGTAGTCTCTGCTCCTCAGACTTTGGAAAACAAATCGGGTATTGTCGGTGAATTCTCGGGAGATGGCAGAATAGTTCGACCTGCGCCAGTTATCGAGCCCTCTTAAAGCACTTTGAAGAAATTACCCGAGAGGTAAGTGTAAACATGATCTATCAAAATTGTGATTTTAACAGGACTGAGATATTTAGTCTTAATTTTAACGTGGGTGTTAACTTAGACATTTCGGTAGACGTGGAGAAGTTTGCTGATTTGCAGGAAAAAAGGTGTCGTGACGTCCACTCAGAAGAAATCCCGTCTCCCTCTCAGCTTTTCTTCGCAAGATCCTGGTCTGAGGCTTTTTTTTTTTATTGCAGCCACACGTATTTTATACATCTTCTTCATCTCAGACTGCTGGAACAAATGACGTTTCTTTCATAATATCAATGTGATGTTGCAGCGGAGTCGCCTTCACGCAGTGTAGCCTGTGATTATGAAGTGACCGCGTCAGAGAGATGTTGTGGTTATGTGTTGGTAAATGATGATGATGAGCTCCACGCCAAAACAAACAAACAAAAAAACAACAAAAAAAGGAAATTAAAAGTCTACGTCATTGCGACTTTTCAGGGTTGTAATTTCTATTTCACGATCAAATCAGGGTCCCAACATTGCAACTAGTTGTGACTTTGTTAGGAGTTTTTTTGTCATGCAAACACTCTTTGGGAGGGTCGTTCCTGCTTGATCGTGTGTTTCATCATCCCATGCTGGGCACTTTTAACATTACAATCGCAGCTCTGGAGGGGGGAGAAGACCCAAAACACTGGTGAACACACAGTCTGGTTTACCATGGCTCCTAGTTTAATTTTGAACCACAAGGTAACGAAGATACACTCTTAAATAGCACCAATGTACTTCATGTACAAGACGCCAAAGTATTTGTTGACATTCTTTTTATTGCTGAGGAACAATCAGACCAAAGAGGAAATGGTATGTGATAAGATTGCAGGGCAGTTAAATATAAAAGCCAGAAGACCTGCTGATGAGAAGGTGCAAACTTCATTACTAAGGTGTTAATACCAGCTGAAAAACACTCAGGGATAATTGTGCAGATTAAAGAATGTGTGAATGGGAATGTCTCACACTGAAGTGTTCTTCCTCAGAATCAACTCATTGTGCTGCTTCCTTGCTCTCGCAAAATTACATTCCCACATACTAATCAGGATTCTCTCAAACTGGTAGCCCAAATGTCTGGGGGGCACTTGATTGTGCATTTGTTGTAGCCTGTGTGATTGAAAAAGGCACAGCCAGGCACCCTTTTAATTATGTGATGCATTCAAGGTGTCAAGCCCTAACAATTCAGTTGGTCACATTCTAATGTGTATGCATGACGAAATGACATATGCGGGGATAGTGTCTGGCATTTGAGACGGATTAAACAATATGGATTAGGCTCTCAAAGTAAATTTAACCACCAGTTGAAGCTGAAATACAAGAATTTTTCCTCTAAGTACGATAGTTGTTATTATAAATGATGTCTAGCATTTAATATCAGATGGAGAGGTTGTGGAGATTTACCAGTCAGTGAAGAAGCTGTGACGGGATTAGAGGAATCACCGTTTATTTATTTATTTACTTGTTCTGGCTAATGGTTGGTTGATGATCTGGAGAATGTAACCCCATAGCTGAACAGTCAGTGAGGTTGTGCCTCTTTGCTGGGCGCCTGGTGTTCTCAGTGGACTCGTGTCGCGGAGTCTGGCTGATAGTGGTCAGATAAACAGGACGTCAGACAGTCTGGGCTGAGATATGGTACAACTCCGGGGGATCTTGGGGATCCTGTTCTGCTCAGTTGAAGAGATGGGAACCGGCCTGATTGTAATTCACTCACTCTGCCATTGTGATTAGTACTCAGCGTGTCCCGTTCTGCAACAATGGTATTGTTTGGCTTTGTGTCATTCTTTCAGACTGCCTGTCTGTGGTAACCTTTTCCTCAGTCAGGTAGGAGCTTTCACTCCCCAAAGTATTCCCAACGACAGGACTGGTTTTGGTTGTCTTAAACAGATAGTTGATTTTTTTTCCTTGCATTTGTTTCAAACAGGTCTTCTGTGTGTTTTAACTTTGATGCCTGAAGGAACCTATGTTGTTTAACAAGTTTATCTTACTGTCAGTATATAGTTAGAGGCTAGTACTGGAGCAAACAGTCAGTTAATCATTTAATTGTTCAACAGGAAGTAAAACCAAAGCTTTTTTTTATGGATGAATCTTTTAAGTCATTCTGGCTGGAACTGTGGATTATTTTGATCAACTAATGTGTTGATTATTTTCCTGATTGATCAACTGTTGGGCCATATTATGTCAGAAAGTTGTGAAAATTTACTGAATAATTTATCAACGCGATATGCTCAAAATAGTCTCTTCTTCTCTAACTGCTTACTGCTGCCAGCTAAGCCTAACCCTGAATCCTCTGATGGTGGGTCACACACACACTGACGACGTCAAAACATCACAGCGTGTCCTGTCCTGCAGCGTTACTCTTTAGACACACACATCATTTCAAATCTGTTTTACTTCAGTTTCCAGATTTTAGGGCGGAACAAGAATCTTGCCTCCGTTCTGTGTTTGTACCTTTTAAACAGGACAGCAAGGCAGAAAAATGTCTTCAAGAGACTGTGTAAAAGGGGCTGGAAAAAAGTGGCATATATTTACAATCACTAAGCTGTATATGCTTGACATTTTTTATTTTAAATGAAAGATTCCAACTTGGACTGTGTGAAAATGTTATTAACATTTTTAACTTGTGTTTTTAGCCGCAAGTTGCCGTTGATCAGAGCCCTACACAAGCCTCATTCAGGTTTTCATTTCCACATTATGACTCCTGAACTACTTGGCTGTAGACATATTGGCTTTAACATCAGTACGCTGCTGTGGTGGTGGTTCTTCTTGATGGACAGAGAGTGTATCATTTGCCCACAGAGGTCTGGGCATTTGGGGAGGGGAAAGAGGGGAGGCCTCTGATTGCAATCATTTCTCTGTGCACAGTAATTTGGCTGTCAGGAGCAGCTGGCAGTTTGGTTTGGAACAATATGCAAGTGGAGGGAGAGGGGAGGTGGGAGCTCCAAAAAACCCTGAGAGAGTGTTTAGGGCTTGGGTGGTGTGTGTGTGTGTGTGCGCATATGCATATGTGTGTGTGGAATCAGGTTACACAGTCTGTCATTAACAAGAGAGCTGCAGTTATGAGACCAAGATAGACTGCTTCAAGTCTGAGCAGGAGTCTGAGGCTCATCGCTCTTCCATGTAGGTGGCTCTCAAGTTAGGGAAGAAAGGGAGGGAATACTGTGTGTGTGTGTGTGTGTGTGTAAGAGACGGGATATGAATGTGAGTGTGAATGCAGGTGGGAGGCAGTGTCTGAAGGATGAAAAGGGGGCAGGATTTGACTTGATGTCTAGCTTAGAGTTGGAACCTTCGCTTTAGCTTTTGGCCATGTGTATGTTCTATGTGTGTGTGTGTGTGCACGTGCATCTATGTGTGCACATGCTGACTTACTAGAAAGTTTAGCTAGCAACAATGCTGGCATCAGATGAGGCTGCAGAGGAACACGGCATGTGGGTTGATCTCACTTCTGCTCCGTGCTCGTGTCCAGCTTTTTAGAAAGGGGCCCTCTGTCTGCAGTGTTATTTTTAGTCGAAATCCTTGAGCCTTTTTTTAATAATCATCAGCCTTATGTAGCCCAAACATATCACAATGAGTAGAGCTGTCTGGGACTTGCAGGCACTGCAGTCTCAGCATGACACTGGAAGTTTGAGAGAAAAGGAGAATGAGATAAAAGACTGCCTGTGAATCGTCTAGATTTCAGTCTTGTTTCTCCCGTGTTTGTTCGGGAGCTCGTTCTCTCTTTCTTCTTCTACTGGTGACTCTGTGCAGACTTATTGATTTCTATTATTCCCTGTTCAAATGTGGATAAAGACCAGTGGAGACAGAGACAGGAGACAAGACGCTATCGTCTGCTCAGATGCACACACACATAGATGTGCAGTGCTCGTGGCTCCTCTCCTCTCTCCACACTAAGCCCAGACTGCACTGGAGACAGTCTGCAATACACTTTTTATGAGCCCTTCACTCGCTTCAGTGCTCTTGTCTTATCGCTCAGCTGTTAGTAGGGAAAGTTATGGCTTTGTTTCAGTTGCTACCTCTCTCTCTCTCTAATCTCATTCCCAGTCTGAGGCATGGGCTCTTTTTTGGTGTGGGCACTTTGTCTACGCATAGAGAATAATCTGTGTTTCATCTCTTGGGTCATGGGGTCATAAACCTAAGTGACTCTGTTATGTTGGTAGTACTTCAGTGTAGCACTGATGGGGCTTGTTTGATTTAGTCCAGTCCACTCCCATTGCTGTAGCCAAATGGGGCATGTATAATTAAGGCTGGGCAATAAAGCAGAAGTTTGCCTCACAACATGATGATCATAATTTTTTTTTAGCAATATCTGCAGTTACATGCTTAACACTATGCAAAAATGCTTATACATATATATATATATATATATAACTTATATAACTTACTATATAAATATAACTTATAGCTGCTTATAACAATAATTTTCATTTAAAATTGACTGCTTGATTAATGAAAAAAAATCCACAGCGTCAGTTCTGAGATATTTAAAGTATTTGTTTTGGCTGAAGGGCAGTCTAAAATCCACTGGTATTTAGAGTGAAAAAAAGAAAAGCTGAAAATAATGAGTTTTTTTGCTTAAACAATGACACAATAAGGAATGTCAAGTGTCTGTTGATTGGCTTAATTAATAAAATGACTATGACAGCTTAAACAACCTAAACAATCTCCATCCAGAGGAGCTTTTTAGCACCCTTTCAGAAATAATCTCCCTCCGTATTTTAGTGCCATAACTCTTTGTGTTCACTGGGCATGCATGTGCCGGTGTACACAGGAAAAATAAGAGAAGACATTTTTTGCTTATACTAACGATGAGTGGAAATGAACTGAGAGTAATACATAAAGTGGTCATGTCGGGGTAAAACGAAGATTGAAAGCAACATGGGGAGGGACAGTTCATGATTAAAGGCCTACGCAGGAAGCAAACGTGTGTGTCTGTGTCCTTCTTTCCAACAGTATCTGAGGAAAACGTAGCAGGAGTTGAAACCTTTAACTGCTGGTCTTTTTGTGACAAGTCTCTCCTCTCTGGCAGGCCAGGAAGCTCCCGGCCATAAAGACTCTATTGGCAGTGGGATGTAATGATCCGGGTCAGCTGTTGTGCAGAGCATTGTGCTGTATACACATTGCAAGCTGTTTGCTGAGTGATTATTATTATGGTGGTGAACAGTCTGGTTTGCGTTAGTGGGTTACACAGCAAAGGTTATCACGTTAGCCCTCTGACTCCTGTTACTCTGCCAGGCAGGACGCAGAATCACTCAAGACTAAATACTCCCTGAGCATTGAAATGCTGTGTGCACAGCTCTTTGAGCTTCTTGTCTGATATACTTGTTTCACAAGAAAGAAAATATTTTTTTTAAGGGTGTACCGTGATACAAATCAAGGTGTCCTTTTGAGAATAGTATTGCCCTGGAGCAGTGAACTTTGTGAGATGGTCATTTGGATGGAGAGTGTTTGTGCATTCCTCTGTTGGCAAACATAGCTGAGGGCCATAAAGACGCTGTTTGAATTGGCTGTTTCAGATGTTATGATGGCTGTGTGAAAATGAAGGTCTAATTGCTATGGTGACCATTGCGTAGGAGACTTGTTAACAGTGTCTTCACAAAGCTGTAAAACCTTTCAAGTTGTGTCTCAAGAGAATTCATGCTGCTCAAAGCTGTAATAGAACATTTTTTAAACCACAAAAATGATAACTGTTTAGGAATGTAAGCAAATTTGCTGTAGTTGTAGTTATTTGTGCAGGTGATTTTGTGACTAGCAATAATGCAAAGTGTGAACAAATCTTGGTCTCACTGTCTGTAGATTCCCCAAGAACAGTTGATATCTTTGTTCCGTTGTCCTATGTCTCTCACAACTTTTGCCCCGATATGATACAGTATGTCCGTCGAGAAGATAAGGTGGGACTCTAGCAGGAAGGATTGTCTCTGATTACATTACGCCTGGTATTAACATCCGTCCAGGATGATCCGATCACAAGTGGACAGCTCTATGTACATGTGTTCACACCTTGCATTACAGGGTGATACCAAATGCGTCACCAAATGACCATTTGTTTTGGATCTCAATTTCCTCGCTCTATATATGCAAATAAACACCCACAGCTTCCCGTTTGCAAAGACTAAATGCGTTGTTGTCTGTAAATGGTGGACTAACAGTGGCCAACATGCTGGGACAAACGGATACATTTCTTTACTAAAACAAAGAAATAACTTTGTGTCTATAATTCGAAAATTTTACAGAAGGCCCAAATAAGTAGCAATTTGTCCTAGACAGTGTAACACAAGGTTCATAAGTTTGTCCTACAACTTAGAAAATTGTGCAGTTTTATTAATGGAGTCTGGTGGCGACAAAGAACTAGCCTATATTGGTTCCTATTTTTACTGAATTTGTATGGCTTGACATGTTTACAGTCAACTAAATATTGTCCTCTTTCAGAATTTGAATTACAGTGATAAAATCAATTAAGACAGATGACAGATGTTGATGGCAGGTTAGATG
>JAPZDY010000005.1:12599245-12619770 GCA_029783645.1 Ctenochaetus hawaiiensis
TAAACAGGGGCATGCTGCAGGCTACGACGTCTCCACAAAAACTCACATATCATCTTTATAAAACTGATAGTTACGTGTGAGAGGGTTCCTCTGAGTGTGGAGCGTGAGTTAAAGCGGTTGTCTGTTCAAACCTGGCACACGGTAATGCAAACAAACAAACATAACTGCACGGCGTATGCGGACGCTTCCACGGATGCATTAAATATTGAAGGATTAGACAGTCTTCAGGTCTCTTAACTGTAGTATTTGGGCACCCACACTCATTCTCCCCGCTGTGCTCCTCTCTTCTTACTCCTCCTCCTCCTCCTCCTCCTTCTCCTCTCGTCTGTCTGCTCCTCTCCCCTCACTGCCAAGCAGCCTGTCCCTCCAACACACACAGGCATCAACACACGCACACACGCAGAGGCAGCCAATAGGAGAGCACCAGTCTCCCCATTGCTTGCCACTCAATGCCTTGTTGCCAGGACAACAGGAAGGCATGAGACCCACTTTACTTGAGCATTTTAAACTTGGTGTTGACTCTTTTTTTCTGAAAATAAGAAAGGGCCTCTCTGTTAACTTGCCCTCTCTAATACTCTTAGGTCAAAATCTGAACAGGGTTGTAAAAAAAAAAAAAAGTTGTTTTACAAAAATGCCAAAAGGTATCCTGATGCGTCAGTATAAAAATCGCCTTTGAATTCTTTACCTTGGAGACAATTTTTATGTTTTTTGTTTGTTTTTTTTTCTCCTCCCTTCTAGATCGACAATGACGGCCTGGGACGTGTTTCTTTTGGTTTTGATCATCACGGTCCTTCCCTGCTCTAGTTTGGAAGGTAAGTGTCTTGTCACAAAAGACAGCTTGTCACATCAGACGTAAAGGAAGATTTTTGCTGCAGGGAGAAGAGGCGTCTACTAGCATAAATAGACGGCATCTGTTTGAATTTTAGGTGTATTACCTCCTCTAGCCTAACAACTGCAAAAGAACAAGATTGCAGCTGGTCATTCAATGTCACTGGAGGTCCCAGGCACATACAGTAGTTGTAAAAATGTATACAGGATGTCTGTATTCCACCCATCCTCTTTCACTCCAGTTAACACACACACACATAATCTTTTGGCTTCTGTGTCTTTTTCTGTCCCCCTCAAGTCTCTGATGTGCATAGACCAAAAATTCACACAATTTTTTTGCTGTCTCTGCCCTTCTTCAGTCTGTCTCCCTCTCATCGGCTGTCTCTCACTGTTATTTTAAACAGCTGCAGTGGTGATGGATTGCAGTGGATTTTTTTTTTTTTAGGATGGCAAGCTCCTCTTGTCCTGCACTTATATTACATATATGCCTACATATACACATCTTTTTAAGAGGGGTAGACACTGATAATGTGGTGTGATAAAAAATTTAGGAGCATATTAGACTTAAAAGTCCTCAAAGTTTTTATCAGTAATGAATGTCGATGGAATTTCCTTTTCTCTCTTCAGGTGACATCACTGTGAGAAAATCTGAATGCTTGTGTGATGGTGAGTCTTGCAGCAGCGGTGACAGATGTTCTGGTCAGCAGTGCTTCACCTCCCTCTCTATGCTGAATGGGACATTGGTTCTTCAGAAGGGCTGCATTGAGACTAATGAGGAAGGGAGCTTGCGCTGTGGAAGGCCACCGAATCCTGAGCTGGTGGTGGAGTGCTGCCGTGGGGACTTGTGTAACATGAACGTCTCCTTGCAGTTACCGGTGAAAGGTGAGGGGTTTGCATCTCAACATTGTGTAGAAAATATCCCGCCTAAGCTTATGTTGGATTATCATCATTAGTTCCCATTGAAACAAGTACCTTAGCTGATGTTCTTCACTGGGCAAATGAAGAGACTGTCATTTTCTGTACTCTAATTTTCCATAATTTGTGCTATCTCAGTGTTTTCTGAAGGTTGCACGATTTATTTGTGATAACCGACCCTTTGCAGAGAGCTGTGCGGGTGGGAAGCACAGATATATCCAACACTTTAGAGTTGGCTGCAAAACAGCCTTATTAATCAGCCTACCACCAACTTGGGAAATAACTTTTCAATTCTGTACAACTGCCCAGGGACCGATTCCGAAAATTTGTTTATCAGTCAACGTTATTAGCTGCATTTCTGTGCCGACTTGACGATTTGGTTAAGATTAGTAACGCAATTTTACTGCAAATATCTGATGCATGTATTTATAACTGGTGAACACCTATAAATCTGTCTTGGAGAGCTTCCATAATGCATACTTAATGTTGAAAAAACTATCAATCATTTTATATTTGCTGGTGTTAGATTTCAAGCAAGATAATATCTAATTTTCTGTCAAAACTCCTGTATTTAAACTAATTGAATTGGCCTCTTCAGCTGGCTAACTTGCCTGTTTTCTGATGAGTGAATGCTATTTAATTTAATGGAATACTAATGGTATTTCTCTAATGGATTTTTCCCGTATCTCTATTTCCTCTTATCAGATACAGAGCTGTCTGCTGGCAGACCAGCCCTCAGAGACCAGGACTGTGTGTGCGAGGGCGGCGTGTGTGAGCGTGAGCAGCGCTGTACAGGCCAGCAGTGCTTCTCCTCTCTGAAGATGATTGATGGGGTGGCCGTCCAACAGAAGGGCTGCCTGAGGGATGACGAGGAGGGCAGAGCCACCTGTGCCATGCCACCCTCATCGGCCCATGTTGTCAAGTGCTGCCAGGGCCATCTGTGTAACATGAACGTCACTGTGCAAGCTCCAGGGAAAGGTGACTTTGTACACATTGTACACATTTCTCTTGGCTGCCGTTCACCAGAGACCTTATGTCTCTTAAGATTGTGCACTTTTGCAAGTTCCACTTTGCATTTGATGTCTTATGGCAATTTCAGTTATGTACCAAAACTCATCATAAAAAGAAGAATGTTCTCTTGTAGTAATTCAAGACTAGCTTGTGTCTTTTCTAAAGATTACTTTTTCATCAGCCATGTCTTTATCCTGAATCTTTTGCAGAGGAGGAAGTAAAGCCCTTGGTCAAAGAGGAGCATGAGTGTGTGTGTGAAGGCAGCTTGTGTGTAACAGGGAGTCGCTGCATGGGCCACCAGTGTTTCTCATCCCTGACAGTCAGCGCCGGCTCCCTGGTGTACCAGAAAGGCTGCTTTAAGGTCTATGAGCAGAGCACGTTGACCTGCAAGACCCCGCCCTCTAGAGACCAGATAGTGGAGTGCTGCCATGGGCACCTGTGTAACATGAACAGCACTGTGGAGCTTCCTGTCAAAGGTAGAGTGTTCTGCTACCCAGAATGCATCACAAGTACTGTCAAACTGCTGTCTGTATCACTCTAGCAAAGATGCTCAAGAGCTCCATCTGTTGATTTCAGCAGCAAACTCTGCTTAGATTTTTATCTGTTCAAAGTCGGAGTGATCATGTGGGTTAGTCATTACTGTTTTTAGACAAAGCAACACACAGTCATTCCTCTCCATCATTCTCCACTCAGTGGGCTGCGCCAACGGCTGTGAAATCGTCTGCCACGGCTGTTCTGCATGGTTTCTGTTGGCCCGAGTTACACCTCTGTGTGGTCACACTCCTGGCACCTTATGAAACAGATATGAGGGAGACAGTGGGCAAACCAGAGGGAGGTTTTGAATGTTATTTAGTCATGGTTCACTTCCCTACTCTGTCCTCTCGGAGGCTGTCAGAGCTGGCTGACTGGAGCCCAGAGGGTGAAGCCACCTGGGAGTGAAGGAGAGGGAGGCATCCATACACAGAGCTGTTGTTGCCCTTTTTGTTTATTTCACCCTTGCTTTTCTCTTTATAGATATATAATATAATGTTTTTTTATAAATAAATATTTAGACATTTAATACTATAGCTGTTTTCTTTAAGGATCAGGTCAGTTAATTTTTTTTCCTCACAGAAATGCCATTTGCTGCAAACCTTTGCTGCCTAGTTATTATGCCACAAATACAATATTTGGTTCAAGTCTAGTGAATTTCTGACTTGTGTTACTAGTTATGTGTGTGTGTGAGAAACAGTTCATTATTTGATTAGTTGGGAAAAAGGGATCATTGTCTGTGCTCCGGGCAGAGCCGAGCAGTCTTTCCCTTGGAATGTTTGGAAAGTGTGAATGGTGGTCAGTTCTTCAGGCCGGCCTCTGCTGACTCGATGAGATCCACTCTGTGTTGCCTGTGTGTGTGTATTAGTGTGTGTGAGTGTGTGTGTGTATTAGTGTGTGTGAGTGTGTGTGTGTATGAGTCAATACTCATGCGCATGTGTGCTTTGTGTGCACCCCCGCCCTTAACTGGTTTCTATTGAGGGTCTGCAGAGTGCTGCAAACCTGTGATTTGTGTATTGTGGAGCCTCACTGTGTGTGGTCCCATCAGAGAAGAAAAAAAAAAAGCTACAGGAAGAAAGAGTTTTCTGTCTACACAACTGGGATCATCTTCATTTTAAATGCATGTGTGTTCTAAAAAATGGCTAAAACAATGACCTGATAGTCTAAAGAAAACTCATGCTGTATTCATTTCGCTCCCCTCACAGCTGATGAGCTGTCCAACTACAGCGTGACCACACTGGTTATGGTCATCGTGGCTCCCGTCATCGTCCTCATCGTCCTGTCTGCCATCGCTATCCTGGTGTTCCGACGCATCCACCACAACCAGATGGAGAGGCTCACATCACGAGATGCAGAATATGGAACTATAGATGGCCTCATAGCGTCCAACGTAGGGGAGAGCACTTTAGCGGTGAGTACTGTAGGAGGCCACATCCCTAGCTCATTAAAAAAATGGGGAAAAAACCTACTCAAGGCATATTTTAATTGACTGCTACGTTGAATATTAAACCAAATCAAATCCAAGTCTCTTATTTTAACCCACCCCTTTCTCTCTATGCCAGCTACTCTGTACTTTAGGGGTTATTAACTGACCACAACCTCTAGTGAGTAACAGAACATCTGCCGTTTGAATTAGAGTATAAGAGCTTCAGTGTTTCCATTTTATTAAAAACAGAGTTAGTCTAACAGGGCAAGTGTCATCAAGCACTTTTGACAATTATGTGCATGGAAAGATGGCTGAATCGAGTTGGTTGTACCAACTTGATGTATCTGGCATGTGCACTCTGAGCAAAGCTTGTTTTGTGTAAGAAAGCATGTATCAGTCCAGGATTCAGGAAAATATCATGAAATATTCAATAACTTGGATTAGCATCAGGTAAAAAGCTAATTTAGCTCATTTAGGTATATGTTCTTATTTCAGGGGGGATTGTTGATCATATGTATAACAGGTTTCTTTGCATGTGAAGTAAATATCAATGTGAACATGTGAATATGTACATTTTTCAACTGATGAGAAGTCAAACAAAATATCCACAACTGATGTATACAAATATTTTACAGCACCAGAAATGATTGATTAAATAGTTAAGATTTAGTTGTTATCAAGTGTGAGGAGTGAATTCAAATCCGTCAGCTCTTTTGAGAGTGACAGCCGGCCCAGTCCTGTTTTTTATTTTTTATTTCCTTTTTTTTTTTTTTAAAAAGTGTTATCTTGGGTGGTGCGATGACTCTTTTCTGTACACTTGGATCATAGAGAGAGTTTTTAAAGTGACACTAAAGTGGCAACAGAGATGGAAAACCCCTTTTAAAATTATATGTTTTGTTCCCTGAAGGGATTTAGCTGGTAAGTTAAAACACAGTTGGATTAGTGGAGTCTTAGGCCTCTTTTCCGTACACAAGATAATATACAGTAGAGACACAATATCACTGTGAACCTCGCTTGCCTCTTATGATCAGATTTTTAATCAAAGCAGTCTTGTGGTGGCACTGCAATCAAGAGCTTAGGTTGGCTGAACCCACACTGCTGAGTTTTTTGTTCAAAACAGTGTTTTGAAACTAAGATGATGTCAATCCAGATGCGGTGTTCTTGCACTGTCCCAGAAATAATCTGCGCCTGAAGATGCATATCACATGACTGTTCGTGGGGACTGGGCAAACATGTTCCAATGTAAACCAGGACAGAGGTTTGTTTGATTTGTTGTAGAAAAGAAATTAGAGAGAGAAAAAAAAGTGGAGAAAAGTAAGACCAGATATATTTTTTCTTGGACGAACAATAAGCATCGCTTTTCTTTTGTTATCCATCCAGGAAGTCAAGGCTCAAATGTATCTATACAATCTGTCTGTTTTCCTCCAGAAAAGGGTCACATGACAGGTTAAGTGTTATTTAATTATAAACACACAGGTGATGTTCAAACTTTAATAACTTTAATGCTCAATAAGATTTCTTAAATCAACTTGTTTATGGTCTGTCTTCAAAACTGAAGAAATTGTGCAGTGCAGATGATCATCTCTGAAGTTTCTGAGACATAAATTCATGCACATTTGATCACTCTTCTGTATAACATATTTGAAACAATGCATGCTTCAAGTGTGTGTGTATAAGTATGTTGAGGTGGATTGTTCTATTGCTGGACTGAAATTGTTGTTTTGAATCTTCTTAGCCATTTTTTTCCAGCCAGTTAGAAGGAATGTCTTTTTCCCCCTCCTTCCTCAAGCACGGATTGCAAGTTTTCTGCGCAGTGGTTTATGTTTGGAGGCCCACTAAACTGATCCAGAGTTTAGGTGGAGTCCTGTGGTCAGGGTTTAGTCTGGAAGACAACCCAGCACATTCACTGGCTCACCCACTGTGTAATCAAGTTCAGCAGAAACTGCTCACAGTCTTGCTTTTGCCTGGACCAAAAAACACAGCTGTGTCCATCCATTTTTTGATTCTATATGCTTCCAAAAACATATATCACACATGAGGATACATTAGTATAGTCTTGTTCTTATTGGAATCATTTATTTGACATCTGTTGCTATATTTTCTCTCCTTTCTGGCTGTCATGGAACATGAAATCTCTTTTGAACTTGTGTTTAAACTCCTTACAGCCCAGATTATCCCATTTATCTTGACCTATGAAACTTGTATGTAACATCTTCAACTGTTAGAGTATGATCATATATATATGTGTGTCGAAGAAAAAAAAGCTGATCTTGGCTCTTGGCTTATTTTCCAAGCCATTTCCAAAGTCCATCAATGCACTTGGCATTGGAAAGCCCAAATATGGAGCCACAGAATGTTTGTTTCAGCATAATTAAAAAGTGCTTGGCAGCACCACGAGAAAGATTATTAAGGACTGTTGTGTGGCTGTGAAAGCGAATCGGAGTGAATCACATGTGCTTGTCCCTCTGCAGCCTGCTGCCCAGAAGTCATCTCTGATTATAATGATATTGTAGTGTTCTGATTGCATCCTGCCGTGCTCCCTGGCCCAAATACACCCTCCCAAAAACAATCCTACTGTACCAAAGAGAGGGATTTAAACTCTCTGCAGAGTTACCCATCATTCATTTTATAGCCTCTCTCTTGCATTCCTCTGTTGTGATTCCAAATTGTCTCTCAGGCAGCTCGTGCATTATGCATCTGTTTATCTGAGGCATCACTCTTCTCTGTTGTTTTCAAATCCTCATCCTCCCCTCCCAATTTAGCCGTTTGTTTTTACTCAGCAGCTGCCGGCTCCATTGCTGCACACTGCCCTCCTGTGTCGGCACTGGTGTGCTGCACGTCTTGTAGCTGAGATAAAAATAAAAAGCTTAGCAGCATTGCGCCTGTTTTCAAGTCTGGCCCTTGGATTAGAAAGAAAATCCAGCGCCCACACCAGTCATCAGGGGAGGGGGTGGCACTTCTGTTGTTTACTCAGCAGGGGGCACTCTGCACCTCCAGCACAGACACACACACACACACCCACTCACAAACACAATATCCCATTACACACACACGCAGCTTGCCCCCCTCCATCCCATGTGGGTGCCACATCAAAGGCGGTCTGCTTGTATTAGTCTCCATCTGAGGCCCAGATGCTCCTTGTTTCATCATTTTTTAATTTTTTTTTATTTTTCAGACACAAGCCACGGGATTCCTTTTGGGAGGTTTTCATTCAAATAGCTCACTTGCTAATACAAACACACACACACACACACACACACACAAATACATGTAAATATACAAGCTCTTTACTCTTCCTTTTTATTTTTCTCTTTGCCAGGATCTGCTGGATCATTCCTGCACCTCAGGAAGCGGCTCAGGACTCCCTTTCCTTGTTCAGAGAACAGTTGCACGACAAATCACACTCAGTGAGTGTGTGGGTAAGTGTCCTCCTAAATGGCTGTTTTCATATTGACAATAGCGCTGCTCCCCCAAAACTCAGTCTCCTCATTCATGTCAATGAGGCGCTCCTAGTGTGCCCACACAGGGGTTCCTGACAGAAAATGCAGAAGAGGAGTGTAGTAGAGTACAGGCGGCCCTGTCTAAGCATAACCCTGAGCTCAGCCATACACCATTTGGCAGCATGCTGTCAAACATACAGTATGTTTACTTTGTAGCATGTGACGGTTCTACTTTTCTCCTTACTTATATTGACAGTGAAGCAAGTTATTGGTTCCACAGTTGCAGAGATGTAAATTCTCCCTGAAAGAAGTACAACTGGCTCTGTAGCACCTTGTCATCTGATAATCTTTCAAAATTGAACTTTCTGGGTCACATTTTTACTGATACACTCTCTTTTTTACTTTAAAACCCTGCCAGATCTTCACAGACTGTCCAATACGTGCAATAAAAGTACATTATCTCTTTTATTTACTTAACAATTGCAAAACAGTTTCTGCAAAAAAGCTCCCAGAGCCAAAAATTGCCTAACTTGTACTTTTTGATTGGTTGGTAGCACGTGTCAGAGAAACATTGCCAACTGCAAACATATTCCCTCATGGACAAACAGTTTGCCAAAATTTTAGTGTTTATAGTCACTTATATTATAATAAAAAGTTCACTCATCACCTCTTGTATTGTTCCAACTGTTGAGCTTGGCAACAAAAAATTCAACAAATTTAGCTTGCATGAATTAGTGTCTGCCACAAGAGGGCAGCAAAATCAGCTGACATTTACACAGACCCTGCTGTGTAACTTGTTTCCTCCTCCTTGGAGAATTTGATTTTAAGAGCAAGGGCACTAAAGGAACACCTGTTGATCTGTCACACCAATAGCAAACAGCATTTCTTTGACTCCGCCTCCGTGTGTGTCATTTGTGTCATTTTTCCCATGTTTTTACTGGGCAGGTAAAGGCCGTTACGGTGAAGTGTGGAGAGGTCAGTGGCAGGGAGAAAACATCGCAGTTAAAATCTTCTCCTCCAGAGATGAGAAGTCCTGGTTCAGAGAGACTGAGATCTACAACACAGTGCTGCTGAGACATGAGAACATCCTGGGTATGTACCAAATATATATTATTTTATATTGTAATACAGGACACAACAAATATCATAGTTTTTGTTTTTCTTTGGACACGTGTGTCTTGGTAAAAACTTTTACTTAAAACACCTTAAGAGCAATAAATGCGAAAAATGTCATTCTCGACACCAGTTTATTCTTCAGGAGGATGCGATCAGACTTGAAAGGCTTACTTACTCTAATTTAAAATAAAAAACTAATTTCTGATTAAAAAATTATCTTATTATATATTATATTGTTATTATATCATAGTATTTGACAGAAATGAAGAGGCTCTAGTATGAAAGTATATTTATTTATTTAGAAGAAGTAAGAATTTTTGATCATATTCTTTCATTTAAACAGAAAGGGGCCTATTGAGATTTGAGTTCTTTTCTCACAAGGATCCATGGTCAGGATGGCAGCAAAATCAATTTAGCATAGAAAACATTTTCTCACTTTTTGACACATATTATTCATTGAAGCAACTCCAGAAAAATAGCAGAATCCACATCAGTGAGATCCACAGCACCTTCCACTGATTCATTACATCTGTTTACCAGACCTACTGCTTACTTCTGTAAACTGTTCTGAATCAGCTTTACTGGTTATTTATTGTACTGTAGAGTCTAAACAAGTTTTATTGCTTGCAAACAATGATGCATGTGTTTTTTATAACTCTTCCTAAATTGTTTTGATACATTTCTCTCAATATAGGCTTCATAGCTTCAGACATGACCTCGAGAAACTCCAGTACTCAGTTGTGGCTAATCACACACTTCCATGAGATGGGCTCCTTGTATGACTACCTTCAACTCAGCACCCTGGATGCATCCAGCTGCCTCCGGATGGCGCTCTCTATTGCAAGTGGCCTGGCACATCTCCACGTTGAGATCTTTGGCACCCAGGGCAAACCGGCCATCGCCCACCGAGACCTCAAGAGCAAAAACATATTGGTTAAAAAGAACGGACAATGCTGCATTGCCGACCTCGGTGAGAATACTGACAGATCTGTGTGATTTATACAGTGTTTGTATTTGTGTTTATATTTTCCCTTTGTTTAATCCAATAGCTAGTCATTACTGTGCAGCCAGAGATCCTAGAGTTTAAAAAATGATAAAATATGTCAGCTGTTTGGGGAAATGTGCAGAAAATGATGCAAGACAACCCGAGAACTTACAGTGGATTAAATGATGCAGCTGTTAACTTTTGGATTAAAACATATCTTACTCTTTGCAAACATATTTGGTTTCAATAAAAAGCTGATAGTTCATAGGCGTTGCATAAGAGGTGCAGTTGCATTTATATTGCTCTACTTGCATGTATCTGCTTAGCTATATTTGTTGTTAATTTAGGAGGAAGAGCTGCTGCTTAATGTATCACTTGGCCATAATCAAAAACACATTTAGAGGAACTCGGACCACTTTGTCTAATACACCAATGTTCCATTTGCAGATGCTTGGATAAAAACTAAATCAGGTACAAGCCATAACCCGATGATAGGCTCCATGTTTACAGGTTCGATGTAATAAAGTCTGCTCAGGGTGACGCATTTTGCTACCCTGACAAACATAGTGGATGTTGTTTTTCTCCCAAGTTAGTTGTTCTTAACGCTGGAGTACATCCTGTGTGGGAGAACAGGCCTGTTTACGCCGAACACATGTTTCAGCACTTATATCAGTTGATAGACTGGGTCGAGTGTTTTGTTGTCACCATGGCTGTCTGAGTCTCCCTCCAACCCAAAAAGTGTTTTGCTTAATTTTACTTCATTTGGAAGTTTGACCTTCACTGAGTAGAGAAGGAGATGATGCACATGCACATTCATCCATCTGCAAAAGTATAAACGTCTCCTTTTCTCCTCAACTAAATATGAGTTTACGATAAGCACTTATTTTATTATTACAATCATTATCGATTTTACAGTGAAGTAGGGGACATCATGTGTCCAGTAGCTGAACTTAAAAAGAAAAAAAAGGTTGTTACATATATATAGACTCTAGATTTGTAATGAGGGACATAAATGAGATGTATGTCTAATGAGGTTACTGTACTTCTCTGGGGGAAAAAAAATTCTGAGTACTATTTCTTATACGTCTGATGTCTGGAGGGATCTTTAAAGTGTCCTCTGTGTCTCAGGTCTGGCAGTGATGCATTTTCAAGACACCAACGAGCTGGATGTGGGGAACAATCCTAAAGTTGGCACGAAACGCTACATGGCCCCTGAAGTGCTGGATGACTCCATCCAGATGGACTGTTTTGAGTCCTACAAGAGAGTGGACATCTGGGCTCTGGGCCTCGTCCTGTGGGAGATCGCCAGGAGGACAGTCAGCAACGGTCAGTACATGTTTTACACAACAGGGTCCAGCTGGATTCATTGTGGTCCCTTCTTATTTACATCTACTGTTTTCCTTAATTAATCAACTGGGACATGTGTTTGGAATATGTAGTATACATTTATTTATAAGGAGTGATTGATAAGTTCATGGCCTAAGGTTGGCAGAGTCAATTTACTCCTCACCATAGACCCCTTATAGATAAACAGGCTTAGTTCAGCCCTCATGGGACATATGGATGTCTTCTTTGTATAAGTCAGTGTTATGCACATCCAGACAGTAATCCAAGGCAGCATTGAAGTCATCACTGCCAAAAATGGTGACTCAGGAGCTTTGTATTCATCTTGGGGATGAGGTAGTCGCCTGAAGGTGCCAAATCAGGTGCAGAGGACAGGTGACGGACAAGTTCAAACCCTCGTTCCTGCATGAGGCCAGTGTCCATTTTTTCATAGTGCTGACTTGTAATTTTGAATTACTTTAAACAAAAATATCTGAAAAGAAATTAACTTTAGACTTTCCACATAATCACCCAAATAACTGAACAGCACATTAATACATGAGAGCTGTAAAACTCATCTTTCTACCTCAGGCCTCTCACTTTTCAATTATCTGTTCGGATAAAATAACAGGGTAACGGATTTTGTTTCACAGAAAAAAAAAAAAAGTTGCTGTGAACATTTGGTTCTCCACTGAGTGAGCACATCATCACCTGAATTTGGACAAAGTAAAAGCTTTTTTTGTATTTATAGAAAGACTTGGCCATGATACAAATTTCACCAAACATTCACTGTTTGTGATCTGTCAGAAGCTCGAGGCACCCTTTGTGTAATAAAACCTACTTCCTCCATTTACTGTGGGATGGGTTTATTGCTTTATAGTAGGTACTGGGCTTTCAGCAACACTAAAGATATTGATTTACCCCCCAACACAGTTACCTCACATCTCTGTTTTGTCCCAAGGCTGCTCTCAGGAGCAAGTTAAGGGCAAAGCAGCCACACAACAACATGAACCCTTTTTTTAACCACCTCGATGTCTCTAACGTTGTCAGTAACGGTTGTATATTACTGATGTAATCCTAAAAGTGAATTTCTTGCCTGTTCTGCTCTACTTGAAGGCATCGTAGAAGACTATAAGCCTCCTTTTCATGACGTGGTCCCAAGTGATCCCAGTTTTGAGGATATGAAGAAGGTCGTGTGTGTGGATCAGCAGAGGCCCAACATACCAAACAGATGGTTTTCAGACCCAGTGAGTAATATTCAAACACTCAACAAGTAGCATATAATTCAAGTCCTCACGCTTTTGATGTCTAAGAATTACACTCTAATGTTGACAAGAGACACACTATTTGATTTGTTGTTCTTCAAAATAATTTTCA
Organism: Ctenochaetus hawaiiensis; assembly: GCA_029783645.1. Lineage (NCBI taxonomy): Eukaryota > Metazoa > Chordata > Actinopteri > Acanthuriformes > Acanthuridae > Ctenochaetus > Ctenochaetus hawaiiensis. The sequence continues at coordinate 12,612,198 of JAPZDY010000005.1, forward strand.
GACTTTAACCTCCATGGCCAAACTCATGAAGGAGTGCTGGTACCAGAATCCATCAGCCAGATTAACAGCGTTACGCATCAAAAAGACTCTCACAAAGATCGACAACTCTCTGGACAAAATCAAAACAGACATTTGAGCCTGTCTCGACAGGAAGAGGCGGGGCAAACTAAAGGCCTTTGAGGACATCCAGAGGGTGGACCATCTTAGAGAAATCTCAAAAGACAAAGAGACTGGATGGGTTCGGTGCCCTTATAGTGGCACAGACCTGTATTTATTTTAAAACACTTGGCAGGACACATTTTGGCATCCAAAGATGGCTTACAGGGCATTTTTGAGACTGCCAATGGTCGTGGAAATAGGAAAATATCTATTCAGTTTAAGAGGAGCTGGACTGTTAGCAATGTTCTTCAAGGAAGAAACTGTTACCTGGGCATTTGAGTAGGCTTGCCTTTCTTAAAAACGGCAGATTTTGTTTGACACATTTTTTTAGTTTGAAAAATGTCTGATCATGTTAGCAATTTCACTTTATCACTTCTGTTGTACTGGATCGTTCATTTGCATTTTGGTGGATTCTCTCGGGAAAGAAGTCAACTTGCCAAATGAACTTGCCAATGTAATCTGCATACTATGGTAGACAGTGATCACAGCAGGCAGTGTTATGTTTTACTTTGTGTGTTAGCACCTGCGTTTACAATGCTGTCAAAACACATTTCTTGGGATCTCACCAATCCTGTAACATTTAGTTATACGACTGCATCGATGGCACTGTTGTTTTCCTGAAATACCGTTCAACTAAAGGTACTCTGTTGCAAACCTTTTGTATATCACCATGCATTTTACATTGAGTTATGTACCTGATCTGTGTTTTGTTTCTTCAGCTTTACAGAGACAAATGCTAAAAGAACAAATAAAATATCTGCTAGTTAATGCTGAACTCTCTTCCTCCAGAGGCTTGTGAGTAAGCCTGTAAAGCCTGTATACTGTCTTAACGCGTGCATTGTTGTCTTAATGCGTGCAGTTGTCAAGTAAATGAAGTCAAACTTCAGCCTTTTTTTATTTCTTTAACATTTTATATCAATTAGTGATTTATATTAATTAAATAGAAAAAAATGTGTTATATGTGTCTCATTTGTCTGTCTTGTCGGGCCACCGCTTTGGTCCAGACGGAAAAATCCTAAAGACTGTTGGATGAATCAAGTAGGGATTTTGTGCAGACACTCATGGTTACCAGAGGACGGGTTTGGTGAGCCTGTGATTACATCTAACACTTGCATTAGCGTCACCAGCAGGTTTTTTAGGTCTTGAGAACTTTAGGATGGATTGACATGATATACAGTACATACAAATAGTCATGCTGGACGATGTGTCCCTATGGCTCTGTTTATCACCTGACCTTTCCTGTCACACAACCAGCAGGTCAGAGTTGTTATTTATGCTGTGAAATATTAACTTCATCTACATGGATTGTCACAAAACTATTTGCAGACACTCATGGTTGGTGACCCCCTGACTTTTCTTTTTGCATCGTCATCAGGCTGACATTTGTAGTTTTTTTTGACAAGTATTGAATAGATTGCTTTGTTTTATTATTTGGGGGACTGAGGGACTTTTATGTCCCTCAGGATGAGTTGTACACACTGTGGCGATCTCCCAACTTTTCATGTTGTCATCTGGTCAAACTTTTGATTAGTCCAGTACTTTTTAATCAAATCACAGCAAAATTAATAAAATTGCCACCAACCTCAGCTGCAGTATGTTTTTAGTGCTAATTAGCAAATGTTAGTGCTGTGTAGCAGAGCTGCCAGCAGGGCTTTTAGTCTTCAGTTTTACTTTGTGTTACCAAGAAATGTATTAATTTAGTTTCTCTACCAATTTTATTTTTCTTCTCTTGGGGCTTTACAGTGTTTAGACAGTAGGAGTCCAGTTGTGACTAATCATATTCAAGATGTTTGTGAAATTTCATTTTCTTTTTTCTTTGATCATCCATCATTTTTGCATATTACATATAATAGAAATTAGCAAGACACCAGGAGACTGACAACGTGTCCTAGCAGCACATACTGCTAGGCAAGAAATATTGACTGGCGTGCATTCACATGAATAGATATTGCTAAGACCAGGTTAGAGACTAGGTTAAAGTTTGTTTACAATGTTAAGTTTTTTCTAAATTATTATTATTATTATTATTATTATTATTATTATTATTGACAAAGACTCTACATTTAGGAGCAGGCTCAGTAAAAGCTAGTACTTTTGTTTTGAACCACCTGTGGTCAAGTTAAACCTCCATTCAGACAATTATCTTGTGACTTATATGTCCAGTAGTAAACTATGTCCACAGTATTTAGTATAGCAGGGACCAAGTTATTTACCTTTCCAAACACAGTGGAATATTGCAGCCGGCAGCCTAAAGCTAAAACTCAAAGTCCATATTCCATTTGCTTTATCCATTTCTGTCAGTGCAGGAATAAATGTTAGTTTATCTTGAATGCATCTACTGATATGATGCTACTTTTACACAAAAACATATTTACGCACTGTAAAAAGCTCGGCATCTACATTTATGATTCAACAAATAAATTTATATGAATCTGGAAAAGGTCACAAACCCAGGCATTTCATTGCCAGCTGTAAACCAAAAGTGCGTGCACAGCAGATATCTTTGCAGATGTCAAACAGAAAAGTGGGCTCCTGATGATTCTCAGACAGATTAACATGCTGGTGGGGTTTCAGGCCAGATGATACAAACACAAACGTGGATGTCTGATAGTTCTGAGAGACCCTGCTTGCATGCATCAACAGCTGTCAGACTTTTTACACAGACTGTCACATATTCAGAGTCATTTGATCCATTCGTAACCCACAAAGCACACAGGTTTGAGTCAACCAGTTTAAAAACCCCAGTCTTCTCTCCCTAGTGGTTTCTATGGAGACTGAGCAGCAGAAACACAACTTGGTGACATACGGCCTGCAGTAAATAACTTGTTGCATGCTGAACTGCAACTTTGCAATGAGCTCAACATGCAGCAGACACATAAAGTATTCACTACCTGAAAGTGGTCACTCTTTGCTGGGTTAGACAGGTTTTTTTAGCAGTGCTATCTGACTATAGACTGGTTTTAGAGAGGTGGGCTGCAGGGGGCACAGGTGTGCAAAATAAACAAGAATATCAATACCATTCTTGCAGGGGTTACAGGTTTACTGATCTTTGGTACTTTTATAACAGCAAATTTGTAAGAGAATTCAACTATTTGATGCCAGAGGGAGTGGGAGGTGGGATTTCAGATCATCAAGGAGGATGCATTTTGGTCTTTCACTAAAAGAGAGGGTCTACAACCCTATTCATTCACCCTCAATCATCTACCAGGCAGGGCATTTAATGAGACTGCCATATTGTCTGCTGTGTGTAGCGTACACTGCAGGGGCTCTTTGTTCCCAAAAACAGGTTAATCCATCCAATGTCCCATTTATTTGCCCACTAGTATGGCAGTAGCATGTACACATGACATTGGAAAAAAAGCAAGTGCATTTCCCTTTAGTGATGTTGTTATACTCACCACACTGTTGCTTCACAGCAAAAAGGCTCTGGGTTTAATTCCTCAGCTGTAGTAAAGCCTCCATGTGGAAAGTCTGGTTTCACCACCACCAAAAACATTTCGGGTTGGGGCAGTAGTTGGTCTCCATGTTGCTGCAAGTTGACAGCCTACTGCCCCTCAAAAATAGCTTAGATGTTGCACTTATGCACTTCCAACAAATTTTATTTCATTATCGGCCTATTTATAATGATCATATATGACAGAAACCTTATTTTTTATGCAGCGATGTTGTGGCTACTCTCTAAATTTCTTAGTGTCCTGACGAAAAAAAAACCCTTAGGGATTACATTAATTTAATAAAACAAATTATGAACACTTAAACCTGATTTCCTTGCCCAGCAAGTGCTTTTACATAATTGACACCTCCATGAATCGGAGGATTGTTCATATTCAGTAGGCAGACAGGAGGTGGTGTTATACTGGACTTGCAGCACTTTAACTGATGTGCCACACACTTTCTCCCTGGCTCTCATTCACATGGCTCAGTCAGAGGTCTGCAGCGCTAATCCTCTTAATCTCAGTCAACAGAGGCGGAGCGAAATCTCTCGTTGCGTTTCACAGTTTCCTCCCCGCATTTACCGCGAGGCGTTCGTGCGGATTGCGTGGCCCACGGACTTTTTTTTCCCTCCGCGATGTGTAGCCTCGGCTGATGTTGTGTTTGCGCGTAGAGCAGCTGTGTGAGCGGTGCGTCGCAGAGGAGAGCGAGCAGATGCTGCTCCTGCCATGACTCGTCCCAGGAAGCAGAGTCTCCAAGCAGCGCTGATCTTTCTGTCCGTGGCCCAGCTGACTGCAGGTACAGGAGCTGACACACTCACACGATTTGCATAACTTTGCTCATGTGCATTGGTCTTGTAAACTACACTATTTAGAGGTTTTCTGCAAGTTTTTAAAGTGTTTACAGTGTTGCTGACTTTTCAAAGCGCCCATATTTTAACAGCTGTTTTTAATGATTATGTCTGCTGGCCAACAATATGAATGAAGTTTATTTAACTTGGAGGGATAAGTGATTTTGTACCAGGCAACTTCTTAAGGCATTTCTGTAATTTCTAGAATTACATAAAATAAATGTAATTTGGCTGATTAAGTTTTACTCTAGGCTTACTTTCTGAATGCAAAGAGCAGTTATTTGAAGAAAAGAAGAAACTTTCTCCTGTGAACAAGTTAAATTGTTTATAAAGCTTACTTAAAAATCAACAGAGTGATTGGTAGAGCAAAAAACGGTTTTGCATTTAAGCTTTCTCTCCAAATGTGTAGAATATTGTTATTGTTAATCTTCATTGCCATTTCCCAGTCAGGACTCATGCTATAGGATTATTGTGAGATCATGGTGTCATTTTTTGGGTGAAACGTAAAACTAAGTGGTTTCATATGGCAGAATTACTTTTGTTTTGCTGAAAAATCTTATTGATGTCTTTTCTGACAACCTTTATGTGTAATTGATGATTTCAGATGTTTGTTTAATAAAAAACAGCCAATTTAAATTCAAAACTCATAGTGGAGGCAAACCAACTGGGCAATTCATCTTTTCACAGAAAATGCTAAATAGTAAGTAAATGACCAGTAATCATTGATTGTTTCATTTATTGAAGTCAAAATCCTTGTATGGGTATGCATACCTTTCCAAAAAAGCTGATTCAGATTCAGATTTCCCAGAAAAACACCAAGCAGTCTGTGTTTCCAGCTTCTCCAAAGTGTTTTGCAGCTTTTCTCAGTCTGTTTGGACTGCTGGTCACACAGAAAAGCAATTTGAAGACTTCACCTCTGGCTGCAAGGATGGTGTGATTTGCATGTTTCATCACATTCCTAAATTTTATAGAAGAGACAGTGAATGAAGAAAATAAGCACATCAACTGTTAAAAAAATACAAAAAAAAATAGCTGCAACCCTAATCAATATTACAAGTGTTAGTCCCTTAGCTGTAATGCTGCTTTTGATGAAGAGTGCAAATTAAGGATATCCTAAGAGTCATTTTATGGATTAAGAACATCAGTTCATGTTCTGTACATCTGTGCATCTCAGAGAAGAAATTCAGTTCTGACTGACTCTTAGTGATGTGTATTTGGTTGCAATTTTTAATTTAGGAGTAACATTTTATAAAAAATTGGTAGGCCAAGTTAATACTCATACCTTGTCCAGGATGGAGGGGAACTACAAAGTTTATCTGACTTCTTTGGAGCTTTTTGACACGCATTACACATACACATTTACAGGATGCAAAACATACAGAATCTTTAAAATAAAAATAATGGATTGAACATATTTTATGCTTTTATTCAGGGATAAGTGCTTCATGTAGAAAATAATGTCCACAATGCATAAAGAAGGTCTTAGTGCCTTTTAGAACAAACAACGAAAGCCTTGATAATTAATTGTTGTTCTGTTGGATTTGCTTAACTGAGACTTATTTGTGATCTTTTCCCAACACTTTACTATGTTTGTTGTGTTTGTCAAAATAAGCATAGATGTTACAATTAATATGGAGCCCCATGCAGGCTTTTCAGGCTTGACTCCTGCTGTTTGTTTCAAAAAGGGAAGCAGAGACAAGAGAAATGCAGCTGTGAGATGTGGCGATGCTGTGGCATGTGTGAATATAAGGTGGGAAATTTTTATGGAGGAAACAGTTGCTAGCTTTCTACAGTGTCATGGTAGACTCTTAGTCCGTAAGGTATTAATTATAAAATAATGCAATTTAACATAGAATATAACACTAAAAATTTAAGACCGGATGCACAACCCTGTTTCAGAAAAGTCGTGCTGTTGTGTAAAACAAATACAAGTGTGATAGTTTTATGATTCTTTGTGATATGAACTAAATTGACGGCGTTTTGATTGTTTAAAGGATATTACAACACGAGTTGGTCTTAAAAAAGTGGCATTTTGTTTGTGAATGGACTAAAATCTTATATTAATTTTGTTGAAATATCCTTATCATCATAAATAAGTTTGTTTGTTTTTACTCTTTGCCATCTTTGATGAAAGTTTTTTCTCATCCAGTATGTGATTGTGCTGATTGTTACATTTTGAGGGAACAACATATTTTATTGCACTGACAGCTTAACCAATTCCATGAATAATAATGCTAAATTGTGAAGAAAAATTGTAATATATTTATATATAACTTCCCGGCCACTACATAATAAAAGATTGAACACTCACAAAGCAATATCCAGTCTTTCACCTGCTTTAGAAAAAGCTTGAGAAAAGAGCAACCCTGTTATAATTCATTTACAAAGTGTTGGTATGTTCAAACTTCATTAAGAATCATTGTCCTTGAGAGAGTTGTTGCCAAGCAACTTCCAGGTAAGATCTCAAAGAAAACATTTCTGTAATATTTCAGTCAGGTATCGTTTTACTTGAAGTCCTGGTCTCATTTTTTCACCTGCTGATTTTGTCTGGAGCTTTACAAAGTACTTTAAAAGATGTATGGTAGGTGAGATTCTGTATTTTTCTAAATAAAATATCCCCTCAAAAACTATTGATGAATATCCTTTACACCACACTGCTATGTGGGGTGATATACAGTATGTCTTTTTTTTTTTTTACAATGAATGGGGGCACTGTTGTTTGAGTCATCCTAAGCCATCTTAGTGCACTTATGCCCCAAATATAGTTTATTAAACACAGTTTATTTCCTTATGAGTAAAACTGCCCAAAACTAAAACACCCAGCTATTTTATGGGATAACATAGCCATTCATAAACGGTCACTATATGCCTCTGACCTATTTTCAAACAATTGTGTCTTCAAGTGGACTGGATGCTAAAAGCTTTTAGGTGATTTTCTCACCATTATTTCCATATACACTAGTAAAACTCTGTAAAACAAAGTCCCTCAGTGCTCTAGTGTCCAAAGTAATAGGACAGGGACTTGTTTTTGTTTTGATGTAATACAAGGAATACGAGGAATACAAGGAATACAAGGAAGTTTATTTGTCATTATACAACAAGTTGTATAATGAAATTAAAATGTGGTTCCCT
>JAPZDY010000005.1:12684388-12701985 GCA_029783645.1 Ctenochaetus hawaiiensis
GCCACTGTTTACAATGCCTGCCTCCTATACTGTAGGCCTTAGGTGTTTTAAACAGCAGTCTGGGATATTGAGAGATTTTCTCCAGAAATTTTGACTTTATTGTGAATGAAAAGTCTGTCTGTTGTATTATTTAGTCTGACAGACACATGTGGCATATTCTGACCCACACTTACAAACACTCAATAGAAAATATCTGCGATTCACCCACAGTAGGTGCATTAACACTAGGATGGTACCTAACTATAGTGATTTCCTGCGAGATTGTATGTATAGGATGCGTTTTTTTCTTTTTCTCTATCATATTCTTCTGTCTGCTCCAGGTTGCAGTTCACTCATACTGACAGCTGCTGCCGTGGTCCGACAATGAGTCTCGTGCTCCACATCCCTGCTATCTGCTGACCCGATGATACAACGTACTACCTGAAGGATAAAAACGCCAAGTTGGAAAACACAATAGGATAAAAGATGAAAATCCTCTGTACAGTTACACACTTGAATTGGATTATTATTCTGCAGTTCAGTTCTCTGAGATGTGTGTCAATAGCTATTAGCTCCCTAACAAGGGGATCAGGTGAGCCCTGTAACAGCGAAGCAAAGCTCCCTGAGGCACAATCATGTTCCATATTTCTAGAGAGGAAGTCTGTACTGTACTCTGGGTAGCAATCTTCCAGAGGCCTATTAGACTACTGTAGCTGTATAAAGAGTCAAGCAGAGAGGGTGTCTCATCAGTGCTGATAACAGGGTATCTGGTCAAGTCATTAGCTCTTCTCTTATTGAATTCCTCCAGCCAAATAGACCAAATGAAGCTAAATAAAGCTATAGATGGTGAGGAGCCTACAGCTCATTAATATGCTGCCACCTCGCTCTCCTCCTCCTTCTCCTCCTCTTCCAAGAGCCACGCTCTTCTTTCTTTCTGTCTCTTTTTCTCACTTTCTCTCCCTTGCTTTCCCCCCTTTTCTCTCCCTCCATCCATCACTTACTTCCCACTCTTACCTCCTCTGTCATTCTCAGCTCGTCTCCGTTTCTCTCCCTCCCTCGCCTCCTTCCTTCCCTCCTCTCTCCTCCCTCACTTTCTCCTTGTCTGGGGGCCCTAATGGTGAGCATGTACAGCAGCTCTGACACCGTCACATCTGCTGGCAGAGAGGGTCTCTCCCTCACCACACAGCCTGCTAATGAGATCTTCCCCCATTTAATTAATACCATAAGAATTTTAATTCTGACTGAATCAATTTAATGTGATGTGATTTTGTCAGCTCTATTCCCCCAGTAAGGAAAAAAACAGAGCGGGCCCTGATGCTTATTACATACATCATTTCACGGGCCCTGCATTCCCTGCTGACTTAAACAAATTCTAATTAAGACTAATTAAAGCATCATTTATGAAAACGCTTGTGATAGTTATGCAAACATTCTGGGTGGGTATGCTCTGCATGATAATTACCCCCTGGTTTAAATTAAGACCTGCTCCCTGGCAATTATGCTAGCCACACACCAGCACCTCATGGAAAACGTTCTTTATTCAATTCCTGCAATTAAATATGAGACCTGGCTCCTGAACTATGCGCTCAGAATGCATTTTATAAGAAGAAAGGAAAGATTATGCATTGTTGTTTTTTTACCCTCTGTCAGGTGGAGTAAATGGAGCCAATCCAGTGTTCTATATCAGAGTTACATTGGGGTTAAAGTGATGATCATAAAGCAGCCAGTGGTGACTGATGTGCAAGGTGACACCCGCTGCATCTGGTGAGGTGATTAGTCTGTGTTTTCTGGGTGAGTTTTTGTCACATTAGCTCTGGTTAGACAGATATGAGCAGATGCACGGTCTTAGATCTCCAACTCCACTTAGTTTCAGTGAATAACTTCAAATGCACAGGACACCTACAACTGTATGGTATGTTTTTGTGATGTGCCTTAATATGACTCCAACACTTTAAGGAGCAGAGTGTAACATACCGCCAAACTTTATGTTTTAAACTTATCTAAAATAAACTAGCATTATCAAGAGAATGTGGGGAAGTAACAAATTTGACATGTCTAATACCTCCATATCTTGGGTTACATGTTGTTGTGTTAATGAAGTTAGCATGCTAACCATCTAGACCTGCCAGTCATTTTGCTTTGTCTTTCCACTGGTCCAACAATCATTAAATCTGGTTTGGTCAAAATGATCCCATATTCACCGAGTTAAAATTTGAAAACCCTGCTGATGATGCATGACCATCTTCCTCTTCTCCCTCTTCATGCCTCCTCTGTCTCAACTTGGAGTCTGAGTCTTGGTTGAATCACTCATTTATGTAATCTCTGTTGTCAAACTGTCCTCAGTTGGTCTCAAAGACTGCTTCAAATGATGAAATGTGATTTTTGTACTACTTTTTTCAGGCAGGTTAAACATTTCCCCTTGTTTCTAGTCTTCGTGTAAGGCTAATTTTACTGGCTGCTTGTTGTAGCATGATGATCCTCGTACAGACCCATAACTGATATCAGTCTATACATCTAACCCTCACAAAGAAAGCAAAAAAGTATATTTCCAAAAGCAGTGAGAATGTTCCTATAAGCTCTTCTGGAGATATGCACAAAAGCAGTAATTAAATACTATTTGCTATTAATACTATTATTGCTCTAATCTAATCAGATGTTCGCCTTCAAATTACGTACAAGGCTGAGAAATGGTGAGAGTATATTATAAGAACAGGATTTCCCCCCTTTAAATGAATATGCTGGTCCAGTTGCTTATGTCAGCTGGCTGTTAATAGACATCCTGCAGAACGCTGCTACTTTATCAGGCTTTTAGCAGGAGTTTACAGTGTGACGCCATTACACCTATCAGCTCTGTTGATATGGTAGCACACTCCCAGCAATACATTGTTTCACAGAGCTGAGGACCAAGGCTATTCTTACTTTATTGGCTCTATTTAAAGCACTTCAGACATATTAATGACCCTGAAATGGTAACACTGCTTTATCGGCAGTTAAATAACATGTGTGTCTTAGTGACTTTTTTTTGGGGGGGCTTGCCCCATGTGCAGTGTTGGTAAGTAATCTAATACATTTTCTAAAATAAAGTTAGTAGCTTTTTTTTTTTTTTTGCATTTTCTGCTACCTTAACTTCTACTTCAAAACATTTCAGATAGAATTATTATACTTTAACTTTAAAAATAGCTCCAGATTGACCAAGTACAGAAACTTAGTAACTAAGTAATGGTTACTTGTTACGGCAACCATATTAATTACCAGTAGTATGAAAATAAAACACTACATGGGACCAGGCAGTCTGTAAAATAATTACATGTGATACTCTATGTATATTTTTTGTTGCTAAGACCTCTCTGCTTTAAAAAAAAAAAAAAAGAAACATGTAACACTGGCCACTTGTCAAATCATAATCCAAACACATATGGGGCAACTGTTCATCATTAAATTTGCTAAATGCTGCTAACTGTAGCTGCTGTTGGCTAGCTCGGTTAGCTATGCAAGTTGTAGTCCCATTAACTTAGCGCTGGTGGAGTGTTGGTGTTGTTTACACTGTTAGCACAGAAGCTTTAGACAGCTGGGTGGAGGAGGAGAGGGAATGCTGGAGGGTAGGGGCTCAGAAATGGGCACCAGAACCAGAACCAAACAAATGGGCAATAGAACTGGGCTTAGCAGCATTTCAGTGAACACGGCTGGGATAAAACACAGCCTCTGAGTATGAAGGGGACATTCTTGATTGCGACCCCAGGTTCAGGTGGGGACGGATGAGGTGGGAAGTGTGAAAGGAGTGAGAGGGAGGTCTGGCTACTGAAGACCTGAGCTATACCATCACACCATCACCCCTTGTGGTACAAAGTGGTATAACAACACAGGGCAAGCCAAGGGCCAGCTAGCTAGCATGCTTACTTAGTTAAATATATCTACAATACAGGTAATAGACATTTTTTTGACATAATGTTAAAAATATTATTCTCTCATATTCTCTTCATTAATGTTTAAATGCGTTAAACTAAATTATTTACATATCGCACCTTTCAGTAAATATAAATGCATGAGTTTAACTTTTAAGGAGAATTGTTTAAGAGAGTTCTTTCTACTTTTCCTTAAGTCAATGATCTAAATATTCTGCTATCACTGCCCATGCCCTATACTTCTCATGGCTTTTTCTATTACTGTGTAGCAGGCCACTCATTACATGCATCTTTAATGTCCCAAAGCTGCTGTACAAGATACTTTGTGTAGCTTTACAAATAAGACGATGAACAGATGTGAAGCTCTATACGTGGCATGATAATTCATCATACTTTTAAATGCTTTTAATAAAGTTGTGGCTTCACTGCGCTCAGATGGCTCGACGCGGTGGTGTTGTTTATATGTTTGCACAACACTTATCACTTCTGTCATGTTTGTTTACTTTTCTCGGTGTGTTCGATTTTGGCAATGGCGCAGCATTATTGCGTTTTACTTCATGAGAGGCAGCTGGTTCAATAAGATGAGTGAAAAAACAGACCCTATTCCCAAATCAGTTGCTGGTGAGGTTGAGGGAACTGGAGCAGCAGGGAGCAGACCCCGGTTCCACCCACGTCCTGTTTTACGTGCGCTGCCTCTCCCTGTACATACAGATGGCACAGCGCTCCCAGATTTCATTTGAGGTAATCAAATCCCTCCACTGCTCCCTTTAGAAAGGAGGAGTATTAGCGGCCATATGTCAACCAGATTTGTCAGATTATTCATTACAATTAATTGCTGTTCCACTTAAGGCCTTTAAGGCTGTGAATTGCTCGGAAATCTATTGCAAACACAAAAATTATGAGTAAAAGACTTTGGCCCTGTCATTCAAATTTCAGGCTGACCTTTAGTGGAGCCTGGCTTTTCTGAGAGAGTGCAGGAGAGAGAGCCTTTCTAATTGGTGTTTCTTCAGTCTTTTTTATTTTTTTATTTTCCAACTACAGGTAGAGCGTCTGTCTCTATTGACAAGGAATACAGGGAAGACTGTTGTGCCAGTCCAGAGTGATTACACCGACTGCCTACTGAAGTCCTCTGTTCACATTTTTGTTGCAGCACCTGCTCCACTAAATATAATTACATACTGGTTATATTCATATCTGCAATTTGTTTTGCTTATTGTTTGGATGCAGTAACACCATAGTTAGCTTTTTGCACACTATACACTGTCAACAGAATTTCAATGTGGACCTTTTTCGAAGGTTGGCTGCAAGGCAGCCTAATAGCCACCTGAATTAATGTGCTGTCCAAGGATATGAGCCATAATACTTTGGTGATTAATGTTTCACTGGTGCTCTGCTTCCATAGTTAGGGCTCAGACCCCAGAGATAAACTATTCACCACATACTCAAATCACGTTCAACCAACACACAGAATCACATTCAACTCTAAATCACATTTCTTATTTGTATAGTTTTGATTTTATTTTTCTCTTTTTAGAAAAACCAAACCTGTCTAAAAAATATTGATTTTAAATCATATTAACCCAAATTACACCAAGTAGTCCTTGAAGAAAAAGTCACAGCAAATTACAGCATTGCCATTGACTGATTATGATTGAAATTCATGGAGCTGATGATGTATTTTGGTTAATTATGGAGTTAAGGCACTGGAGGAGTGACTAAGCCTGTCTGATTGGCCCACTTAATTGTGCTTTATGAGATGGGGCTTACCAAGCAGGGCTTAGAGACTAGGTGTTAGGGCTGAAGTAGGAGGAGAAAATCTCTCTCAGGTCATATTACGCAGGCCAGAGTTAATGAGAAGGTGGAGGTAAGAAAATCCATCACCATATCAATCTCCACCACCTCTCCTTTCACCTTAGCTTCAACTGTTTTTATATTTTCTACATAGATCATCATTAGCATGATACAACATTGTCACAATTCAAGTTAAATCCCACCTATGTGGTTTATGTTGTTTTACTAAAAAAAATAGTAAATACAGAAGATTTTTTAAATAAAAGCTATTGTTTTTACTTAATTTATTTTAATAAAAATGCTGTTATGGTTTATAATTCAGGAAACCAACCAGATCTATTGCTCCCCGTTAGTGAGGGACAAGAGGATCAATTGCCTGTGTCTTGTTTCTTATTGTACTCGATGGCTCAAGCTGCTTCAAGTGAGCCGCAGCAGCTCGATGAGATCTCCTGTCCACCTGTGCACTGAGAGAAGGAGGTGTTGAAATATTTCAGATTCTCCTCTATACTCACGGTGCCGGCGGATCGATGCTCTAAACGCTGGTTGCCTGGCCTCGTCTCATCACTGTACTCCTGCCGACTGACACATCCTCATTATATTACAATACGGTTGCCACTAAAGGTCATTCTCCCAGAACATAATCACACACAATCCAAACCACAAACTTCATATATCAAGGAGACAGTAAATAGCCTTGGGGTTTATTTTCTACTGCCACAGAAATGCTTTCAGTCTATTCATAAGCTGAAGTTTCGGGTGACTTAAATTAAGATCTGATGGCACATAAACACGACACAGAAAAATCATTTTAGAGATAAGCAAACTCTCTTTTTTATCTGACTTATTCAGAGGCCATTACTGATTCTTAATATTCATAATTCTACATGCCTGTACTTATCTATTTATGGAAGCAGTTAACATCTGATATTCTGTTTAAAAGTCTTTTATTTAATGAAGATTTTATCAACCGTTTATCAGATTATTGGTCAATGAAAGAGGTGGCTGATGTGTCCAAGCATCTAATCTTTTCCCTCCTCCTCCATCAGGAGGAGGTTGTCATGAAAAGAAGTGTCAAAGTTAAAAAAAAAAGAGAGCGGAAACACACCCCTCTCCTCCATATTACCATAATGAGGAAAACACACTTAGTGGGCCATGACCTGATGTCATCTGATTATACCCATGATTAATGATATCCTTTTACCAAAACATGCCACTACTGTAAGTGTCTGGGATTAAAAGTAGCAGATGGTAATGTATTCATGCTTTCAGTAATGTCTTCTTATTTCCAGTGTTAACCAATGTGTGTGTGTGTGTGTGTGTGTGTTTAATACTTGCTAGGATGCGCTGTTTTTTATGGAATTTTCTCCGAAAGACATTTATTTTTTGACTGGTCTGTGCAGGTTTTTTATGAGCTTGAACTCCTTTTTGCGAGCTGTACAGGTTTCATATTAGGTCCTACATGTGCACATCAGTGTAAACTGTTTTTATCTTTTCACTGTCGAAAAACTGTTCGATGTTTGGTTCACAACAGTCAGCAGCTTTCAGTGAAACAACAAACTGGTGTTGACACTTTCTGCTTATTTTGGTGTGAAGATGATGTTAGTTATGGCGCAACAGTATCCCACGAGAGAGCAAAGAGGAAGAAGAAACGCTCGCACAGCTTTAAAGCATCTTGTTTTGTACTCAGACTCCAGTCTCCAGATACCAATGTCCAGTCGATGACTCAGTTGAAAATATTTTCCTCTGGTTTTTCCTCTGTCCAGACGCCATGTCAACAAAGCCCCCAGTGTTGCGGCAAGTAGGAGCTACAATGTCAGTCTGTCTGCTTAATTGCGAGTGGGATGAATGTTAATTTACTCAGTCAAGAACCCTCTTTGTAGCACTTTTATAGCCCAGAGGTGTAGATTTACATCTTAGGGATACAATGAGTTTTAGCTTGTGCTAAAAGGGGGGTGATAGGGCCCACATTCCTCCACCTCCCACGGCATATTGTTCTATTGTATGTAAGCACCTCGCTACCACAGAAAAGCCCTGGATGGGGTAGGTGTTGAAGATTTGGGGGGAGGAGGAGGGTCCATCCTGACCACAAGCTGAACTTGGGCGAAAAGGCAACACTTTATATTTGCTCAGCCTGCACGGTTGATTTCACTGAGTGGAAGTGATATAACTATGAACCACATACCTGTCGACACAGCACTGTTTTGTCTGCAACGCACCGGCTGGTATCTGAATGTGCCTTGTGCATTAGTTTTGTTTTTAATCGCTGAAATGTATCCGCAGAATTATACTGTAATGAACAAATTGAAATCCCGTTTGAACAGTTCAGACGTTGTGCGACTCTCAGGGAGATCTACTTCACTAGTACAAAGTGTAGTACTGTGTAATTATAAGAGAGGTGGTCCTGGCCTTGGGGGATTGCTGCTAGATTTCACCAGAAAGGTTCCTGTGCACTACATGAATTTGCTCAAGAAATCCACCCTGCATTTGTGTATTGGGCTGTCAAAAAATTAAATGAAAAGTCATTCTAATAGGCGACCCCTGGCCTAGTTCATATTTCCTGTCAATTATGAAAGTATGAAGTCATGCATAGTTATGAGGCATGGGCGGGCCTATTAAAATTCATAAATGATTTGTGTTTATACCAGGTTACTCTAAACCACTTAATTCCACGTGGTCATGTAGAACTAATGCCGCTCCCCACTGTATACCTTAGAAAGCGGCAGGTGCATTGTGTTTTTTCCCAAATTTTAATTACTTGACGTTTTTATAATATAACATAAAAAACAAATCACGCTAGCTTCATTCTTGCTTTAATATTGACAGCATGCAACAGTGTTTTTTAGATGTTTTCTCAAGCCAGAAGCTGCATTTTAAGAACTCTCTTGCTAGCTGCCACTACAATGGGCTAATTGTTTTCTGGTAATTATACCTTCTTTACCAGTAAACGTTTTGCGGACCTCTTGGGCTCTTCTGTAACTCAGGTGTGTGTAATTACATTTCTTAAGGTCAACCTTTCACCAGGATGAATTAGTGAAATTGCATAGTTGACCACTTCAGGGCATGGATCCAAATGCAATTATCTTTGTTAATAGATCTGCTCTTCTGTGGTAGATGATGATTCAGAAAGCAACTGATGGACACCAAACATGTGACACATTTCAAAGTTGCCCCACCATATCTCTAATTCTACTTGTATTTGTGCAGAACATGGTGCATATTAAATGAACTGTCCTCTCATTATTCCAAATGAAGTGTTTTGGTATTTAATCCTGAATGCCAGTGTAAATACTGGCTTGAAATGCACAAACACTTGATGTATTTTCTCTCACCGTGTGGGGCCTCATGCAAGATATTGATCAGAGCATATCCCGGTCAATCAGACTAAATGATTGCCTATAAGCCCCCAGCCTTTCTCGGTGGCTGCAAGGCACAAGGGGGGAACCGCAGGAAACCGAATTATAGGCAGCCTAGATATGAGCTGCCTGGCCACTGATAGTTTCCAGCAGCCTCGTGGAACTGAGCAATGCAAATGTACAATAAACAGGGCCTAAGCTGGTGGAGGTCTTTCAATCACACAGGGGCAATAGTTCAACCCCCCCCATGCATAATCCCAGCCTTGAAACCCCTGGGACTCCAGCCTCCAACCTGCTCAATGGCACAAAGATATTAGATAGCCATATGTAGATTCACTAGGTAAACAGACTCTCATGATAACACAATATGCTCTCTTTTCTACCAGGAATATATTTGAAGCTAAGTTCTGCTTTCTTCTGAGGGGAGGCTCAAATTGAAGGCTTAGCTTTGCGCCATCAGAATTCGATGCAGCTGTTTGCTTTGTTTAACATCCTTGATATATCTCTTGCTGAGAAGAAATTGGTATCTCTTCTTTGTGTATTAAGTTGCCGGGGTGTTTGCACTATAGAGCGAGCGAGACTGAAGAGTGGCTGATAGAGGGCCTGTTGAGGGGGGCTGAAGTGTGTTTAGGAGAATGGTAAAAAGAAAAATAAAAGCATGCTGAAACTGAGAGGGAAAATTCTAGCTGTTGGAAAATAGAAGTGAGGCAAAACATTACAAGCATTATAACCTAAATGGTTTTATTACAACAAACTGATGAAGAGTTTTGTGTGTACGATCATCTTTGTACAGTATTTGACATTTATTGTTGATGTCTCCATTCAACATTTCAGCTCATGAGGTTAATCCTTTTCTGCGACATGTTTACTCGCTCCGTCACTCAGTCACACCCACACACACACACATACAGAACACACACTTCAAATCATTCATTTACAACCACACAAGCAGGTCCGTATGAAAACACACACATGCACAGTCTCTTTTTCTTTGACACATACATCACCCTGAGAAGCCCATATGGAGATAAATGACAAGTGTGCAGGCACACACTCACACTCACACACGCACACAATAAGAAGACTGTCTATAAGTGGGGGAGGGTAAATAGGGACAGAGGATAGGAGAGTGAGATGGGGTGGAGGGTGATGGGGGAGGTTGGGGGATGTTGACAATGTTCTCCAGGTCTGGATAACCCCCCCTCCCTCCCTCAATTCCTCCCTCCCTCCCTCCGTCCCCAGCAGCTCAGTAGTCCCAGCAGGAGCCATTCCAGCCTGGGGAGAGGGTCCTTCCGGCCAGCAGGGGCTCCAGCAGAGAGGGGGGAGCAGAGAATGAGAGACGAAGCGGGCCACTTTAGCCTTGCATCACATGATCCATGTGAAAGGAGGCGGCTGATGAGGAGCTGACACCGATCATCCATTCTGCCCATCCATTATGTCAGATAGAGTGAAATGACAGGAGGACGGTGTTCTAAAATAGCTCCACTCTAATGTGATCGCCAGTTTTCTAACCTCTAATTGCTTTAAGAGTTTAGTCTATGATTTTCAAACCTATACCATTGATTCCTCTGAGCAGTATATCTGTGTATTTGCTGCTAATGATGCTTCTCAGGTGCATTTTATTTTGTCACAGATACAGTGCTGTAATTAAGTGGCTCTCAGTCCTGCTCCTCAGTACCCAGAGTGCTGCTTGTTTTCAGTCCTACTAGATACTTAATTTCATTCAGCTGGTGTTCTAGGTCGAAATCAGTCCTTGATTACATGACAAAAATGAAAACCAGCAGGGCTCTGCATCCGACAGGACCAGGAATGAGAACAACTGAAACTCTCCCTGCACAGTAGAAGGCAAAATGCAAATCAAATCATTTTTAAAAAGTCGCCAGAAAAAAGTACAAAGTTTGACGATTCTTAAAAACTTGTCCGTAGGTAAGCTGAGGGCATAAACGGGAGAAGCTGCAGGCTGTTAAACTCATGCGAGCCTGTTCAGAAATGTAAGCACTTGTGACTAAGAGATGATAATGACGGGATAATAGGAATCTATTAGTCCTTCAGTTTTTGTATGCCTAATAATTAGATTAATTGAATGACACTCATTTAGAGAAAATGAGGGACCCAGTGGTGTTAATTCAACCTGTGTTTCCAGATGCTCATTTCTAAACAGCTAAGTGAACTACCTAATCATAGCCCACCATCTGGGAATTCCCCTCCAAGGCAGCAATAGGAGATGGTGCCATAATACGTTTTAAAGACATCGACTGATGGTTGCCTGCAACTAAACATACTGAAGCTGCCGTTTAGCCTCTCCGGCTAACAAATGGGGGGTAAAAGTGTGTGCCTTGATTATTAACTCCCCGTTCATTTAGGGCACCTAATGCTAATTTCTGTCTTTTATATGAAGGTAAATAAGGTCATTATGGCTGTGTTAATGATTAGCATATCTCACAGGTGTAATTCTCTGGGAGTATTGCTCTGAGACTCCTTCAGTAAAAATCACTCAGTGCCATGCCAACAAAGATTGAAGACTGACTAATTTATCCCCAAATTTGCACCATGTACAAAAAATCATGCAAATGAACTAGGTTCTCATTTGGAAGACACAGCATTTGGGTGACATTAATCAAAGAAAAATATGCAGACAAAGGTGACAGTAATCCCAATACTCATGCATAAGTGGCACAGCTGTGATTTTGCTCACTGTATATTTGTACAGTACCTGTGTGGACGCAAAAATGGAAATTCTATACATTAGAAAAATCACCTCCTCTCATTATTTTTATTTTAGCTCACAGTGATCAAGCGGATATGGAGTTCAATTTTTTTTTTTTTCACACTTAGGTGCTCATGCCTTCCAATTACAACAATGCAATTACAAGTATCTGTTGGTTTTTCCATTATCACTTAAAGTTGGCAAGAAGCAAAAAAAAAATTATTCTGTCTTGTCAGGAGGGAGGCAATCTTGTTATCTTGAAAAAAGAACATGTAGGTTTTTAGCTGAGATAAGATATAAGGTGATGGCCTGATGAAAGTTGAGGGAATTCAAACAAAGTGAAGGTTAAATACAGGAGACATCTGTCAAAATAAATAGTACAGGTTCATGTATGTTTTTCAGTCTGGTTAATGATGATTGATATTGACATGTGATAATTGTAATTATCTCCATTGCCTCCAGCTCTGTACGCATATGCATCTTCATTAGCTTAGTCAGCCTATAGATATAATACGACCATATACAGTTCCTTGGAGTGTGAAATTTCCCAACAGTCATCTATTCATGTGGCCGATGTTTGTGAGAGGAGCGCAGTGACACCGACCGAGCTCACCTAAGCTCTCCGCTGAGTTGTAGTGCAACGTAGCCTAATCCCCCAACAGAGCCGTCAAGCCAGCCTGCAAACAGAGCTCACTGCTGGCTCTCTCTGCGTGGAGGGAGCAAACCAACATCATAACAAAGGGTGTTTATGGAAAAATAGATGCTGGCGCAGCCGACCAGAAAGGGCTTAGCAGTGAACAGACCCCGCTCCCACCTTTATCCTTCACCGTTCACATTGAAATGCAAATATCAAGGCAGGGTTTCCACCCGCGTGCCACTCACAAATTGAAAAGCAGTTTTTATCTATGCAAATGCAAGCATGGTAATTGAAGTTAATCAATCAATGCTAGCTTTCACTAAAACCTTGAACATGATTGAATAAAGTAATTATCATTCAGGAGAAAATGATGAAGTTGTAGACAGCATGAACCTTATTAAAGGAGGATTTTGAGTCACAATGGCTTAATTTAGCCAGCAGCCCCCTCTGTGTCTTCTTCCTCTTCTCCCCTCTGTCTCTGCATTTCTTTCTCACTCCCCGCTTCATCCCTCTTTTCTTCGCTCTGCGACTCAATCTTGTGTGAAGCATTATAGCTCACTGTTAAGAATATTTTAAGGTGGTGTGAAATGTGCCCGAGCCGGACCACTTGTGGTACCTGGCATAAGAAACTCCTGATTGGAAGAATTCATTTCAGATTTAAAACTGAATTACTTTTTAACCACCACTGTCAAACGGAGGAACAGTCACATTTTGTGCTCTCATTAAGATGTGACCATCATGTGCCCCTTTAGGCCTGTTTGAGACTCTCGTGTATAAACGCTACATTCAAATCACAGATCTAAGCATCCGATTTTCCAAAAAAATAATTACCTGAACAACAATGAAAAATTTAGAAAGTTGTTCAACAACACTCTAAGACTTTTTGGGTGGATAGAAAAATGAACTGTCTGTTGTGACTGTAATTTGTTACTTCAGATAGTAAAATATAACATATGTCCTTTTTTATTTCATAAAATACAAGCAATATTAATGGATGATTTTGTATGAAAATGCAATATATGGGCAAGAAACATCTTTATATAAGATTATAGATTATACGATTTTGATTTTTGGTTGTTCTTAGGCATATTGAGAGGGGAGATATGTCATTTGCAGCTATTATCTTAACTTTGATTATGGAACAGAGCTGCAAATTCCAAACTAATTAAAAAATACTTTCAATGTGCAGCAAACTTAATATTTGTTTCATCCAGGAGTGTCTGAGAATTCAGCAAACACCTTGAGAACTGCCATAAGTGTTACTGAATGATCTTTTTTCCCCAAAATCAGAAACTTGGCTCTATGAAGCACATATGAGGCCCAAACTGGATTCAGCACCCCTGATACTTTTGCAAAATTGTATTTACCAAAAAGGGAGAGAGAGAGGGACATATGACAGTAGACCTTGAAAAAAAGTACATTTTCCTCAGAGCTTAGCCACTCTGACCGAAACTCGAACCTTCTCTGATTCACACTTGATGTGTCTGTTCTTGGAGGGTAAAATGACACTTGTATATAATTGTTGAGGTATGGGATGAGAGAAAAAAAAAGAGAGAGAGACGTCAGTGTCAACCATTTTTAAATGAAGTCCCCCCCCTCCTCCTCCAGCTTCCACCTGTCCGCCAAGCCGGTGGTAATTGAGACTTCTAGTGTGCTGTGCCTGGCTACCTTACTGGTGCTCTCCTGGCTGCTCTCCTCATGGCAGGGCTAGTTAAAGGCCTCTTCGGTTTGTCACAGAGTTTAATATGCACCCTACATAATTATGCAGGATTCACAGTGCTATCAAACTGCAATTCAAATTAGTTCAGGATTAAAGGCACAGAACAGTACTGGTTCCTTAATTGCATTGTACTGTGCTGATCACATTCAAATACCCATTACTCATTCCCTCTGCGGAGCAATAAGTCAGAGGGATTAATACTGAGGCAGGTGACAGGGCCAAGCCATTAAAAGGCAGTTATGCAGAAAGCATGGCTGGTTTTATTCACGTTAATGAAATCAGCGAAATGAAACTGTAATAGATTTATCAAAGCTCAGATGGATTTGCAGTAAATCAGTTTGATTCAGGCAATCAAACTGGACAATGGAGATAGTTTTCAGCTACAGCAGTGGATATCAGGCAGCAGCATGTGAGAAGTGCTGATATTCTTCTTGTGAGGATTTGGTGAACACCCGGTGCCTAGGCCCTATTCCCAGAGCTGGGCCTGCTCATTTTTGTCAGCTAAATGGTGCCAGTGACTGATAAAACATACTGCCTTCCAGTTAAACACCATATTCTTCTACCCCCTTCTCTCATCCCACACTCTGTCTCTCTGCCTCTCGCTCTCCTCTTGAATTTATGGACCGTGTGTTGCTGATTCTGGCTTGTTATACAGTGCACAAGCCCATGAATTAGAACCTAAATTCACTTACATCAAACGGATTAGTGCTGAAATCCATCCGTCTGAGCTTGTCTCATGGCACAGGGCTTCAAGTAGCTGTCCAACACAGGATGCTAGCTGGACAAAACTCTAGAAAGAATAAAAATATGTGCAGCAATTAAACAGAAATTCTCAGATTAGACAGTTTATTAACACTTTAATTCAAAACCTCTATTTAGCATTTATAGGCAGTAAATAAAAAAAATTAATAAACACATTTTAATGAACATCAGGAGACAGAGGGCATTTTTTAAAATGTAAATATATCAAATTACAAAGGTTTTATTAAGGACATTTTAATATATCACATTTAGTATGTTTACACACAAACATCAGAGCAGTGCATAGAAGATTATAGTTGTTAAGATATATAAATAAACACTAATATCTGCTAGCAGAAACATTATAACATGTTTTAAACCATTTATTACAGTTAAATATACTGCTTATGATACAATAATAAATATTGAGACTGAAAGGAAAGTGTCACACTTAGTTTTGCACATGGGATCAGACATTTTTTTAGTCTTTAATTGAACCAATTGAGGAGGGCCAATTGGCAAATCAATAAATGACAGTTTGCGTTTAGTGGTATATACAGTCTGTAGGCAGTTACATTGAGAGAATTACACCAGCTAAGCCAGTTTTTTTCCAAGTCCTAGTGCTTTGCACTTTTTCAATCTAAAAATGGTTAAATGACCTGAGCCCAAATGACATTATTTTAAAATGTGTTCTTAATGAGTCGTCCACTGTACAGTATAAATTCCAATTACATCCAATTAACCCCAATCAGAAGCACCTCATCTCTAGCCTCTTTTTTTATTTAATGGTTCGCTGCGGCTTCAACCATTGATTAGGCTGAATGAGCAGCACTACTAAATGACCACCTTGAAGGAGACGGGAGCTGTTAGCCTTAATAGAGACAGCCTGGCCATTACACCTCTGTGTGCACAGTCCCCCTCTTTTAACAGGCAAGATCAACTTTTATATTGGGGTCTGACGGGCCTCTATCCAGGTTGATTCTGACTTTAGCCCATTTGCTTCGAGGGAAAATGTTAAGTAGAAACCTCCCATCCATGAACGGTAGCCCATTATTTTCTAATTATAATGCATTTAGGTCCTTCAGTTGGCATGCATGATTATACATGATGCCATTTGGATGTGTACACAATGGAGGTGCTCTCAAAGCAGTTATGAAGCCAAATGTTATTTGTGAAAAGCCTTGTGTCTTAAAAATATATTCATCAAAGATAAGGTTAAAACAAATAATGCATGTGCAAAACAAGAAAATGTTCTAATAATTATAACAGCTAGTCATTATCATTTATTCCAAAGCATTTTGGAGTGAACAGCAGCTTACTTGATTCCTTGCTGCTTTGGTCAGCATCAAGACGAGACTCAACTGCAAAAGAGAGACAGTGAAGATTAGAAAATAAAAGCATAAATCCATCTAACATGAAGTATCCTCAAGTGTTAAAACTGGCAGCAGACGCTCGGATAAGCCCTCCCACATACTCAGTCTTGAGAATTTCCCTGTCTGTGTTCTTTTGAGGAGTTTGCATTGCATAAAACCCATGTGGCTCGCCACAACAATCTGTAGATTAAGCCCAACAAAAGTATGCATTAGAACACTCTGGTTTAAACAGTTTCATGAGTGCATTCAAAATACAATTCCCTCACATTTGAGCTTTGTAAAAACAAAAAAACACCGCTCGTTTCTTAATGAAAGCATCCGTAGTCGACATTGGAAGTGGATTAACCAGAAGAGAACTAGAGATGCACAATAAGTCTTTGATACAGCCTTCATATACAATTGCCACAGCAGAGCCAAACATATGAAGCTTTCATTTTGACAGTGTGCATGAGAAAATAATTGCTTTATTTATAGATGGTGTGAAATTAAGCACACTTAAAAGCCCGGGACAGTACGGTTTAATCAACCGCCCTGATTCATGCTCACAATTCACAAGGCAACTGAAAGCGGGTGGTATTAAATACATTCCCTTATTACTCTATAAATGCAAGTGGCCAAGCAGACAAAACCCCAGTAATAAATTAATAGTAATAAAAACACCAACTGCACGGACAGATAGAGAAATTAAAAGCCTGCATCAAATACAACATGCCATTCAGCATAATAAAATGCAAGACAATAACAATTCTTAGAACCAATCACATGCACCTACTGTAGGATATTTAAACACATTTAATGATGATTTGTATCTCATTTGGCATCGACTGAATTCATCTAATAAATTTCAAGCACTTCAAATTCTTTTGGGGAGGAGAATGAACAGATTTTGACAGCAGAGAGAGAAGAATGCAATTACTTACAATTACATCTGGAGGTCTTTTTGTGTTAAAGGGCCAGTTCACCCAAATCACAAAAACTGTATCTCGTTTGAACTACTCAGAGCATTTAAAACAACTCATTTAATGTATAATGGTTCATGGTTAATAGTTGTGAATATGTTAATAATTAATATATAATAGTTACAATGTCTTTGTTTACACTGAGGCAAATGTATGCTCCAAAAAAAACACAAGCATGAACTGGAAAATATATTTAGGTAAAAGCCTTTTAATTTTACCACAGGAAAACTACGGATTTAATTGTAGTCAAAATCACAAAATCCAACAAACATGAATTTCCATTATTAAGTCAATAGCTTAATTCGGTCTGAGAGCATTAGTCAACAGTGAACATGCCACTGGACCTATTTGAATCACTGAAAGAATTGGAAAAAAAATGGTTGTGAGGTTTAAAGAATAAGAAAACTCTTTTATGGACAGATAATTTTTATTAAA
>JAPZDY010000005.1:12729274-12768142 GCA_029783645.1 Ctenochaetus hawaiiensis
TTCTTTTAAATACGCTCTCTGCTTGTGGCGTTAGAGGTAAATTTTTTCAATGTTTCACAAAAACATCGAAGATGAGAAAAAAGTTAAGAAATAGAGACAGATTTGTTGCATCTTCAACTTTGTTTTCTTCATTTTTTCTTCATCATTTCACAACCCCTCAAAATGACAAGATTTATAAAATAATTATACATAATTGTATTGCCACTTTCATTGAAGTAAATAATCTGAATATTTCTTCCACCACTGGAAGCATGGCCAGTACTGTGTTTATATTTGATTTGTTGTTGACAATGTTGACATCTCCATACTGACATTTCTACTGATCTAGAGTCAGGTCTGCCTCCTTGCAGCACAGTTTTAATGATACACTGAACTAAACTGAAGCCATGAGTAGAAAAATCATCCAGCCGCTTAGAGGAGAAAGCTGCAGCTTAGGCAAAGCTTTACTCAATTCCCTCATCAGCCATTCTGGGACACTTGAGTGGGGCCGAAATGGAGTCACAGAAAATTCCAGTACAAAAAGAAATGTGTGCCCACTATCAGCATGTAACCTCGATGGGCAGGCTTGTGTAGATGCAGGCTGCTTAATCTACTCTCACCTTATACCTTGGATAAGAAATAAACAATAAAGTGTATGTAAGTCAATGATTTGCTGTTACTTTTTAACTAAAAGTCATCAATACATTTTACCAGCGATCTTTTCAAAGCCCTTTAGCAAGTGACAACGACATGGTATATAGGAGTCCTTAAGGCATGTATTTATAACTATTACAAAGAGATTCACTTTACACTAGTTAGAATCCTCCCAACCTTTCATAATTCAGAAATATTATTAATCAAAGAGATTGACAAAGAAACTAATGGTTTGTCTGATTTTCACTGGGGCACAATCCAGCCAGCAATTGATTGTGGCACCAGGGACACCTGCAGCTTCAGAATACATTTTCACTTTCAGGAGGAGAGAGAGAGAGAGAGAAAAAACAGCACCACGAGGAAATATTGCCCCACCACATGAATATGCAGGGACTTGATACCAGCAGTGTCATTACTAATGTTGCTGCCAATTACAGAGCATGTCATGACACTGTGATTCATGAATATTCATCGTTGACTGATATAGACAGCAGCAGTATGCAGAGGCCTCTATTCCCATTTTACTGTCTCATTGTGAATGGTGAACAGGTACCTCCATCATGCCATGGAGGCGCCTTCCAGCTGCAAGACAAGCTGTTCCATAAGGCATTGCTAGTTAACAGTGTGTTATATAAAGGTGTATAAAAGTGATGAAGTGCTCCCTGGCTCTAAAGAGCAGGCATTAAAGCATATTAAGTAGACATTTAAGCTTGTAAAGAGGGAATCTCGAAATGGAAAGAAGACACTGAGCAAAGGGATGCCTTCAGGGTCGGGCTGTTCAATTCTCAGAAAGTTTGATACCTGCTGGTGCTCTGAGATGAAATGAGGTTTGTGCGAGGGACCGACATATTTTTGCAAACTACCTCAGCTTCAATTTAAGGAGTGGAAAAACTCCCTCCTTGCTTCTATCCAATTTGGAGACTAAGTAATATCAAAGTGGTAACTCCATCAATCCGCGACTGAGGACTTAAAAGACACTTTTTTAGTTTTCTGAAGTACTTTTCTTTTTTGTCAAGTACTGAGCTTAAAGGTTCAGTTTTCAGGATTTAGTGGCATCTAACAGTAAAGCTGCATATTGCACCCAAGTCTTATTTTCAGGTGATTAAACACATTATATTCAATTTCTGCCATATTCTATTGATAGATCTCCCTAAATCCTACACACTAGACCTTTGAATGCAGTTTTCTACAAAGTGTTGCGTTTCAATATATTTCCATTTACTGCAACTTCATACATCTGTTCCTCTACACTCCAGAGATGAGCACTGTTCCTTTCTACTCTTTACTTTATTTCACAAGTGAGATGCGAAACAGAACAAGCTGCTGTGTATGAAGAAAGACCAACAGTCTAAACCAACAGTATAAAACAGCCTGACTTAATGCAATGCAGCGATTTAATACTGCAACATTAAATGGCTGCTTACACAGTACTGGTGAGCTTAATGCAGCTGTGTCACATCTGCACAAAAAGGCTGTAGTAGGCATGTGACACGGTCTTAAAAAATAACATATGTGGGCAGATCATTGAGTAACAAGATAAAACAGATAACAATGTGGGCCAGTATGGGTTCCCAGAACATGAGGACCACTTGCAAACCAGAGGCCATTGTGACATTAAGTGCTGACATAAGCTGAATGGCTGCTGATGTGTTGCAGTGACAACACCTGGACTTAGAAGTTACTTTCTGCACAGCTCACACAGGGCGTAAAACCAGCCATTCATCTGGAGCCAAATTAAAGGGTAGTTGGTTCATGATCACTGTTCACTTTCCTGCTCTCACCCTGAGTCGACCCTTCAGGCAACGGACAGCTGCTGGTCTGACTGTAACTGGAGTCCTTCAGCATGATACAACCTTGAATAAACCACATTGTCTTATCTGCTGCTAAAGTGCATTTCATGCAGATTTCTAGATTGAACCTGCAGAGACAATAATGACAGAACTGTGACAGTTTGTTTTGCAAGAAAAAACATGTATCTTTATCACTTTCTCTGTCTGTCTCTCTCGCTCTCTCTCTCTCTTACACACACACACACTCTCACACACACACACACCCGTACACACACGCACGCGCACACACACATGCAGGCACAGACACCAGCACCAGCATGCTAAAACTGCCCATGTCTGCAGATATTTCTTCATACAAAGTAAAGAAAATAATCTTAAGAAATAACTTGTGTAATTTCAGGCTAACTTCTTGCTTTCAAATGACTGTCAATTAATTGGGCATATAAATGGGAAGTTAATTACTCTTGAGCAAACTGGCCAATTTAACTGCTAATTGTGTTTTCTTTCCAAATTCTAAATAGCAAATGGACAACAGAAACACAGTGTGACCATGCAGCCTCTTGTTATGGATGTTTTCAAACACAACATGTGAATGTGTAATGCAGAGGTGCTTCACACACTGTGTGAAAACACACACGCTCCATCAGTAGATTCCAGCACATGGCAAAAGCTTTTTTTTTTTTTGCATGCTGACAAACTACAAGCCTCATGTAAAAGGATGCAAGTGAAAGGTGGTCTAATTAGCAGCGACAATGAAGACATGAGAATTAATCTAAAAAATTTCAACAAACCAAAGACAGCAGCAGAACTTTTCCTACATTATTTAACCCGTGAATATAAATACAATGCAAAGTGTGGTGGAATCTGTGTTCAATAAATCCTGCCAAACGGCCCACCTGAAAATGACTGGGTGTGACCACAGCCTCAATGGGGTTAGGTTAATTAAGAAGGTTAATTGTAAGAAAGAGGAGCTGGTTGGTGTATGGCCAGGGAACAATAGTGTCCTCTAGAGGTGAGTGTAACCATGATATACAGTTTTCTTGTTCCCCCTGCTTGCACACTCTGTCCTTGTGTGCACCGAGAACAAGACAACTAACAGAGAGAGAGACAGAGACAGAGAGAGAGAGAGAGAGAGAGAGAGAGAGAGAGACCGATGGCTGCTCTATGGTTCGTATAATAAAGCATAATTCCACTAGAAATAACGCACAATGCTTGCGCTATTCGATGCCGGCTGCTGTTATGTGCATGTGTGCACACAACATCACGCTCGCTCCTAACCTTGGCACGTTGCCCAGGCCAATACGCATCTAGACAAATTCAGGCCAACTTGATTGGCTACAAGGTGCTGGTGTAAGATTACACAGAGATCAGTTATTCCATCGCGGCAGAACAATAAGGCCAAAAGATTATTTTGGCGACTGCGTCAACTTGAGCGCTTTCTGCGTCACTCTCCATTCTGCCCGCTCCTATCACGTTTCCCTCTCTGGGGACTAAACTGCCCCTCCGCCCCCCCATGACAACTGGCTACAGGCCCACTAATTACCCCCACCTCCTCCTCCTCCACCAGCTCACATACTCCACACCAGCTCTATGAATAGGCAGCCCACCCCGCAAACCCCACCCCACCCCACCCCACCCCATCTGAGGTCTAAATTTGGAACACAATTGATATACAGAAATCCTGTCAGAAGATAACGAAGAATAATATTGACCCCCCGCTTCATTAGGCCTATTTCATACCAGTGTAGTGAGTCTGGCGTGTGAGCCTCATTGTGACATAACTGTGCCCAGACGTGCAAATGTACACTCATCTCAATTTGACACAAATCAACAACTATCAGGCAATAAATAAACTCAAAATTAGTCAGCAAAGTTTCTAAACATGTTTGCCTGTTAGCTTGCAACTTACAAGTTTACCTTTTGTGTGATATGCATGATGTTAAACTAATTATCACACTATTGAGTGTTGATGTGATGGAGAAAACAAAGGCGACTGCACCATCATCTGAAAACTCGGCATCAGCACCAACAAAAGTTAAATATTTGTGCAAAAACTAGCAGCTCGCTATAACCTGTCTCACTTACTTTGCACCCCTGTGATAAACACAATAAAAATAAGTGCATATGGATTCATGTCAGCCCCAAAACTTGCGTGATTTAAGTCCTCTGCAAACACAAAGGTGTCTGAACTGAGCAAAAGAAAGAAAGGTTTTTTTTTTTTTTTTTTGCTTCCACTACATCTCTGCTAATGTCCATGTGGGAAGCAACATAGAACACATACCACAAGACAAACATGCTCACCAGAAAAATTGGGGCTTGAGAAAGTTCCCAAGCGGATTGGTCCTTGTCGGTGTCGACGCAGATGACGTTGCGCTGTGAAACACGTGGGCCACGGTATCCAGAGCTCACATAAACAAAGCCACATTGGGCAGACTGGGTAGTCTTAGCTCGTGTCGCTGTCAGTGCGCGGAGTCACACTGTTTGCCTGTCTGGCATTGTTGGGTACCGACGCTCATGATTTGGAGCTTTTATCGAAATTGATGAATACCCCCTGCATGCTTATCGCATGGATTGAAAGCCACGATTCTGATGTGAAAGAGGTAAGATTTTTTTTTTTTTTTTACTCATCTCTGCTTTTTGCAACATAATCCGTGTCTGCGCTTTACTTGCGGCGCCTTCTGCGAGCCGTTTAAATCTTTTTTCTTGATATTTTTCTCTCTCTCTTTTTTTTACTATTAAACTGTCATTACACAAAACAGAGTCTGACTCAGACTCTTCCGATCTGTGGGTGTTACTGATATTACAGGAGGAGTTTTAGCGTTCCGCTTTCTCGACAAGTTTTTACTGATGCCAAGTGCGCGAAGTTGCTCTGTTCATCACGAACAAATCCACACTTTATAATACCAAAACAGGAAAAGTGGACATATGCTGCTTATTTCTACATGGATGTATTTAGTCAGTATCCGTTCCACAATTGTATGATTTTCCAAAAATGCTGTGCATAATTAGAATTTGGTCACAGGTTTTTGCGCAGTCTCGTGGGTTCAATTTGTCTTTATCTGTGATCTTGTAGTCATTTTTTAGGTATTCTTTATTTCATTATAAAGTAAATGTCAAAGTGATGTGTTTTATTAGGGGAAGATCCAGAACACAGCCGCTTTCTTGAAACCAGAAACCCATACAGCTCCTGGCATTACCCATTTCAAGTGTCACCGAAAAACTGTCAGAAGACTTGAGGTATGACACAAAAAAAGTATTTTCGAATAAAGCCACATTTATTTTATAGTTTGATATTATTTTATTCTAGAATAACTTTGTAATGTATAGAACTGTTCATTTTTATTGCTAAGAGTAAAAAATAGATCAACTGAATTATAAAACTTTTTTTCCACGTTTTGAACATTTATTTGAGAAACTCTGATGTGTTTTTTATCCGCTTGTTTCTCAGCCATGCCCTGCGTTCAGGCTCAGTATGGATCATCACCTCAAGGAGCCAGTCCTGCTTCCCAGAGCTACAGCTACCACACCGCGGGAGAATACAGCTGCGACTTCTTAACACCTGAGTTTGTTAAGTTTAGCATGGACTTGACCAACACTGAGATCACAGCTACTACTTCTCTCCCAAGTTTCAGTACATTCATGGACAACTATAACACCAGTTACGACGTTAAACCGCCCTGTCTGTATCAGATGCCCCACTCTGGAGAGCAGTCCTCTATCAAGGTGGAGGACGTCCAGATGCATAACTACCATCAGCAGAGCCACCTGCCCCCACAGTCGGAAGAAATGATGGCTCACTCTGGGCCTATGTACTTCAAACCCTCCTCGCCTCATGCCCCGAGTACGCCAAACTTCCAGGTTCAGCCTAATCACATGTGGGAGGACCCTGGCTCCCTCCACAGTTTCCACCAGAACTATGTTGCGGCCACGTCTCATATGATGGACCAGCGCAAGAATCCGGTGTCAAGGCTTTCGCTCTTCTCCTTCAAGCAGTCCCCGCCCGGTACTCCTGTTTCCAGCTGTCAGATGCGGTTCGATGGGCCGCTGCACGTCTCCATGAACCACGACAACCCGGGCGTGCACCGTGGCCTGGACGGCCAGAGCTTTGCGGTGCCGAGCGCCATACGGAAACAGGCTGGTCTGGCCTTTCCTCACTCCCTGCAGCTAGGCCACGGACACCAGCTGGTGGACAGCCAAGTGCCATCGCCCCCGTCACGAGGATCTCCGTCAAACGAGGGTCTGTGTGCGGTATGTGGGGACAACGCAGCCTGCCAGCATTATGGAGTGAGAACCTGCGAAGGCTGCAAAGGATTTTTCAAGGTGGGCTGAAATGACAGCAATCATGCATCAGTCTAACTGTAGTTACATGAAAGATATGCAGTGTGTACCTTATTACTGAGAGTTAAAATCTGCCCAATTTATTAACACAAAAACAATAATAAAACGGTTGTGACATTTATTAGAATCACATATTTATACGGGCCTTACACTGTCAAACAACACCTAAAATGCATTTTTAAAATAACTTTATATCCATCCACACACAGTTGATCTCAAAGGAGTGGGTAAAATATGAAAGACCACGACTGTGTATTTGCTGACGGTCTATTCCCTCTCCATACAGCGCAGTCTCAAACATGAGATGATAGATATTATATCGTTTTCAGCTTTTCATTATTTTAAATATTTTTTTTATATTGTGCAGCAATCCACAGTCAGTGTCTGATGTGTTATTCAGCCTTGGAAACAGGCCTGCGGAGTGACATTATGTTTTTCTGTCTTTGCAGCGCACCGTTCAGAAAAATGCAAAATACGTGTGTTTAGCAAATAAAAACTGTCCTGTTGACAAACGCCGAAGAAATCGTTGCCAGTTCTGCCGTTTCCAGAAGTGCCTTGTCGTCGGAATGGTGAGAGAAGGTATGTGTAGGCCACACATTAATTTATATCAGACCGCTTCTTTATATTTCCTTACTTCCACTCATACGCAGGGAAAACACGTGCGTAACAGAGTGTTGGAGTGTTATTTTAATAAGCATCCATGCACAACAATTTGTGTGCGAATGAATGACTTATATGTCATGTATCTCTTCCAATCGAGTTGTCCGAACGGATAATCTGAAAGGTCGGAGAGGACGTCTGCCATCCAAACCCAAAAGTCCCCAGGAGCCCTCCCCACCCTCGCCGCCGGTGAGCCTCATCAGCGCACTCGTTCGGGCCCATGTGGACTCCAACCCCTCCATGTCTGCTTTGGACTACTCCAGAGTAAGTAAGGTATCTCAGTCCTGGAAATAAAATATATATACACACACACACACAAAGCAGAGAAAAGAAAAGAAAAAAGTTACCAACTTTTACTCTGGCTGAAAATAGAAGGAACAAGATTGACTGCCTCTTTAATTTAGTCCAACTTTTAGGAAACAATTTACAGCCTTGGGAGTTTTCTGTAATACACTGCTGAATTCCTAACTTTGTCAGGCTTTTAATGTGGCATATTTTTTTCCTAAGTAAATTGCGTAGAAATAGAGAACTTAATAAAAAAAAGACATGAATTTAATAGTAAAAAAGCACCCTCTCCCTCTTGGAAATGGGCATTTGCAATTTCACGGATTATATATTTTAAAGGACCTCATTAAGGCGCTGTTTAAATTAAATTCCAGTTCCAGGCTAACCCTGACTACCAAATGGCTGGAGACAACACTCAGCACATCCAGCAGTTCTACGATCTCCTGACGGGCTCCATGGAGATCATCCGGGGCTGGGCGGAGAAGATCCCTGGCTTTTCTGACCTACCGAAGCAAGATCAAGATCTCCTCTTTGAATCCGCCTTCCTTGAACTTTTTGTCCTGCGGCTGGCGTACAGGTAAGCTGAGCAATAATTAAACAAAACAATCTAGGCTTTGGGTAATTATCAGCCCCTCCTTCAAGCTTCATTGCTTTGGGTTTTATTAGCTGCCCAATAATAAGAGGACCCTTAACTTTCCGTTTATTGCCAAGCGTAATTAATGGCGTTTTCTTGTTAATTGCAGGTCCAACCCAGTGGAAGGCAAGCTTATTTTTTGTAATGGAGTGGTGTTACACAGGCTACAGTGTGTCCGTGGATTTGGCGAGTGGGTGGACGCCATCGTGGAGTTTTCTTCCAACTTGCAGAGCATGAACATAGACATCTCAGCTTTCTCCTGCATCGCAGCTCTGGCCATGGTAACAGGTGCGTAAAGGCGCCTGCGCTTTTGGAAACTGTGCCTGTACCAGAATTTATGCAAAACAGAGAAAGTTAATGCATCGCAAATAATTTATCAAGTGTCTTTTTTTCTGCATTTCAGAGCGACACGGGCTTAAGGAACCCAAGAGAGTCGAGGATCTCCAAAACAAGATAGTCAACTGCCTCAAAGATCAAGTGACATTCAATGGCGGTGGATTGAATCGTCCCAACTACTTGTCAAAACTCTTGGGAAAGCTCCCCGAACTGCGCACACTATGTACACAAGGTCTGCAGCGTATCTTTTACCTAAAACTAGAAGATCTAGTCCCTCCGCCAGCAATAATTGACAAACTTTTCCTCGACACCCTACCTTTCTGAGTCTGACTCACCGGAGAGACCTCAAAGAACTTCCAAAAGACTGTTTTGAGTCAGACTTGACAGGTTTTTAACGCTATTATTTCTGAATATTTGCAAGCTCCGTAGGCTATTAGACCATTACCCTATTATGAGTAAGGATTCGTAAAAAAAGAATAACAAGAGGAAGATACAGAGAGTTTGATTGTTGTTTAAACCTTTTAATTCACTGAAATTGTTTTCTTGAGTGCCAAACGAGTGAATCATCCCGGGGAATTTCTCTCCAGTGGACAAAATGTCAACAAAGTTAATCCGGTCTTGCAACCACTTCCTGTTTATTTAACGTCGCCTCTACAGATTCAGCATACTCAGATGTAATATATTCCATTTATATATATATATAAATAAATATAATATAAACACACACGCACACATACACACGTACACACACACTGTATATTATGATAGATTATGTGATGCCTCCCATGCATCGGTTTATAACGTGTACAAAGTTTGTTATAATGAAAAGATTTAATTTTCTTTTCTTTTCTGACTCGTGCCTATGTGTTTCTGACAGGATCCCAAAAGTATCCAGAAAAGACAACGCATGTTTTGGTTTTCATTTTGTTTCTTTTTCTTTTTTTTAATTTTGTTTTCTTTTATAGGCACTTGCTGAGGTGATGTCTATATATAATATATACCGGACACTATGTAGTCTGCTAGATTTGATACAGATTCGTAGTTATGGCACTCCTTTTATGTATGACGCATATGTGGAAAAATATCTCATCTGTATAGAAAATGAGGGACCCATGGTGTTTGTAAAACTGTCAGACATTCCTTGTTTGTATGTGCTGTAAGTATTGTTGCTGTTGAATATAAACGTTTCTATATATTTATTTCTATTGCCAAGAGCTACACTAAGCATGGTGCAATTTAAACGATTTCAAACCATCCAAGTTCATGCTGAGCACGTTGTCTATGTTTTATGTCTTATAAACGTCTAGGTAGTTTTGATTTAACACGTTTGGAAATGGAAAAGTCCATCCTATATCAAGAGGTTTCATGAGTGTGTGATACAGGCCCACATCTTTGACATCATGATGTACTTAACGACTTCTGTAACGCATTTGGTGCCGACTTCAAAAACTTTAGAGAGAAAGAAATATTTAATGTTTACAAATAAAACTTTTAAATCAATTCTTTGCAAAATAATTTCTCTGAAATTAATTTATTGTTTAAATTCAGAAATCTCCGAGCGGACTAAGATACTCTGGCGAAAGAGAGAAAACATCATTTTGAGTTCAAACTTTTTGTTCTGGATTTCTTTAAGTATGACTAAAGGCCATTCTGCGAAAAAAAGATTTTATTATTAATAATTTGTTTATTCTTTAAGTATCTTACTCTAATTAAATGTGATATTTTGCAAACGTTTTTAGTTCATGAAGTAGTAATTGACTTTAAATATGTCGCGAGGCCTACTTATGTTTTATTTTAGGTTTAAATGTTCTACTTTGTTTAGACACGAATATGTTGCACATAACCTATTAATATTTTACCATTTATTCGATTGATTTCAACCTGTGCTGAGCGAACAATTCAGTCATTAAAATTACAATTTTAAACATTTCTAATCCGTTAAACATCTTCAAGTTCTCTCGAGCATGCGTTTTTTAATATATCATATTTAAAATTTCAAAAAAGGACGCTCTAAAGAAATCCCAGTTGAAACCTCGTTTAATTTTTTGATGTCAATTTGTAATTGTAAAAACAAAACAAAAAAACAGGAAGAAGCGGAAATAATTATCGCAGTCTAATTTTTTTATTTAAACCCCAAGAAAATTAATTGTTTTTTAGCAAACAAATTAAAAAGAATATGGGATTTTATAATTCAGTCTTTCCCTCTGGATGCTCTTTACTGCTGCGAAAGTTGATGAAATTTAAGTTTGAGGTTTTCTTTCTTGACAGACTTTGTTATTTCCCCTCATGATCACAGGATTAAAAATGTAATGTCCATTTTAATATTATTCTAATTTGTATACGCGGTGTGTTTTTTGCGCTTTGTCACGCCGCTATTGGCCTTCCATTAAATTATAATTATGCAGACTGATTTCGACATATTTCATCTCGCCGACCAGTCAGACCAGAACCAGAACTTAAGCTCACAGCTTTCCAGCAATAAAAGGTCGACAACAATCTGCTGTTCAGTGTGGGAAGAAAACGCGTTCCGCGCGCTGCTAAAAAGAACACCTTTAACGTGGAACCGGAATCGCCGCGCGCACAGGTGGCACCGCTTTATATTGAGCGTCACAGCGCTGCGTGTCTGTGTAATTTTAAGTGAACAAGAATGACAGGACACCTAATATAGACACATTTTTCTCTACTGCAACAGTGGTGCAGTTTTAAGAATTTACCGGAGCCGGGACTGATGAAAAACAAAGAAACCTTTAGTGTATCCCGTTAATACCTTTAACTTCTCAAAACCCCTCCGAGGGTCAGGCAGCGCACACCTGCTTTCGGTCAGATTAAAAAAACAAAACAAAGTCAATAGAAAACAGTCCAACTCTACACGCTTTAATCCTGTTTATGATCATCTTCTCTCACCTTTACATGTTGTTGGTCACCAAATCTGCATCTTACAGTCGATTATCACAAAAATAAAAGTAATTTATAAATGCATGTAGGCTATAAAACGGCAGCGATTGGCCTGCACGGAGTGTAGCAGTGCCGCTGTCAAAAAGCCTTTCCTTTAGTCTGTCAGAGGAGAGAAGTGACGCCAGGCTCTGAGGCATGTCTGGGACTTATCCTC
The DNA here is from genome assembly GCA_029783645.1 of Ctenochaetus hawaiiensis. Classification (NCBI taxonomy): domain Eukaryota; kingdom Metazoa; phylum Chordata; class Actinopteri; order Acanthuriformes; family Acanthuridae; genus Ctenochaetus; species Ctenochaetus hawaiiensis. The sequence continues at coordinate 12,741,060 of JAPZDY010000005.1, forward strand.
AGTGATTCCACATTTATCACATGATCAAGATGAAGGGAACAGCTTATTTTGAGAGATATTAGCAGCAGGCAATAAATTGTCTAAATAATTAGATCGTCACTGTAAAGTGCTAATTCCAAGGCAAATTGGGATTACACTCAGAACCAGTTTGCTGACATTTAGCAGATCTGTTGAAAGGGTGCATTACAATGTCACAAGTTCTCTCTATTGACTCAAAGTACAGTTCGGTTTTAAACATGTCTATCTCCACACAATAAAACATGACACAAGTAGCTAATACTTCTGTCAGTGTTTGTGCATGATTATACATGCTGGAGGACTTTGAGTCTAAATTCATTAACAGCCCATGACTTCATATCCTCCCCACACTTGACATCAGTGGAAGGTTGTGATCGTGTCAGCGTGAGGAGAGCTAGAAGAAGAAAAAGAGAAAAGAAATCATTTTCCAGTCGTTCAGCCTCGTCCTCGGCTCTGGCGCAGGGAACAGCAAACCGAAGCCGAGCAGGTGAAGGGGGCCCTGCTCTGAGGACTGAGTCTGTGTGTCTGCTGCTAAGTGCTTTTGCACAAAGTGAGCAAGGAATCAAATTATAAAGACTGAGTCGCAGCTTCACACAGATGCTACCACACACACACACACACACAGCGACGATCAGGGATTATGTTGCATGCACAGCTGCACATTGCTGCACTTTTGTAAAACTCTGTGATGCAATCTGACAGGTTCACACATGTGGGGCTTGTTGGATTTAAAGTGCTGTTGCTCTGCTGTAGGTGTGTTTAGTCTGATCACTGCCTGCAGTGATTCATTTGAGCTGTGCATTAACATGAGCAGTTCCACCAAGAGCCACACAACAACAAAACAAAACAAGATTCTGACTCTTATGTGTCCTTTTGTCTCTTTTTTTTGGCCAAAAAGGTTCACATGTTGACAGTGCTGATAGTGACTTCGATTTAGTCTGTAAACTGCCATGTTTTAAAGCCAAGATAAGCAGGACCTTTGCCTCATTTGATCCCTGTGGTGGGAGAGCACTTGACCTTTCACCTTTGCACTACATGAAACCTTGGAAGGCAGACATCGTGAGAGGAAAACTCACTGCTGCTCCAAGTGCTGCTAAAATCGAAGTTGGAATTACGTTTCAAGCTGCAACAGCAAAGAGTCGAGTGCAAAAGCAGTCAGAGGGAGAATAAAAAAATGCACCAACAACAAATGCAACAAATTTCTCTGATGCAGACTGTTGATGATCTATGTTCTCCTGCTCAGCATATGAGTTTTGGACACAACGTGTAATTTTCTCTGACTTGGATAAAGCCCAGAGTAAATAACATTTAAGTGTTGTCTTTTCTCACAGTTTATGTGAGTGGCATTAAAAGTTATTTTGAGGTGCAGAGTGAAAATCTTATTAGAAACCGTGTGAGCAGGACCTGAAATAGATCCACACGGCAATACTTTATGACTACAACGCTATAACACGCTCTTTATTACTTGGCTTTCTTTCAGATGAAAGTGATTTAAACAACTCGTCTGATTTCTTCAGTGTGTCACTTCGCCCTGCTCGTCATGTTGCTGTTTCCCAATGAGGTTATATTCCACCAGTTGTGTGTTATACGTACCACTTTTTATTAATTCTGCTACTGTTCATTCATTCAACTCTTTCCATCTACGCACCCTTCACTCAGGATCACTTCCTTCCATGTTACCTTTGCCTCTGTTCAGGCAAGCTTGTGCCGGCTCGCAGTAAAACATGTTGATTACACAACTTATGAATCTCGCGAGTCCTGCCGACTATAGCTCTAAACAAAATGAATGAATAATGAGTTGAATGATGGCCCTTTGGATATGACTGCCTATAGTTATATTACTGTGACTATTTGATTTACCATATTGAAATGCTGAAGATTGTCCAATAAATAATGCAAAAAGCAGATTTCCAAGTGGCGAGGCAGGAAAAGAAATCCACCTTGCATATAGATGGAAGTGAGCCGTGTCTGTCCCTCTCAGCCTGTGGCCCAGAGCAGCTTTATCATTCATAGGACTAAACAGACAATCAATTCAGCAGCCATGTATGAAGGATGAAGGGATGCGACAAGCTGTGAATGATGAGGAGCCAAAAATCAAAGGCCTCACTCCTTCTCAGCTCTAATGGCCATTACCAGCCCAGACAGCACCAGTAAAATGAGGTTAATCATTTGCACAGATCCTTTCAAAGAAGATTGACTGGACTTGATGCCTAGTCAGATCACTCATAAATATTTACTTCATATTAAACAGCTGTGTATGCTCTGTTATTGCACATTGATTTCTGACGGATGCCATCAAATTATTGTTTCAAGTGTGGTCAGTAAAAGCCATTACTGCAATGCTTGTACCAAGTCTCAATTATGCTAACCGCAAGAAATTAATAATGCAATAAAAAGTGACGGGATATTATGACAGAGAGGAGTTTCTTTAGGTTTCTGCAGGAGGCTTAAGTTCTTGAGAGAAAAAAAGTAGTGCGATTTTAACAAAAGATCATTTTATCACCAGAAACTGCGAGAGTTTGAATCGCACATTCAGTGCTGACAGAAAGAAAGGCTCTGTCTGCCTGAAGTAAATAACCCTACAGTTGAAGTTTATGGCCACAGAATGTATCAGTATTGAACACACGGCCTCAGTCCTTTGACCTTATTGACACAATGAAATTGGAAATTTCCTTAATAGAAAGAGTTAATGTTTCCTTGGGCGGACATGTTTCCGATTCAATTAGTTTTAATGAAGCCGGTGCTCAGTGGTTACTGAAGTAGAAAAAACAGGCATAAATGCCTGATGGTAATAGAGGACATATTAAGGAGGAAGGGATCGGACACACCGTGCGTGCTTCTAAGTGGCGCAAAATGCCTCTATCAGGCTGGTAGGAGCCAGTGGCTTGGGAAGCAGTGAATTGTATGAGCCTCAAATGATGCATTAGGTCTCTGGGGCGAGGCTGGAGGAGACTGAGGAGCGAACTGTAAAAACACACGGGAGAAGAATCTGGTTTTGATGACGCACGTGGGGAGTCGCCAAACAGACAGTAAAATCATGCCTCTCTCTAAATCACATCTCTGGGATTTTATCAAGCCAAAAAAAAATCTCCTTATTGATGAACTGATAATTTTTTGTAATGTGACTTTTAATTTCTTTACATGCTGCGTGCTTTCCCCAGTTTACACCTTTTGCTGTGACAATGTGACTGAATGCAGGGCTGCAAACTACCCCCCCACCCCCCTCCCCCCTCTGATGTCAGTGTGTAAAATGTCAACATGGTCAGATGCACTGGCTCAGTTCCCGCAAGAATATGCCCTCATCCTGTGTTATGGTTTGTGCCGCTGCTCCATGTGAAATGAAACATATTAAACACACCCATGCACATGTAATCTGTTCATGTCTATGAGTCAAATCGTCTGTGTGTGTGTGTGCATGTGTGCGTGCGTGTGTGTGTTTACTCTTCTATCATCTGCTAAGTGTTAGAGCTCTTTTCAGCCTTTTGCAGCCCTCTGCATGTGCATTTGCTGAATTAATTCAAACCAGATTTAACAGCAGGTACATTGGTGCTGTGGTAGAAAAGGGTTTTTTTTAGGTGCAGACTATGTAATGTAATTGTGAAACATCCCAGGTCAGTGATTTCCTGTTTGTTTCTCTCACCTATTTTATAATTTAAGATCTAAAATATCCTTATAAATACTTAAAAAGTCAGGAACATTTTCTATTTTTGACTTTTCCCAAATTAAAATCAGAGATCTATTAATTAAGAAGAACACAAATGTAACAGAAATTATTTGCTATATTCGCTTTAACCTCAAAAACCTAAATAAAAAAGGTTGTTACGGTTCTGCAGCTACAAAGTCATCCCTGTCAAGTGTTTTTTTTTTTTTTACTTCTAAGCTTAAGCGCAGTGAAGATCAAATCAGGTAAAGGGAAATAAACAGCTTGCTCTAATGTGTTTCTTTATTACATCTTATCAACAACTTCTTTTACTGCAATCGCCCCCACACTGACTACCAGGAAATAAACAAGCCTGAAATTCCCTCACAACTATCTGCAACTACATGGTGTCTCAGGCCACTGAACTTTTTTTTTGTTATTAGTGTGTGTATTCATTTATGTGCACATGAATGAGCACACTATCGGCATGTGAGTGACAAACATCTACAGGAAGAAGGTGCACGTAGATGGCAGAGAGGTGGCTTCCTGAGGGGTCAAGAGAGGAGCATGTTGCATGAGTGTGTATGAGTTGGACAGAAGGGGAGGGGAGAGTGGGTTGTGGGATGGGTGTGTGTCTGTGTGTATGTGTGTGTCACAACAGTCAAAAGAGATCCAGCCCAGGCTACCACACAGCTTTGTCATATCACTCGGAGATTAGGAACACACACATGTCAAGCTAGGCAGAGCCTGCTGCAATAATGCACCTGCCAGCTCTCAAGATCCACTCAACCCCCGGTCAACCCCTCATTCCTGCATGAGAACACACAGACACACACACACACACTCACAAATTTTTAAATATTGATCCCTTTCCTCAAAGCACACATAGAAACCAAAGGATGTGATTAGAGACCAGTGCAAAACAAATAAACTGAAAGCGTAAAGCATGTTCACTCGTCAGAACAAGAGAGGCATAAATAAAATGCAATGTGAGTATGCAAAAGGAAAATGTAGTTCAACATAGAGGCGAAAAACACGGAACATCAAACACAGGGAAAAGGTTGGGATGTGGGAAAAGCGGATATTTTACATGAAAAGTCTGAAGGGAGAAGGTCGTTGTCTTTCTTCATGACAGAGTTCCCAAGAAAAGAAGAGAGGGGAGGCTCAAAGAGATTCATCTCCACCAGGATTCAAGGTCATCTAACCAAGTCATCCTAGAAGCACATGAAAAATATGGAGTGAAGACTGGAGATATTCTTCTCCCCCAAAAAGGAGTGCTGAGGGAAGACTCTGACTGAAGAGAATCACTGACCTTCAAACAAGCTCTCTATCCATATAGAGTAGGGGAAGACATGCACAATCCATCAAAAATGCACATGAACTTTCCCTCTTCAAATAGTTCCCGCTTGAATAGCAGTCAATGGATCAACTATGAATATTGCATGCACTGAATTGCGGGGGATCAGATTGAATTCACTGTGAAAAAAAACACACACACAAAAACAAATCTGTGATATTAGAATATCATATATTGTGATCGAGTCTCAAAATATATGTTGAATGTGAGAGTGAACGCTGGATTTAAACTCTGTTTTTGTTTCAAATATACGTGTTTGATATTAGTAAAAAAAAAATTCTGAATCTACACTATGGTCATGAAATTGCCTTTTGCCACAGTCCCTCTTCAGGAATGGAAAGATCAGTGTTAATTTTCAGCCATTCTTTGATTGGATGAACCTGCCTCCCTCTTGCACGGCATGGCTACCACAGGTCAGTGGCTGGTGCAGTGTAGCATGAAACAAACAAATAGAAAAAGGCACCTCGTGGCACTTGACTCCCGCCAGAATGCAGCTGTCGGCAAGCCTACCAGCATCCTACAATAACGACTGGAGCCTCCTGACCAAAAAAATGGGAGAGAGAGAGAGAGAGCAGAAGAGGAGTGGAAGGGGTAAAGGGGAGAGAGAAAAGAGAGCTAGCAAATAGGGAAAAAGATGAATTTAGAGAGCTGGAGATGTGGAGGAAATGGTTGGAGAAGAAAATGGCATTTTAAGGCTGTAAAATCCAGGGAAAGGCAACACCTGAGCAGAACCAGTGGAAGAAAAAGAAATGATTTAGCACTGAACAGCAAAAGTATGCAACAATATGAAGAAAGGAGAAAAATACACTACAGTGATGAATCATGAAGAAGAAGCTTTAAAGAACTCAGATTGGCTGAGTTATACGAAATAAAAATGTTAAAGAGCTGGATGACACACACAGTGCTTTAAAACACCAGACAGCTGTTCTCAGTCTCAGCTCATCACATACAGCAGCCTGATCAGAAGCCTTTTTTTAAGCAAGAGGGTCCTCTTTTAGTGTCTGTTAGCGATGTGCAGGGCTTTAAGTAACAACAATGTAAACCCATCCTTGGAAAGCAAGACTTTTGCTCAATAAAGTGCAAAGTGTGAAAAAATCCAGAGAGGGGCAGAGGTTGTAATAAGAGTGGTGGGTCACACAGACACAGACAGCCAGCAAAACAGAGTTCAAGTTCAAGTGGAAGCAAAAATCTAAAATCTCTTTTTAAACCCAACCAAGTAGTTCTGGTGCTTAAACAAACTGCAACTATTTTGCAAAGTCATTTGTTAGAAAAGCTTAGTGACATGCAAGCTTAAAGCGTTGCAAGGCTAAAAGTAGCACATTGCTTTAAAAAGTGATGCAACAAGGGTCCTGATCAGGCTTCTATATATCAAGAGCTGAGAGTGAGAAAGTGTTAGCATTGCAGTTGTAACGTTCTGTACTAGCTTTTTTTTGTGATGTTTAAACCTGACTAAATAATATTTCAAATCACTGAAAATCTGTTTTTTTTTCTCACAATGATGCCAAAGAGTTGTTTAAAATACTATATTTATTTGATGAGAGAGAGATGCACACAAAGACACACACATACTGCTCATGTAAAACAGCACAAAAGAAATCGCCACCATTTGAACATCACTCATCTTGAGTAGTACTTGTGCGACAAACTGCCTCATGTGATGTCACATGAGTCAGCATTAGGTCGACTGTCTACAAGCTTTAGATGAAACAAGTGGAGGGATGTGGAAATGGAAAAAAGCTCACTCCTCATCTCCTCTGGTGACTAAAGGCTTGAGGCTACAGAACATGAACTTGCAAAATGCACCTGAATCCCTGCCTGAATAACCAGTGGGCAAAATGCATTGTGGGAAATGAAGACACTGGATTCTGAAAAGGAAGAAGATAATGCTGCAGAAATGCAATGCTAAATCAAGGAGTACTTTTTAATAGATAATTATTGACTAAATATAATATATATGAAAATGTGCATAGAAATTAAAGGAGTCAGCATTTTTTTTTTTTTTTTTTTTTTTACAGTACTATTTTATCAAAGCCATAGCTAAATTGTGTTTCAGGGCAGCCTTCTCCAACAGTCCATGTAAAATTAAGAAAAAATATAAGCAGGACATGACAAGACAAAGAGGGTAGGAGGAGGGGGAGGAGAGAGGGGGCAAAAGAGAGGAGAGGGGAATGGAGAACATGAGAGCCGAGCCGATCATCCTGCGATAAGACGAGGAAAATAAGTCTGATTATCACAGAAGCCGGCAGCATTAGACAGACAGTTGGGAGTCATCTCAAAACTCAGGAGGGAAGAGGCAAGACAAGAGGTCACAATTATGCCCGGCTAGCTGCACTCCCCTCCTCCTCATGAAGTGCTCTAATATATTCGGTTAGTTCCTGTATGGCGTGAAGGGGAAATTCTAATTAAAGGGTGGTGGGAATTTTGACACATGTGAGGCAGAGATCAATATTTAGCACCATAATCAGCCGTTCCTGATGGCTTGACGGTGTCACTGCGAGCAGACTCCAGCTCTCCATTAGGAAGGCTCGGGAAGGAGCGACAGGCAGGCAGGCAGGCAGGCAGGCAAGCAGGCGGGCTGCAGAGAACCGGCAAACTCCCGGCAATCATGAATCAAAGCAAGTGATGCCTCTCGTGCTCCATTTTGCTTTGCTTTTTATCTTCATTCATCCTCTTAAAGGAGAAAAGTGAACTCTGTCACACAGGTTTGATGGGGATGCGGGGGAAGTGGAAAAGAAAGGAAGAGAAATGCCACAGAGGGGATACAGCAGATCAGGAGGAAGTGCAGCTGTCAGGACTTTGGACTGTGAGATGATTGCAAGGTACACAGATGGTCCTGTCTATTGAGCCGTTTCTCTTTGTGCTTTGACAAATAGTTCATTTTAATTTCAAACAGTGGAGGAAGAAATATTTTTATATTTTAGCAAAGAAACAGTAGGAATACAACCTTATGGAAATATTCTCCATTCCAAGTAAAAGTCCTACACCAAACATTTTTAAGGAAAAGAGTATAGCAGAGAAGTATTATGAGCAAAATATGCATACAGGATCTATTTAAACTCACAATACTTATACTAGTGAAAAATTAGTGTTATTTTTTTTTTAAAGGGCTGATCCAATTTAGTGGAGGTGGAACAAATTTGGACTATTACTGTGTAACACATATTACAAGCTCACTTGTTTTGTGTGTGAAATATTAATCTGCAAAGTGGTCGGTAACTGAAACTTAAAAAAAAAAAAAAATTAATAAAAGCAAAGTATTTTTTTACTTAATTGCAGCAAAGACCATTAAATTAGCATCAAACAAACTCTGGTGTAGCATGAGTACGTCTTATATACATTTGTTTGATCAAATGTACTTAACACTAATTTGGAATGAAAGTTTATTAAAAAGTACAATTACTGTATTATTTTTTTTGGAACAGACACACACACACACACATACATTTGTGTGAACAAGGCTGCTCGGCTGACATGGATAGTGATAGTGACCACTGACTCAGTATCAGGAACATGGTGTTGTTTCTGGAGGGCAAGGAGAGAGGGCGAGGGGCATGTGGAGGTGTGTGTGCGTGGCTGTGTGTGTGCATATGTGTGTGTGTAGGTGTGTGTGTGGGTGCACGTGTATGTGCATAGGTGAAGGGGGGGCAGCCGGGCTCAGGGTGTCCCCTGTCTCCATGTGTCAGCCCATCTTCTTGTTCTTGCATGTCAGTGACACACACGTGGGTACTTACTAACCCAAGTTGCTCCAATTAACGGCTGTCCCACTGCGCTGTCCGTTGTGCGGTGTGCTAGCCTGGGTGACAAGATATGGTCTGGGATCTGTCTCTCCAGTGACATAAGGAAGGAATTTTAAGAGGGAAAAGTGATGCAAACACACATCGCCTCATGCTGCGCCCAGATAGGTAGATAACAAAGACTCTTGCAAATGAGTGGCAGCGAGGAAGGCATTGAGGATTCTCTAATTACTGGCTGCAATCTATCTAAGTCACTGGCTTTCTAATTTGATTTATCAGAATGCATGAAATCCCTTGGAATAATGCCCTTATTAGAAGGACAGAATTGACGGGGGGACAAGAGGTCTGCCGAGAGGAGGAGGAGAGCGGAGATTTAAGCATCAATTACAGTCAAAAGGAGAATTAATAGTTATTAATCCACAAACATAGCTATCGTACTCTCTGCTACCTCTGTGCCACTTGGAGACGATCCTCTTCACACTTGCCCCGCCAAAAATGCATGCATGTGGTCACACACACATGCACAGACGTACACACACCAGCATAAAGAATGTACTCACAGGAGTTTCTTGCAAAAACACACATGCACGCTTAAAAAATACAAAGATGAAAACAAATAAATGCAATCATTGACACATATACTTAAGCAGAAATAAGCAAACACCGAGAAATGCATTCCTGCAGAGCTGAGTGGAAATGAGCATCTAAAAAAAATTGCATGTGTAAAGCAGGACAACAGTAACAAAGGAGGGATGCCATAAATATCTCTTCCTCTGGAAGGTTCGCATCATTTTGCCAACCGGTGGATCAAAGGTCTTTAACTCTTTAACTAAATTCCTGACTGACAAATTCAATTGTTGTCAGTCTTCCAGGGCCCTCAATGTAATATGTGCATTTTGATTCAATTTTGCCCTGCAAATACATACATATACATATTGTTTATCTAGTTACGGGCACAAAAAAAAATCAATACTTCTATCTGTGCTTTGTCATTCCTAAGTGCATCATGAAATAGCGCGATATCCCTCTAATTGAATCCAACAAAACCACATAGATTGTTAATTTTATGCTATTAAGCTTTTGCAACATTTACAATGTCTTCTTTTTGCCTGTTGATGACTCTTGTTTGTCCCTTGTATGGGAAAAGAACATTTTATATATCGAAAAATTTAATTTAGAAAGGTCAATCTCTAAACAAATAAAAATAAATCATACATGAAGCTAACTTGTATTATTTCCAAGGAGAAGAAGTCAAGGTACACAGGAATAGTTTCATACGCTCATATAATTAGAACAAAAAATGTGTTTTACTTTGCGAATAAATCCGATTCTGTAATGTAAAATTATGATGATTATTCAAATCATCCTGATATAATGACACCTTACAACAGCACTCTTTTTGGTCATATCACACGCACAAGAATAACAACAATGGGGACAGCCTGTCATGTTCAATAATTTAAAGAGCTGTGAAGGCAGCAATGCTGCATTAGGTGACACTGTGGTCTGAGTTTTATGTTAAATCCGGTGGTTTTTGTTAAAGGGTTGCTGAGTGGCTGAAAGGAGAATGCCAGTGTGCTGTTTCCTTGCTGTCACTCACACAGAAGCAGTATTTAGACAAGGAGCTGAGAGGTCTGCTCCGCTGCCAGCTCCTGCCTTTTAAACAGCCCTTTCCTCAGAGAGACAGCTTAGCACTGAGTGCCAGTCAACCTCACACACACACACGCACACGCACACACATATTTGATAGCCTCTTTGCTGAAGAATAATTTGGCAAAAGTGGAGAAATTATCGTGTATGGTCGGATCTAAAGGTACATTGGGTCTATCCTCTTGTTTCAACAAAGTGGAGCGAAAGGCGTCTGGACAGCAGATTCATCAGCATTACTTGAATGGAGGAACAAGCTCATACAGCATTACGTGGCTGACAGGAAAGATGAATCTAGGCAACTCGGCTCATCGGGGATCCTTATAGACCTTCAGTCACGGCCTGTGGTAGAGACTGAAGGATGGGAGAGAGGTTGTGGAGATAACACATCACACCCTGTCCGCGTCCCATATTATGATGCTGTCCTGTAGAGTGTCTGGGACAATGCTGCGTTCGCTGCCAGAGTGCCGTTGACATCAATGACAAACCTCTATGGTGTCAGGCAGTCAGTCACACTTCTACTGGGTGTCTGTCATCATGCTCAAACGGTCAGGGACTGACACCTTTTCACGTGAATGAAGATTCTCCAGTGACTGACAAAAAATAGTGGATGGCCTTTAAGGAGGGGAAAAAGACACAACAAGAATAGCACCTCTCCTCAAGAGGAGAGACTTATAATTTGCAATAATGGCACACCAGTAGCTCTCAGAGAGAAAATTACAGGAAAAAGCCGATCTAAAATATCCTTTTAACTGGCAGAAACACATCTATTGTAGACAGAAGTCTTGTTTACTTGGTAAAATGGCATCAATTAGGAGCGGATGGCAAAATTAGCATATTCTCTTAATGGACTGGCCTTTCTTGTGCGGCGCTCTCACACTGATTGTATGGAAGGGACATGTTAAGGGAGACTGAGAAAAGGTCAGGTGTCTGCACCATTCAGGTGATCATATTTTTCACCAAACAGTTGTGCATTCTCCACGGCTATTGTCATGTTATCCTGCAGTTGAGAGCAGCATTCCAGTATGCGGGGAAATTTCATTTCAAATCATTGCAGAAAACAGATCACTCATCCTGACACTCCTGAGATGCTGGACGTGTAGCCCTTGAAAATATCAGCTGGGTTTAAAATATTCCATACTCCTATGTTTTGTTTAGAAACAATTTGATCACAATGAACCTATCATTAAAGCACAGTGACAAATGCAGCTTCTTCAGAAAAAAAATATCATCTGCAGTGAAAATGCTACTACAAAAGTCTTAGTTTTAAAAATAAAATAAAAGCGATATATAAGACTATGTGTGAGGTGTTTTTTCTCCAGACAGATTCACATCAGCACACATTTCAGATTCAAGCACACTCTTAAAAAAAAAAAGAGAGAGAAAATGTAGAGCCAAAAATCAAAGAAAATTAAAAGATAATTTCCAATATTCAATATTCCTGTTGCTAGCACTGAGCTAATCGGTTTCGTTATTAACAGCCCTCCATCACTTTGGAAGCTAATTAATTCTAAAAATGATATTTCCTCATCAGTGCTGCAGTTCATATCTGAAGAAAGGCTCTGCTCCTCCCAGTCAGACCGAAGCTGCAGACTGCAAATTCTCTGCCCTCGTCCTCCACCCCCCCACCCCCCCTCCTCCGCCCTTCTTCCCCTGTGCCTCTGCTCCCACCACCCCAAATTGACTGGTCTTGCACAGTTGCAGCTGAACAAGAAAGGAATTGCTAGTGTCAAGACACAGTTTACAAATATGACATCTCCTCTGCCATGGCTGGAAATATGAAATATTGATTTATGTGCAGTAAAAGGTCTTATAAAAATGATCACATACACATGAGGGATTAATGCGCAGAAGATCAATAGAAATTTCATTCTTGACACTAGACTGTCACCTATGGTGAAATGCTAAAATAAAGAAATCAATATTATCTATGAAATGTCAAATTTATTATAATTATGTGGATGAAAGCTGGCCAAGTGGCTCCCAGGGGGCTGAGAGGGATAGGGTACCGCTCTCAAGCATCCCTCATGTCCCTCCTTCTCAGGCTGCCAATTTTGAGAGCAATATTGGTGTAAAGGGTTTTCACCCGTTATGTATGGCCTTGTTGTAACAAATTCCTCCTGGAATATTTAACTGTGGAGAGACTGACAATGGACAGAGCTGCAGTTCATAGCCTGCAGGTTGCGTAGTTAACAGCTGTTAGCTTTGGCACATATTGTATGACTCTGCCCTCTCGATTGAAACCTATTTGGCAGCTGCTGCTGACACGGACGAGTCACAGGCCAGCAAAGTACGACATCTCAGCAGGCATCCCAGTCCAAAGATGACAGATTCAGTCAGGCTATGTATTGATCTTAAGACTTAAATGTGGTGAGTAATCATGTTGATTTGTTTTGATGTGGATAAAAACTGTTTAACAAGGAAATTATTGTAATTACGAAGCCATAAAACAATCATATAAATTAAGAAAAACAATTTTAAAACTTCTTTCATATTAAGTCCAGCTAGTTTTTTTAATGAACAAGAGAAAAGTTTGTAGATAAGCTTCTCCATATTTAAACGATAACAAGACTTCAGCTCTTTACGTGTTATCTGACTTTCTCAAACAACCCTTAATGTTTTATTTGCTATTGCATTTAAACTAAGAGCTATTTGTGTTCATTCACTTGTTTTCCATGTCTAATTAATATCCTTTGAATGTGTGGGGATCAATTCGTTTAATCAATGTTGGGTAGTGCCTCTGGCCTTCTAAAGGTCACTTAGATATGGAATGGGAAATCATCAGAGTCAGATCACAAAGGGGCGAGCAGGTAATTTGAATTTGGCAGGCAAACTTCACGTGTATGATCACACATTTTTGAAAAACTACAGAAAATTATTTTCCTTTCTGTCTTCCCGTTTCAGGCAGTAGTCTTTTTTTTTTTTGTTCCACCAGAGGCCCACTGTACACACTAGAGTGTGGCAGCTGTCTAATCCCTTTAACAACCGACGGGGCTATTAAATGAACCGGCGGTGCAGCTGCAAATAGCCAATAAAGCCAGCACAATATCATCCCTATTAAACAGTAATCTCGACAGGCTTAAGAAGTTCGCTGAAAAACGGGAGGAAAACCATAACAAAATGTAATCAAGCAAAACATTGGGATTTTCCTCAACAAAAAAAAAAAAAAAAAAACAAGGCAAACAATTTTCACAGAGGCTTACATGAAAGGTGTTGAGCAGCTGAACAAGCGCTTGAGCCTCAGAGAACTTCACGGCCCCTTCAGGTGACCACGCTTCGCCGCCTTATCACACTTACAGAAGCACACAACAAATAAAATGAGCCTGTCAATCGAAGCAATTTATCGCCACAGATATTAACGGAGAAAAGGAAACAGGGGAAAATAACAAATTGTGCAGTTACATTTTAAAAGTGGCCAAATCGAATTCATAAGATCACAATTTGAGAGATAGAACCCAGTTTATTTTTCCTCCCTTTCACCGGCTTATGTGCTCTGTCAGATGAAAGCCGAGCAGAGAGCCGCTGTTGATGGAGCCTTTGAGCCTGGAAGAGGAGGCAACGCAGCCTCTTGAAGGGGTGCCGGGGACAGCGATAACCAGGGAGGCCGCGGGAGCTCCCTGCGCTGCCGGGGGAAGGTGTTCCAACTTATCAGAGTCTGCACGCGGGGAATGATTACCCCTCTGCCGGACCGATTACTGCTGGCTCTCCGGGTCAAAAGCAGGCCAGGATGAAAGAGAGAACTGAAGCCTCCTATCCTGCCTCCAATCATCCATTAGCACTCAGAGCGAGGGGCTTGTCTACCCCTCAAACCCCCTTCTCTTGCACACACCCCCCTCTTCAACATGGGCTTGTCAGTCTGGTGCATAAGAAGGAGAGAGACGTAATCACAGGCGGGACTCTCACTCACACTAGTGTCATGGAGGACAGCGTGGGGCCTGCAGAGGTAATTTATGGATCTGAGTGTAAGCACCTCTGTGACATATTATTTATTCATTTGAGTTTGTTTAAGAACAATCTTTGTCATCTGCAGGGCGAGCAAAGTGTGTTTACACTGTTGATGTATGCTATATATGCTGATACAATCAAATGAATAAGAATGTGAGGCAGGGCAGAAGGCACAAAAACAAGACACATCAAACAGCTAAAACTGACTGCAACACACACCACTCAAGATTTCTCTCCTGTTCGTTTGCCGTATTCCAATAATATAGAAAAAAGCATAAGAAATGCACTGACGCTAGTCTATCAGACTTTCATTTTGCTTAATTGGAAATACATTGTGTTCTCTGCAAAACATTACTAAGTACTTGAACAAAACACATCAGCCTGAAGCTGCTCAACTGGCTCCCGAGCGAGGGAGACTCTGCACTTAAGCCTATGTACATTTAATGCTTCAGTCTGTACGCGCTCCCCAGCCACCGTCACGTTATGGATGGACAATGGGCTGGTGTAGCACAGCTGACCAGACTCACCTCTCCCTATAACAGCACAACCCTTCAGATTAAGGTCAGTGCTTCAGTCAGCTACCTCTCACTCTCCTCTCTTTAATTCCGGGAAAAACTCCCTGCCAATTGCTGGTGGCATCTCTGATGATCGGAGTGTAAAAATTTGTCACCCTATGCTTCCATGCACAGGTCAGTGTAGGGGTCTTTACAATACAACAGAGTAATGCCTTGCTCAGAAACCTCAATCGTGTAATTCCAGTGACCCATCTATTTGGTGATATGGACAGCTGGGTCTCCGGAGAGCGGGTCTGGCTGTGTGAATTTGGGACAGATGTGTGTGAGAGAGCTGTGTCGTCTCTCCTCCAGTGAGGCCAAAAGAGAGGCTGCAGGTCAGTCCACAGAAAGGAGGAATGAACACTGCCATTTATAAGCTGCAGATACATGGACATAGGGCTGTTACACACACACGCGCACACACACACACGACAATTGGGTAACTGCTCATTTTTAAGTTTTAGGGCAACATAGGCAAGTGCTAATTGGCACATTTACATTTCTACAAAAAATGGCCAAACTTCCCCTGCTGGGGAAGATCATTTTATGCAACTGAAAGTTCAAGAACAGCTATCGCTGGCCATGTAACAAGATTATTTTCAGACATGCTCGTGGCCTGACTTGAGTTGTTCCACCACTTTGGTCTTGATTAAAACATCTCAACTTCTTTGATCCCCTGACTTTCCACATTGTAGCACTGTTTGATAAAGAAAGAATCAATATGTTCACTAAAATACTGACCAATATCTGCAAGACTGATGCCGGATAACATGCAAACATGCTAATCTAAGATTGTGAACATCTAAACGTAATACATGCCATACATTTACCGAGGATGCATGATATTTATTGGTGTTGATCAATTATAAGCCATCAATAGGGAATTTATGTTATTCATACTTCTTGTTGCCAGTGTAGAGTTAGGGTCGGGGTTGCAATGCCAGATGAAGACAACATGATTGTAATTTAAAAAAAATATGTTTCACAAGGTTGCAAGAAAAAGGAGAGAGTGGTGGTGTCGGTTTGATTTGGGAGGTCAGAGCATTAAAATATTAAATTATCCATCTTTGCCTTTAATATGTTACATTTCTTACCCTTTGATGTGCATAAACTCCAGGTGATGATTTTTTTACATTGCGAGCATGTTGCTCTGTAAATTTTAGCATTTTGCACAAAGCACTTCAGTGCCTTAAGTAGCCTAACAGAGCTGCTAACATGGCTGTGGTCTTGATGATCTACTGCTGAAAAAAAGTTAACCATCATGCTGCCAACATCCTTTAGCTGTTGAAGTGTCACTATGCAAGATAGTGAATCTCTACAAGCCTTATAGATGACTTTCTGTGTCTCACCATTCACGAGCAATATGAATTTTGGTCCAAGGATCATTTAAAAACCACTTAAATGGCTTCTTGGAGAATATAAAGATAAAAAACACAAAGGCGGCATCACACAAATAAAGACAGTACTGTACCAACATAAAGTCTCAGTAAAGAGCTGAGTGTTTTATGCACATTTCCTAACAGGAAATTAATCAGATAAAACCTAACATGACTTACAAAGCAGTTCTAAATGACCATCTTAATCCCATGATGCACATCTTTATTGAAAGGGATGACATCTCTCAGTCTGACATGAAACCTATTAGCATCACCTATTGACTAGAAGAGTAATAATGTTACCTGCATGTCAAGGACTTCTGTGATACAAAATGTGATCCCTGTTCTGCATCGAGGAGATACTGGACTGATACCACGCTGTAATAAAAGACTCAGAATCAGTACTCACATTTAGCAGAGATTAAAGCTGACAGTCTGAATTTGAGTGAACACAGAAAATATGAGAAAAAGTATCTCACACTACTGCAGTGATAGGTTTCCTGAAGAAAATTCTTCCCTTTTGATTTTGAGTAATGTTGTATAATGATGTTGTCCTTTGTGTATCTGTTTTATCTTGATTCCTGCTGAATAAGATCAGATTTTCCTTTAGGCTAACAATAAAGTTGATGAAGTTGAAGTAATGAAGATATTTTTATTTTTCATCTGTTCAAATATCGATCAAAAATCGATCACATTTTAATATAAAATGCGCAGAAGTAAAACTGAAAAGAAGCGCATTTATCATTCAGTGTCATTCAGATGAGAGCACAAGCCAGGTAACAAATTTCCGAGGCCTACACAAGCAAAGAGGGAGATCTCACTATGTGGAAAGACCTGTGGAAATGCTGTTTTCAATGATCCAAAGCATCTTGTCTTGTCCTTTTCACACGCTTCCAATGAATTATGTATCTGCAGTGATTTATGGTGCGCCATGCTCAACCCTCTTCCTCTCCCTCAATGTGGGATCCTACATGGATTTTTCACAGGGAGCCAACTGGGAAAACCAAAATTGCTCAATTTAAGGAAGTAATTAAAACTGTCCACAATCAATATTTATCTGTAGACGGACCCTGGCGGGGGTTTAGTGCCTCACCATCCCCCCACCCTGCCCCATGTCTACCCCTCCGTCCCCCCTGCTCTTCATATTGACAGCTGTTCAGCTCCGTCAAATAAACCAGAAACAGGAGCAAGCTGCTCCCACTCACAACTAAAATGACACGTGTCATGAATAATCAAATAACCGTAATCGTTAGGAGTCTATCTTTAGAGGGATAACTTGGCCTTCATTGTGTATTTAGTGCAATAATTAACTATAATTCTAAAACAATCCATCAATCATTTTATCACAAACTAACACATTTAGTTATTATGAAACTTTCAAAGCTCATGAATAATCAAAAGATGAGCACTCGCCTCTTTTGATACTCTGCAGTCAGATAATTAGTTTGACATTATCCTCTCACCTGTGTACGAGTGGAAGAGGTAGAGCAGCACAGATTCAGAGAATAATATAGAAAACTGATATTCTGGATACAAATAAGTTTTAGTGGGTGGAATGAATCTGAGACATACTTCCTTTAAGTTAACTTTTAATTATTTAAGTTAACTCCTCATCTGAACATCTTTATGAGCAGTATAAAAAACAGTGTATATATTTATTGTTCACAACACACTACAATGTAACTGTAAGAAGAAATAACACCATTTTAAGAATATTTTCCATCTTAATAAAGAATGATCAGTAAAATGGAGTTACATTAAAGGTTTTATGATTAAAATCTACCAAACAGCCATTTACAGCATCTTTTAAGCATTTACTAACAGAAAGCATTCACTAGGTGATTACAAGTAGTTTATTATGTGTTTTACACTTATGAAGCCATGCCAAGCCTGACAGTTCAACATTTACCTCGTTATTATGAGTTTAATTTAAAAAAAGAAAAGCTAATTTTAACACAAGGCCCATCTCCTCGTTTCCTCAGGAGCTTTCAGTCACATCATCTGGCCTTTAGTTTCACTCTTTTATTTGATGTGAAGAGAAAAGATGCATTTGTAAATAAAAAACATGTTTTCATCCCAGCTTGTCAAATATTAACTGTGCATTTAAACAGATATTCTTATAGAAAGGCTTTGTGCGTCACACACAGATGCTTAAGGCTGCCGTGTCCATCTTAACTGAGACTGGGTGAAAATAAACCATAAATAATATATAAGTAAACTATATATATAGAAAAAAAATAGTAAGTATAATTGTTGTAGTTTATTCGATTTTGTTGATAAATGCATAAATAAACATTTCAAAATGTCTGCATCTGCTAAAAACTGCTTTGTAGTGTGTTGAAAAAAATTGTGTTTATGCACTGCTTATAAAGGTCAAACAGGGGGCTCAAAGCACAGGAAAGACTTGATCAGGCTACACAAGCTGGATTTCAGTCCATGTATTTAAAATCATTTTACTTAACTTAAAAAAAACTATCGAAAAGAAAATGTAACTCTTTGTCGTAATCAATTGTTAGGAGTGGGTTTAAAAAGATTAATAGTAGGTAGCGCTCATTTCCTCATTTTTTTCATAGGGCGTCATTTCATGATGCAGAGGAAGAGGGTACAACAAAACGACATAACTAAATGGGCACCACACATATTAAAATGATGTACAACAATGTAGAAAATATGATGGATATCAGACAAATTATAGTTTGAATTAATTTGAACGTTACAGTCTTAGTAACGAAGCCAAGTGTAAAAACATTTTTTGTAATATTTTAAGGCTGTTTTTTTTATTTTTACATGCTTTATCCCAGTTTTTAGTGCAAAAAAATCAAAATGTGCATTGAAACAGGCAGATGGACATACAGCTATACTCTCCATATTGAGTCCTTTGGACAGAAAAGGTCATTTAAATAAGGGCCAAAATCCACAACAGTGTAAAAGAAACCAGTCCTATTAACCTAACCATGATAAAAGGTCATGGAAGGATAACTTAACATCAAAAAAAAGTAACCTCCAATCCCCAGACTGATAAATCACACTTTAATTCAATAGAGAGTATTTACTTACGATCAATTTAGTAAGGTGAAACAGTCATGTAAAACAGAATAGCAGTGGCCTGACAGTTTGGTTACACTGTCTTCAGAGACCTCTTGCTGCAGGCAGAAATCATGTCTCTGTCATTCTATATCATCAATTTTAATTATCCTCACAAGTGCTCATTCTGCTTCAGGCAGCAATGGGGAAAGGCAGAATCTGGGAAAAATTCCTTTCATCTATTTGGGACGTGAAGTGTGAGGTGAGACCTCTGTCTGTCACGCCCCCCCACCCCCCCACACCACACCACACCACACCACACCACACCACACCACACCACCTCGCCCCAAAACCACACACACGCACACACACTTAATGTGCTTGTGCTTGGATGCACTCATGTACAGTAAAGGGATCAAGTGCAAGCACGCATCCTGCAGAAATGCACGTTTACAGAACTCGTAAAGAAGGTTGCTTATCTTGGATTGAAAAAAAACTTCTATTTTTGCAGTTTTTCCTCTTGAATGTTGTTTTTGTGTTGTTGCAGCACCCCGCTAGGAGTCAACCAGTAGGTCAATATAGCAAAGGTCATGCACCTCCTTGCCAATCTCCTGCTGTAACTGAACATTGCACACATTCAGTGATCATTATGACACCCCTAGTTCCTTCTGTCCTCAATAACTTGGCGGGGGTCTCACTGGCCACTGCCTCCCCTGCTGAGTCAGACCACCTTCTATCTTGCACCAGATCATAAAGACTGCACAGTCACTGTTTATGGAGTTTTCTAATTGGGTTGCACTGTGTTGGATAATTGGCTTGACGAAGATGCAGTAACACAGAGCTCTGGTTTGGACTGGAAGATCTGTCGATAGTTTAAGTTGAAAGGGTTAATCCTGAAGATTAAATAAGTTTTTGCGAATCGTTACACAGCGAGGACTACGGGAAACAAACATTTAAGTGTTTACTTAGTGTTACTAATAGAAGGCTTCATTTGTTTTGGAGATCAAGGGAGTCGGCCCTCTGATGCCATCCTGTAGAATCTTATTTGTAGCCAGAAAATAGCAAGTCTTTCCACAGTGTACACCCCAAATATCAGTATTGGTATCTATAGTTGAGGTACTGCAGGTAATGTCTTTTAAACTGGGAAGGAAAAATGTCATCAGAACATTTCTAGAATTATGCTCAGTGATAAAAAAAATATGTAACTCCAGTTTACCTTTCAACTGTTTTAAAATGATCACTTTCTACACTATCTGGGTTTTGCAATATATGGCACAGTTATATTTGAAAAAAGACTGATTCTGGCATGGTGAGGCTGAGGGAGAGCAAACCACCACACCTTAAATTTCTGCTTTACAACACACAATACAGGATGCACACACATACCTCATTAGCATTAAATTTTGGAACTGTTAAGTGTGAAGTCTTCTAATAACAACATCGTTCCTCAGATACTGGGCTGAGAAATAAAGGGCTAGATGAGTAGGTACTTCACTACGCTTAAGTCATTAAAACTAGCCATCAGATGTCAATGGCCCAAAAGACAGAAAGTTCGACTGAGGTTTCACAATCCTTCAAGCCCCTTTATCACTAATACATACAGTTTAATGACATGATATTCAACCATTATAAAATAGCTGTGGTATTTCCATATATATATATTGCTGTTGATGCCATTATTTGCCACACAATGTCTGACGCTCAATCAGATCTTCAGTGATTGGAAATCTGTAGCACATAAGTATACAATATGGTTAAAGTCAATCGAGGCAAATTGCATGCACTTTTAGGGATCATTAAGTTATTAGCATCACGAGAGGGGGGCAGAAAAACACTTCACAATCACAATCTCTTTGCTAATTGCAATCAATTTCCCCTTTCAGAGAAACTTCTGAGGCCTTCCGGTGTTCTGCTCCTCATGGATTTCACGTGGGGGCTTCATGGATCTCATCCTAACAACAACATCAACAGCATTTGCCGCTGAGAACAGATCTGATAAAACATGTCTGGGGATATACAGATATATGTTTTAGTTTACTATGAGAGCTATGGAGGTGCTGCTCTTCATTTAGCCTTGGCCATAAAGTGCAGATAGGAATGACCCATAAAAAGGCATAATTAATTAAAAATGGGTAGCCTGTGATTGGCAACCGCTGAAAAGTGAAACAGGCAGCATGAGGAACTGATAATGGTTTCTGGCATTAGTAACAAATTTCTTCTTGCTCCAGGGTGAGAAAGAAAGGTACCTCCCCCTCCATAAAAAGAAGGGATAAAAGAAATAAGTTAGAGAAAATCACTAGCCAGCTTTTATGTTTCACTCTGTCAGCTAAGTGTCAGGGATTTACTGTCGTAAAGATAGTGAAAGCTCAAGAGCTGGTGCTTACCAAGAATTAATCAGTTTAGGTTTTGGTCCTGAACATAAAATGTCAGACATTGCCTCTCAACTCTTGTAGGTGATTTCTTTGAGCCGAACAACACAATAATCCCACTCTCACTTCTATTGAAGGTCAAAGTTGGTCAGTGAGCCAAGAAATACCATATCAGAGCTTCCTTCCTCCACAATCGCTGCGAGTATAAATTACGGAATTAGTGTATTGATTGCCGACTGTGGCTTCCAGCAATCACTTTTGCAGCCATGACAAGATTATTTTATCCTACTTTTCCTGTATTATTATATGTTGTGTTTGAGTTATTCCACCAGCATGGGAAGTGACAGCTTGAATTTATTCAATAAAGCGGGGCAGTTAGGGAAGCCACTGAGGCAAAAAGCAGAAGACATGGCATGAAGGAAAGAGACAGCGTTCCTGCCTGCAAGCCTGCCAACCGAAAATAAAGAAAGATATCTGCCCAAATAGAGCGCTGATCAATACATTCATACAAACACAAGTGCATCATTTGTTAAGTCTTGGGTGATAACCTCACGGTGACGCACATGGGAAACTGCAGGAGTGAGGAAAAAAAGACATCATAAATTACAGATAATAGAAGTTATGATGATTTGTAATGCTGTACATCCATGGAAAAAGCCTCGTTATCTTTGACTTTGTATTTGTTGGAAAAAATAAAATGCTTCAAAACAGATAATAAGTGATAGAATTTGACAAAATATACAATCGTATCATTACATTAGTGGAAAGTATTTAGTCTTGGATTGGTTTTTGACCACTAGAAATAAAGGAGAGCGGGGTATTAGCTGAATGCGACTTCATGTTGTTTGTGTCTTGTGTTTTTACGTGCAGGTACACAAGAACTCACAAGAATGGAAGCTGTGTGACGCATGTTTCTGCTGCCTGGCGATGGCTCTAAATTAACAGTTGTGGCTGTGATTTGAGCTCAAGTTTCAGCACATCCTGCTGTACTTTTAGAGCTTTATAGCCACCTTTTCAGTGAACCTGGAGTGTGAATTGGTGCAGGTTAGATAAAAAAAAAAATGTAGATAGGAATGAAGCAGATATTTTTTTAAGCAGGGATCAAGAATAAGGATTGTGAGGGGCAAATCATTTACTTAACAATTAAACACATAGAGCTAATGATTGTTTTCACTTCACAGGAGTGAGTCATTTTACTTCTCTCTCATCACCGTTACGAGCTGCACATGCGCTGTACTATTTGGGCACTCGTGATGAAATGGCAGCTAAAAATAAACTGAAGCTACACAAATAAAATAGGGTTATTTTTTTTAAAGGAATGTCAAGATCCCAAAAAATGTCATTGGAGGCCATAACAAGGGTCGACAGCATTTTAGGTTGCTAATGTGACAATAAACTTGATAACAATGAAGAGGTAAGACAATTTGTTTAGGATAAAAAAAACACAAAACAAAAAAAAATGAAATGAATGATGCTGATTAATACTTACAATATTATTCAAATACATAAACAAACACTCCAAATAGACTTTACATTCACATGCTGTGTGTGAATGTGAATTCTTGCACAAATACACATGACACACATTAAAACTAAACAATAAAACATAAAATAAATATACAAGTTAACATTTAATCAAAAACAGATTTTTGCCTCACATAAAAACAATAATTTGACTAACTGAAGATTCATGATCTTTTGTGCTGTAGCAGCTGGTCGAGTGAAAAAGCAATAATACACGTGTGCTGTGATTGATGTACCTTCCCATTTTTAATCTAATTTGTATTGGTTTTCACTTATTCCCAAAGCGCTTCAAAATTATAGAAGGTAAAGTGCATAAAAGACAGTAAGACAATGAGACGTCCTGCATGAGCAAAGACAAACCACAGACATTTGACAAAGACAGTTTTATATAAATTTTAATTACCTCAGAGTTAATTACAAAAAGCAACCATTTACATGAGAAAGTACTAAGACAAAAACAACTATTTTTAGATTCATTGTGATGAGAACAGTGAGGAGATTCAGTTCCCTCAATGACTTGTTGCCGATTAGACAAAAGCTTGACTCTACATTAGTTGTTAAAAAACCTAAGGGAAATAATATTAAGGAAGCTATCTGTGAAAGTAGCACTAAAACTGAGACAATGCACATGACAGACAAGCATCTTCCGTCCGTATTGCATCAAAATGACAGGACCCAACACGAGTAATCTGACACATCTTGATCACAGCACAGTCCTGATCTTTCTGTCACACTGGGGATTAAAACAGAAACACTGGGCTAACAAGGGTCAGATATGAAATTTCAAGGAAGTGACACATGACAGGACAAACAATTAAGTGTCAGTACGCTGACCTTGGGGCAACAGTTTTTCACACCATGACCCTCTATGCATTAGTCATTGCACCAGCAGCATGAGGGGAGGAAAAAGTGGAGCCTCGCTGCTCTTGTTCATCCGTTGCCACGAGCCCAGTGTTGTTCATTGTTTAGTCGTTATGATTAAAAGATGTACAGCGCTATGGAAATACGAGAGCTTGTGATTTGTCTCTGTCCGGTCAGGCTCCTACAGTATTCTGTACGAGTTGCAGAGGTGCAGCTCAGGGAAGCTGTGGTCTTTACACAGCACATATAAGCACAGATCAGATAATATATAAACACATGTACATATTATTACATTTCAGACATTAAGAGATAATATAAATGGAGATGCGAGTCCCTGCTTACTGTTTTTTGTGCATTGGTTCATTGTTTAAGGAGCACATTCTTTGTATTTGGCTATTTTAAGATGGACTTCTTCAGAGGAGGAACCTCTATCAATCTTCTGATATTTCTACAGTGAAAGCCATACAACCACACCTCAGAAATCAAGGATGTAATTACTCATGCAGAAAGCACAACCTGAAGGAGAAAAAAGCCATGTTCTGCTGAGCTTTCCTTTTAGAGGAGGCAACCAAACAAGCAATGGTGGCGCTGTAATCAGTCAAAGCCGACTGCTAATTCCTCAGGTGGTGAAGACTGCAGCATTTTTACCAGAAGCATCCGAATCCGAGTAGGACGGCTTCCCTTTAATGTCTTTGACTCAGAACTTATTGGATAACTTCACAAGAGTTTATATACATTTGATGTTTAAATAATGTCTATACGTAAAGGTCAAATAAAAAGGTGGCACAAATGCTACTGCAGAACAATCTTTTAAGGTAAATAGATCGATATGTGCCTTATTATATGTACAAATGTGCAGCTTTTTATTCCACCTGTTGAATTTATTTCTGTCTTAGACATTAAGATGTTTAATCCTCTAAACCACTACAACTAATAATAACATGAAGTGTTATTTAAAACAACTTTTTCAAATAACTTTATAATGACCAGTACCACTACTGCCTTGCCCGTAAACAAATATCAGCTAATTAATCATTAATTTTCTAAATGTGTTTTTTAATCATCATAGACATTGGCCAGCATGGTCTCATTTCTCTGTGACAGCTGGTGATGCTTTCCTGTGATTCACGATAATCCACTTTTTATTATGAAGAAAATACTGGTATTTTTTTAAACAGCGGGGGAATGAATAAATATTGTACGTGGTAGGGACATATGGTCTAAGCAGAACTGAAATGACAAGCCAAAACTGAGAGGCAAAATTCAGCTTGTACAACAAACTTTTGGTACAATCTACAAGATGATTAAACTGTTTTAACTGTTTTACTTAAGAATGCAGAAGATGAATTAGAAATTGTAGGAATTGTTGATTAAAGCCCTTTTATTAGAAATCCAAACATTTTTTTTGTCTACTTCATCTTTTTTTTAATTAAATTTACAGAGTATGTTTATTTCAAGACAACTATTGGTGGATTAGGAAAGCTACAAAACCACATTCAAGCTAATAAATGGATTACAACTTTGGACATCTCACAAAAAAACTGGGCACAGTCTGTACGAACCAATTACACAAAGCCAACAGTCACAGTTAAGTTTCACAGTGTTTGATAATGTCTGTTAGCAGGCACATCAGCAAACAATATTTACTGGAAATGATACAAAATCCCAGACACGTATATTAACTTTTAACACATCAATGATTAAGTGTCAGCACTTTGCTTCATACTGTAGTTTACCTGCTTTGATAATGCATACTATTATGTAAATGAACATGACATGACCCAAATCTGCTCTGTGTAAATTAATGTATTTTACCTTTAAGATAAGATGTTATATCTCCACCAAGCCATTTGTGTAATATGTTAACAAGAAGGCATAGCTGAGATTTAGTGGCTAAAAAAGTGGCATAAATTAGAATAAGATGAAGCTGCTGAGCAATTCTCCGACTAAATTATCTCCATAAAAAGCATTTATATTATTCTATTAGTAATAATAGCCTTTTCAAGGTGCAAAACAAATGTCATTACTCATCTGTGGTTTCTATGTTGAAGCTGGCTGCATCGCTGTAACAACTTGTTCAGTACTTGAGTACTGGGCCAGTCAGACATCCATAAAGTTTACATTTTCTTAGCTTTGGTACAAACCTGCAATATTTCCTATGGCATATCTGTATCTTTAAGGCTAACTTATCCCGAGTCAAGACAGTTTTTTAATGTAATTGACAGTTTATGTAAAAAACAATGTTTATTTCATTTTCTTCCAACATTTAATTTTCTATAATTACATAACTTAACATTGTACATGCAGAATTTATTATGATTTCTCAAGCTACTTAAGGGGCTGAAAAAGCATATTATTTCAGTAAAATCTGGTGGGCAAAACTTACATAGTACAAATAAAGAGAGACAACACAGAGAAATCCTGACAAATGTAAACCTGAATCAAAACCATACAAAGAAAGAGTACCAGGCTTTGCAAATGAAAACAAACAAACACAAACAAACAAACACACACACAAGTTTAAGAAGCAGATAAGTGGGGTTATGACCGCTACAATATAAAGCAGGGAGGTTGACTGGATGGAAACACGGGGCTGGGGACACCTTTTTTAAACTACTTCTCCTGCAAACAGCATTATCTTGATTAAAGTTTAATTAAGGATCACATTTGGCTGTGCCTTCCATAGCGATCTACATGAGCAGATTTCCTAGGGCTTAACTCTATCGCTGGGAAAATCCTCCTTTATTACTTTCAACCTGTTGTAAAAGCTGTTGGCACGGAGGGACGGCTGCCTCATTCACTGGCCTTGTTTGCTGCTGGAAAAATCCCGAGTCTCAGGAGATCTCCCCACAGAGGTTCAATTTAATATCTGTCCTATCACTACAAGGCTCGGGCTCATTATTAATGATACTATTCATTAATTTCTTGTTGGGCTGATGTTATTTATTAAAATATTAAAGAAAGCTCCTGAGACACTCTCACGTAATGAGGGATGTGTCCTCCTTCCACAAACCCCCCCCGCCGCCCAACCCCG
>JAPZDY010000005.1:12768242-12795080 GCA_029783645.1 Ctenochaetus hawaiiensis
CCCCCCCTCCTCCCAACCGCTTCCTCCCCTCCCCTCTCCCTCCAACCCCCCTCTGCTGGATGGATGGTGGGTGGAATTACCCCACTCGGACGCTGCTAGCCTGCGCACCCTCATTAGTCGTTCTCCAGGGCTGAGTGACACCATAAATCCATTCTACACATCCACCACCGGCAGCCATATACAAACGCACACCGCTTGCCTCGCCCCGTTAATGAGCCATTCCCATGCACAGGGAATTGACTAGTGTCCATCCACCATAGCTGGACAGTATTTTTCGGAAGAGCTAAATTGCAGCCTTGGTATAGATTTAGGGCGTTGGAAAACAGTTTCACCACTCATTAATAAACTATCATGTTATAAACTTGAAATTGAACTGATTGGCCACGTCTGCAGTTGTAAACAGAGGGGTGTTGATTGTTGAGGCAGCATCACTATATTGTCTGTAAACATGATGACAGGAGAAAGCACTTGTTTTAATTGTTTACTATATGGCAAGAAATTAATTATATAAAGAATTTCAATTAAGCTAGTTAATTTTACTAAAGAAGATTTCATTATCGATATATAATACACGATATAATAATCATATGATATGAGAAACAGTTATTGCTTTGAAATATTGAAGTACCATGATAACAATTTAAGAGTAAAGATTTTGCCAGATACATGAAAACTAAACAAAAACTGATGTTTAATCCTCTAAACCACTACAACTAATAATAACATGAAGTTTTTCAAATAACTTTATAATGACCAGTACCACTACTGCCTTGCCCGTAAATACTATATGGCAAGTAGAAAGTCTCTGATGAAAGTGTTGAAATGAATGGCTCGAAAGTCTTGCATATTGCAGCTTATGTTGCTCTGGCATCTTAAATGTGTGTATGTTGCCAGTTCCAAACCCCTAGTATTAAT
Organism: Ctenochaetus hawaiiensis; assembly: GCA_029783645.1. Taxonomy (NCBI): domain Eukaryota; kingdom Metazoa; phylum Chordata; class Actinopteri; order Acanthuriformes; family Acanthuridae; genus Ctenochaetus; species Ctenochaetus hawaiiensis. The sequence goes on from JAPZDY010000005.1 coordinate 12,769,158, forward strand.
GGTAAAGCACAGAAACTGAAGAATCCATTAATCATAATAATTAATCTGATCCAATTATATTGCAAAGAATATAACAAATTGCAGGGAAAAATAATGATCTGTCACTGCCATGTCACAGGGATATGGGACTAAAGCAGTAATTAGACAGAGGGATTTTAAATAGTGCGCACCGAGCAAGCAGCTGATGGCTCTACTGTTCGAACCTGATGATGTAATTAGAGACCAAGTTGAACACAGTGTTTTTTTACTGGTTTAACTAATGAAGGTCTAGCCAGAGGTGTACCCAGCTTTTTTAGACACAAGATGTACAACTAATTAATGTTATTGTGACTCTAAGTGCAACATAAAACTGTGTTGACGGGCGAGATGTGGACTGTGTGTAGGCCTGTGCCTGTTACGTCATTTTATAGGATTCCTGCACAGTCAGTTAATAAATGTTAAATGATTGTAAAATATTACATGCGGTTTTAATGCTGAATATCATGTTTGTTTAATTTCAGTAGTGCATCGCTGGGAGTTCATGAGCGGTGAAGTACGTGTGGTGTGTTACAGGAACTGAACAAGAGGCTTCAGTCATGACAACTCTGATCTCAGTGTTACCTCGTGTACAAAGACATCAGGAGCTTATCAAGGCTGCACAAGAGCATCTGCACAACAAGACCTCGGTGACGCTCTGCATCATGTGAAGCTGCAGTAATTTTCACAGAGCAGGTAAAGCCTCACTGTACATACAGCAAATCCACTGTAAAAACACCACGTGAAAAATCCTCCCGGCACACACAGAACTATATACACAACATTATAGCTTAAGCACAAGTAAGCTACTCCTAATAGATAACAATAAAACTGGATATGAAAATAAACAGCCGAGAAAACCATAAAGAGAAAAACAGTGCTCTCTACAAAGAGCCCTATAGAAATCCTCCTCTGCTCCCTGTTATGGAATTGTTAGCTTCTCGTGAGTACAAAATTAATCACCAGCCTGCCGTCTTGGTCTCTGCGCTAGGACCTGAGGACAGAGGTAATAAGATGAGCCCTTCAGGGACGCACAGCCGAGTATAAATATCAGCTGCTGTGCATATGTAAATCACTCCCACCATTTATTTATTTTTTAATTCCTTCTCAAAGGCTCAAGTGTGCTAATATCAAACAGCAAGCTTTTAGGGAGTGTTTAATGGCTGTTGGTGGGTGGTAGGGAGCGGCGGAGTCTGGAGCGTGCGCCCGTTCATGAGTAATTAAGGGGTGTTTTGCCGAGCATAAATAATGCTGTTTGTATTGGCCCTGCGCAGGAGTGCAGCACGGAGAGAAGACAGGAAGAGGCTTGGGTGGGGGTGGAGGTGAGGCGGGTGGTGGGGGTTGGTGTCGGACAGACAGTAGCAGCGGGGGTTAAACCCCTCAACGCGCACCTCTCCTCACCACTGTAGACCTCTTAACGCAACACGCAGGCATGGAGAGGCTCATTTGTTAGTTCTGTACAACTCAGCATTACTTAAAGAAAATTATTGTTCAAGCAGATCACTGTGACGTGGGGAGAATTACAGTGTTTCTTTTCACTGACCTCCCTAATCGTTCTCCGATCAAATAAATGTCACTGCTGGGATAACAACAGCAATAAGCACTAAAACATTTGAGAAACACATTAAGTAGCATGAAAATGAGCAGCAACATAAAGAAGAAGAGACTCAAGCAAAAAAAAAAAAGATCATAAGGTAAACAAAATGCATTGAGACAAACAAGTGTACTGTAGCTTTCATTTGGCAATCTTTACACAAGTTAACTGTGCATTTTAGACTCAATTTAAAGATATTTTTAAGAGCTAATTCTGTGAAATTGTGTCTTTGCCATTGAGTCCCAAAAAGCTTTAGAGAACACCTGAGGAGATCCGATCAGTTAGATCTGAGTTCAATCTCAAATTTCTTCTTTGACTATTAATCCTCCTTTAATATTGCTTCCCCTCATTAAATTTTTCTGTCTGTATTCATTTATATTTATGTCTTAATTGCTATAGTTTGCTCTGAAGTGTTTCATCAATAATCATTCATTATTATCTTTAAATGTTGGCATATTATCCATGCATGTTACTTTTTTCCATCAAGTAAAACCTGCACACATCTATTACACCATGTAACTTACAAGTATTATCAAGAGGCTTTTGTTACAAATTCACCATAAGAAAAACATTATCTGAACAGTGTGTACTCTAAGGCATGTCAGAGCAGGTGATTTTCACCCAGGTAGGAAATAGAGTTATTTCCTCACACATTAGTAGAGAAGCTGACAGGCTATAGAATGTACTGCACTTGAACACACTAATGGTCAGTGAGAACCCCCCACCCACCCAATCCTCCCACCCAATCCTCCCCGACACCACCTCTACAGACACCAAAGGAGTAGGAGCCATTTATAGATCCTTTCCTCTTGTCTCCTCTCGCCAACATGTTCACCTGCACTTAAAAATGCTCAGGTATGCTGCAGATATCACTCCAAGTGGTGATATTTTACCACAGAAAGAGCAAAAACCTTGTGATTCACATTAAATTTTGTTTTTACTTAAAACAATACAAGAAGATTTTTTGGCTTTGTTTTCCACAACACAACACAAACATTTATCATGCACATGAAATATGTTCTTGTTAGCCTTAATACAATTAACTCAGAAAGTGCATTAGATTCACCATGAGAGGAAAAACAAAACTCTAGAGGATTTAAGTGAATCTACATGATGCTCTAATTTATAAAATTTAATATTTCTTCTCGCAAAGCAAGAATATGTATCATACCCTCCTCTTTCTCCTCCTCCTCCACCACCCGGCTTACAGTGCCACAAAGGACTACGCTCTTGAAGAGAAACAGATCCAGGATATCGGATTACATGTTCCTCTGGGTACAATTATACCATATCTCTGTAGTAACAAGTGGCTTAGGTAAAGGGACAAGAGGACAACCTCTCGAGTGAAACAATTTAGCTGTCATGAGTGTGTGGCAGGACCCAGTCCTGTTTGGGAAGCGGCCTGATCCCCAGAGTCCAAAGATAATCGTGTCCAGCCCAAAGAACCAATAAATCAATCTGGTTTAACAACTGCCTTTCATAGACCTCGGTTTAGCTTTATCAACAACAAAAGAAACACCACTATGTTCTTTCTGAAACAAGCTGCGGTTAGTTTTCACCACATGACAAACACAAACGTCAGTGCAGGAGAAGCATTTAATCTGATCATTTCTCTGAGTGTTTCTCTTCAATCTTCAAGCTAATTAAAAATGATAGATTTGTTATTGCTAAAGATGCACTGTTATTGCTGCTTGATAAAACTGATCAAGACAGCAAAAGGACTATAAGTTTTACTCCACCATCACCTCCATGGCCGTGCACTCACAAGGCTTGTTTATTCATTAGACTTTTAATAAGCGGAGGTATCAGAGCAGACCCATGCTGGGATTGTTTGTGACTCACTAGGCGGTACTGTAAAGCTAACAGGGACTGGCAGCACCTGTGCCCCCACATTCCAGCTGCCAGCACTGTGCTGCGGGGCCCAGGAGAGGCACATTAGTCGGGGTTGCGGCTGGAGCTCCGCTAGCCTGGTCATGCTGGGGAAATGTCAGCCGCGAAACCAGCCAGGTCCACTGAGCCCTGAGCCTGGCTCTGGCGCCCAGCATGACTCTGACATGATCATGGACGGCGGTTGTGACACATGTAAGCAATGACTCCACACAGCTATCTGATCAGCATTACGCCACTGTCAGAAGGCTCTGACTACAGGAGCGTGATGAGAGCTGTGATAGGGCTGCCTCTCTCATACGGGTCAGAGATGGAGGCGGCCGGTCCACCTCCCTCAAAGTACTCAGTGCAACACACACCACCATGGACAGTGTTTGACGTGTATGAGAAGACATGAAATATCTTTTCATAATTCCATTCATTCATTTCCATTAATCAATTTATTTATTTCTCACTTGATGTATTTATTTTTAATGAACACACAAGTAGGATTTAAAATACACCGGGAGCAAAACAAGCATTATTTGTCATAAGCTTGTGTGTGCATCAACCATCAATCACTGCCATCACAATTGCCACAGTCTGCTGTCAGGGCCTATTACCGCTGAATTCATTTCCCTCAATTAATTCAAAATCTAACCCCTTGGCAGCCACCAATGTATGTTTTTTTATATCCATCCACCCACCTATTTGTCAAAATGGACTCAGTGACAGTACAGTAATGCATTCATTATAAAAATGAGAAACAATAGTGCACACATACCATTAATTAACTCAACATTTAGAAATAACAAATATACTGCAAAAGCATTTCTGCATAGATTGTGTTGGCCACAATATTTTGGACTATTTATTTGGATACTTGCAGAATTCACCCACTGTTAAGTACTTTTCCCAAAATCGGTAAATTCAGACTTTAGAGAGGAGTTGCTGTCTGATAATAATGTTTGCTGACCCCATACACCTTTGATCAGGGATGCAACGGTAACCAGTTTCGTGATAAACCACAAAAAAAATCCTTGCGGTATTATCAAAAGAATACTTTCCAGCATTAACGAAAGTAAGAATGCATCATGAAGCGTGGTCATATTTTGGTATTTATAAGGGTGCTGAGGGAAACGTGACCCAAAATGCTCATCCTGTTTGCATGCAGTGAGCAAATTGCTGAAAAAAAGGGGAAAACACTTCAAATTTTATAAGTCAACTTTGTGACCATGTGAATGACAGGTAAGTTAACTTTTAGCTCAATGCTTGCAGGGAATTTGTAATGTGGGATTTTTTTTGCTAAATGTTGCTAGCAGGTTGGTTCTCAGTAACATAAACTGAAGCTTTTAGTGTTACTCACTATCATCTTACATTGTTCTCTTGATGTATGTGTTGTGTGTCTGCAGACTGTGTAACATGTTACAGAATGGAGTCTAACCACTGCTATTATTGTATTAAACATTATAATTTTCATGTTTATTCAAGCAAATAGTGCATAGTGTTGCTATTTTTTTGTGTGTTTTCCAATGTAGAAGTGATTTCAGTGCCTGTATCAGTATTTAAGCACATTTAACAACACTAGCAAAATACTGATAAATGTGATCATCGCGGTCACTATGATCATGATGAGATTCTCAAACCATTTCATCTTTACCTTTGATTTAACTCTTGTCTTGATTACACTGAGCTTATAAAGCCAAAGCCCACACATGAGATCCCATCAGTCATATGAGAAAAAACAAAGAAATGTCATCAGAGTGTATTACTGTCTGATCGTCTGTCTTATCTAAATCACCCCCCTCGTACAGACATGAACATAAACAGAAAAACAGAAAGAGTCCATAATTAATAAACAGCACAAAGCGCAACTATCCTTATCACAGAGGCTACTGTATCCTATTTAACTACTGTTTTGTCTGGAGGAGGACAAGGAGACTTTCATGCCTAAAATATGGTGTTTAAATTAATTAAGTGTGAACAAGATTTAACTTCAGGATATCATTTGAAAGTATAATTGCCCATTGGGATTAAAATGAACTCGGTGGGCTGTAGTGTCACCCCACTGAGCTCCCCATGTTGGGAAATGTCCAGTTTTAAAGATTAATTTGCATCGTTGAGGAGAAAGTCTTAATCTCAATCTTTAAGGACATTAAAAGTAGAAGAAAAAAAGAAAAAAGGGAACTTGCTTGCAATCAGCTGCCACTTGACTATAATATTCACCATGCAAAATCCACGATTACATTTTTTTCTTCCCGTGCATGATTCCAATCGCTTTAGTGGCTGTGTAGGGAGCATTTCACCGTGCATATTAATTGCACAGGGGGCTTTGTCATGTGAGGGTCACAGCAGCCATGTGAGCTAAGCTGGGTCATTTAAACTGGGAGTGCAGCTTTGTGAGCCTGCTGTGCACATCACGACCTCAGTCAGAAGGCACAGACATGCAGAGATAGGGTTCTGGTGTATTTACAAGTTCAGTAATAAATACCAATTTCTCACCAGCACCTGCAGAACTCATGCGTCTAAGCAGCTCACAATAGGATTAAAGTATGCCTATTAGACTGTGTTTATTACAGATTACAAAGTTAGGCCAGCCAATTATTTTGACTCACTTGTAGTATGAACTTAATGGGGTTTTTTTTTTATTATTTTGTGAAAATTCCTGAATAAACTGGTGATGCACCATTAAGGGAGTAAAAATTCTCGAATTTGTTTTTTGCTCAGTTTGCACCATGTGTTATTATTCTTCGCTCTTGTAAATGTGAAACCCCTTTTCTCAACACATATGTGTGCTGTTTGAACCAAACTGTTTAATTTGCTTCCTGTGTGCTGCCTTTGCCACAAGTGTTGGTTGACATGAGCTCATGTGACATTTGGGAGGAGGGACGGGCACGAGTCGTGGCTGGTTAAGCATACAGCAATGACTCAGCTTGATGATGTGTGGGACATTTCTCGCATCTCTCTAGGCAAACAGCTCCAAAAAGCTCCTAACATCTCCTGGACTAGAAAAAATGAGATTGTCTTCCCATTTATTTCAAGGGGCACAAATTTTGAAATAGAAATGTCATGCGTTTTATGTGTTGTTTTGGAACATGTGCATGTTTCGATGTCTTTTGTCAGGGTTCTAGCAAACCTCTAAAGGGAATTTAACTGATAATAATCCAAACTTGGTTTTGAAATGAGAGCAAAGTGGAGTGCTTGGTTGAGTCATATTATACACAAATGTCTAATAAGATTTTATACTTCTGTACCAATAATAACAACCAGGGGCTTGGAATATACATTACAAATTATATATTTTTTTGTGCTATCTACATCATAAAGCCACACCTGCAGCAACTCTATGTCCTTGAAATAATTACACTTCCATTGTTATGGGGGTCATAATTCATCCTCGTTGTCCTGAACTTTCCTGCATGAAAAAAAAAATCTCAATACACTCACGCTAATGTCCATAAAGCATCTTTTTTTTTTTTTCTTTTTTTACAGTGGGAAGCATGAATTAGGTCCCACTCAGTATGTAGAAGTGATATCCAGATCCTGTGATGTGTCCTTTCCAGGCACACCTAACAAGTTTGCCCATTTCTGATTAGCTCAGCAGAAACTGTGATAGTTTACCTTGATAAATTAGAGGAGGCAAGATTTAATGAACGGAACATGGGGGTCACCTTTGTTTCTTGGGGTGATACAATAAGAAAAAAACAAACAGATTTTTCTTACTGCCACATGCCTCTCCTTAATAATCAGATTTCTCATCCTCCTTGTAATAGAGGGTGCACAGAATCTCATTACCTTCTCTAGCTGAGGGGAGAGAGGCAACACTTTTTCTTTGACTTCCTCTATAAACTGGGGAGGGGAGGGGAGGGGAGGGGAGGGGAGGGGTAGCTGGTAGAGAAAACACGGGACACACAGAGTTCTGCTTATTTGCACATACATCGACATCCCCTTACAGATATGTAAATGACTCAGGCAAAACCCAAATGCTAAAGTCTACACCATTAGTTTTCCACTTCATAATCTCCACATGGGGCCGTTAGAGGGATAATGTACCATACAATACATGGTTTACTTTTAATTAATAGGGAAAACGTATTTTGAAACGAATATTAAATCTAGATTAATGTGGAAAACCTCCCAGCTCTTTGTACATGTAATGCTCTGCTCCTGTTAAAGAAAGAGAGAAAACAGCTGAAGCGGTCCACTTGAGGGAGAAAAAATATTAAATTTTAAAGAGGTGAAATTCTTAAATGTGACAACGGGAGATTACAAATTGAGATTACACTTGTGTTGTCATTGCAGAAGAGAAAAAGGTATGCTGGGATTGAAAAAAAAATGCTTAAACTCTTAATGTATGATTTTCTAAACTGTTGAGCTTCAGTAGATACTGGATTTTTTTTTTCAAGTTTTTAATACTCTTATCTAAATGTGAGTGAACAAATATGCTTGCTGTATGCAAATGTGTGTCCATTATTACTGCAACAATCCAAGACACTGAAAAATACTGTCCAGAATATTCTCCGTAATAATATAAAAGGTACTGCATGCTCAAAAAATTTGCTGAAACATGGCAAACTCAAGGCCAACAAGCAACAACAGACAGGCATATTAACCTGAATGTAACATTATTTAGTATAATCAACACAATGTAGTTTTCCAACTTTACACTTTTTTAAACAGCTCACCACATTCCTGATTTCCCAAATTAGGGGGCGGGGCTAGGGGTCATAAACACAGAGCTTGCATGCATTAATTACGCATCAAAAAAATAGCGACATAAAAGGAGTTTGTGTTAAAATGTTATTATCGTAATAATTTTGACAGCCGTAGTGACGGTATGATTGAATATGCCAATTGAATTTAAAACACACAGTACAGCTGTATGACATGTATGAGAATTTTATTGACTTTGCAAGTATTTCGTCTCAAACCAAAGTCCATGAAAGTATAATCTTTGATCTAATGATGGCGCTACACGAGGGGAAAAAAGTCAGAGAATCACCAAAGTCAGACAGATTCTTCTAGAAAACATGAGTGTCTGTGTGAAATATCATGGCAATAAATTTTAACAGTTCTTGTGAAGCTTCAGTCTGGAGCTAAGCGGTTGACTGACTTGTTAACTAAGATTGCCGTCCTGCAAGCCATTTCACTAGCATGGCTAATAAAAACAAATATTCACTGATTTAGGCTTCTAAAATATAAAGTTTTTGCTTGACACTCTTTGAAATCATTTTTAATTGAGTTTGATAATGTTAGATTGCCCTCTAGTAACCTTTAATTAAGGCTATTCACAATCTTCATGAGTTTTTACATTTATAGAAAAAATGATTGCAAAATGAATCATATAAAAATAAGCTACAGAAGAATCAATAATGAAAAGAATCATAAGTTGCAGCCTGATTTGAGTTTAATATCCCACATTTTAATTTCAAAAGAATACAAGATTATTAAACATCAGAAAAAGACTAGATAATAACTGTTTCCAACAGAACATCTGCTCAGAATTATATTTCATTGTACAAGATATAGCAATCGTCAGTGTCATGCTGACTTAAATGCAAGATCTTTAAAAACAGAAATGTCCATATAGGACATCCATTCTAACATCCTACTGACAAAGGCCCCTGCAGTGATTGCAGAGGTTTGGTACATCAGTCTTCTTCTGGTGTTTTAAAAAACATCTGTTTGATCTACTTTGATCATCCTTCCATCTGACAGACCACAAAGTAAAAGCAAAAAGGACAGCTCCTCCATCGCCCGAGTGGCACAGTACAGTATAACCCTCGGCGCGCTCTGCTCTCTCCAAATGCCAGACTTTATTGCCAGGTTGAGCCCTGGTTAGACCAATCTGCACTTCTTACATCCCCCGTCCCCACGTCCTTTGTCATAAATTCATCTTTCCAACATCACAAACTCCCTTGATCAATACACTGCTCCAGTCCTCCTTTAACTTACAAGCAAACATGTCGGACCAGCCTTACAGCAGAGGGGATGTTTGTTTATATTTCTGTAACTGATGGCACTTTATGTTCGCCGTACAAGAGGCTCTTCTTTTATGAGCACATGGAGTGTTCCCACTCCCCTAAGCAGGAGGTGACAAAGCATTTAGCAGCTCCTCCGCAGTAAGTGACACATTTGGCTTCAGTTTGCATTAAGCACAACAATTAATGGATGTTAATTCTTAATTATGCTAATTTCATTTGAAACTGGCTGTGAGGTTCTAACAGGGTGGCTGGGCGAGAGGGGGCTTCTTTGACGACATGGGCTTGTTGTTTTCACTGGTAATGCTCCTAGCACATTCACATGTCTTCTGGTGTTAGGGACCCTTAATGAGGACGGAAGTTCAAACATGACATGCTCTCGCCTCGTAAAATAATTGGGCTGTTTTTTTATCTGTCAAAAAAGAGAAAAGAACAACAAAATAATGTAATTGATTTGCATGTATCCCTACCAAAATTTAAACACCATAACTGTGAACACATAAACAGTGGTGTAACTGGGACTGAAGGTCTTTCAACACAAAATTATGCTGTGCGAAACATGAAACAATAAACTGCTCAGTTTTAAGTCTGAAAAAAAAATCAGTATAACTTAACAACCTATATTTTTTAATAATATAATGAAATGATTCTATCAAGGCATGTGAATTAGCACATATTTTTCTGTCTTGAGTGGATGAGGGTTTGAGTGGCCAATGAAATTTCAATCTGCCTTATTAACTCATCTTTTCCTGTTCAACCGAATAGGGACAACAAAGTTTCACATTAAAAGAAGGGCAGCTGCTATTTTTTTCACACTTTAAAAGCAATGATAAATTGAACCTCAGTTTCATCTCGCTTTGACCATTTTGGTTTAGATTTTTATTGTTCGAGTTCATCCCATGTCTGTCCAGTCATAGCTTCACACTCAACATCATAATTCCCCTGAGGAACACAACAAAGCGGTCTGTCTGGTGGGTAATGTACTGTACACATGTGCTGTAATGAGATACAATTGAATAAGACCAAATTGTGTGGACAACTTAGTGTATCTAATTTTCATATCTTTTTTGCTGTATGCAGTTTCAAAGCAAATACTTATAAAAGCTTGATGCTTGTGTCAGAAAAAAATGTGTCTGTGTGTTTCATAAAAGTGTGCCATCTTATTAGCGTAATTCCCCAACCAGAAACCTGCAAAATGTGCACTTTTGATTTTACAGTTCCATAAAATGTCTCTAATTCTCTTGTATCTGGGGTATTCGGTGAAAATGAACAAGACATGCTTCGCAATGTTAAAGACTCTGGCAGTTGGAATATTTCACCTGACACGAGCTGTGCAAGTCGTATGGCACTACCAACCACAACTGGGCCATTAAATATATGTAAATGAAGAGAAACACAAGAGAGCTGGGTATAATAGCACGCACAAGGGAGAGATGGATCCTGGGTAGTGATTAATTTATTTGATGATGCCTCTAGTGAGGAATTTTAGGTCACAAATGAAGTGACAGGATGACAAATTACCATTTTAAGGAATTTACTGGGAATCATTAATGAACAATTGTAAGGTAGTTTACAGCAGGCAGAGAAGATGGAATAAATTTAGATCTCCTTCCTTATCTGAAATAAATTATTTTATTCTTTTAAGTATATCCTTTCAGAAGTGTCTTGTTACAAATGCAGCAAGGAATTCTAATGGAACGGTGGATTTATTTGAAATGCACAATTAAATGGCTGTTTGGTGGGATGTAAAAAATTGGTTGAAAGCAGATAAGGAGCAGTAGTTATTAGCTTAGTTACTGGGATAAAGACTGCCACACTTTAAAGTTTCTTATCTATAGAGTCACTCAGAACTATGCTCTTCACCACTTCAAAGAATAAAGCTATCAGGTCACATGCAATGAACACAGTGATTTAGGATGTCCTATCATGCTGTTTCTAACTAGTTAAAAATGATTACACTGTAGATTAACACATATAATGATGCTTCATAATTTCAAGCACATGTCCAATAAATCAGAGGATTATGCAGACTGATAAAAAGCCTGGAATATTTCTTATAGGAAGAAATATATAGATTGCTTCTGGCATCTTTTAAACATTTTGGCTTTGTCACTGACAAAATAAATCAATTCATTAATTAAAATTAAGTTCATGTGTATCATGGTTTATTTAAGTGTTAAAGGAGACAGATGCTCTTTCAAGAGTCGCTGTCAAGCCTGTCTGTCCTGCTCACTTTGCTGCCTTTAAATGGCTTTTAAAAGCCAGTGGTAAAGGAGAGCTGAGATGACAGGAGGAATCTTCACTGTGTGTATTAATTCGACAGATTCCTTGATTCCCCTCCTGGGCGCCTCTGGAGGACCCAATGCTTCAGCGACTTGATGGTGCATTACAGTAGGTGTGACAAATATCTTTGGTTTGGAAGTGCTAGTGCTGTGTTGCTTCACAGATGACATGTCACTGGATGTCTAAAAACACTCATAATTGCACTTTCCAAAAAGGAAGCAGCGTCCCAATTTGGCCCGAGCTGCAGTGATCCCTCCTTGAGAGGACACTTATATATTTTATATGTGGAACATCATGCTTGAGGAGCAGATTTCACTTTGATTAATGAATTTAAAAAAAAAGGATTTTTAAAATTATAATTGGGTGGTATATTTAGCTGCTAAATCTAACATAATTTAAGTGAAACTGCTATTAATGTTAATATTGTTGGCTTTGAATTATACATTTATTTGGGTAAAGCTGGCATTACTAGAAAGAATTAACTTCAATTCTCTATTTATTTATATGCTGTGATGGCGCCCCCTACATTAGTGTTTTTCAAGAGGTAATTGGCTTTGATTGGGGCAACAGTTCTAGAAGATGGTTCTAAAAATAGACAGAAAATGTTGGTAGGTTATTGTATCTCTGAGTTGAGCATTTTTCTACATTTTTCCACAACTATGTATGTGACTCTCTAGGTCTATACATTATGTTGTGCTGATTATGACTGTTTTGATAGTCTGAGGTCTCGCTACAGAAATTTCCAAAGTCTTAAATCCTTCCTTATCTCAGTTTTGAAAGATAGGAATCCAAAGTTAGCATAGCATTGATTCTGTCCTTGATTTAAAATACCTGTCAAAAATGGCACTGCAACAGTTAAATCCGTATGACAATAATAATGAAGATGGAGAACAACGTAAACACAAAAATAGCATAATCCATTGAAGTGGTGTCAACAGGCTTTTGACCACAGCAGCCCCGGAAATAAAATACCGGAAAAGCTAATGTTGCCTGTTTCAGAAGCTAACACTAAAGCTAGCCTGTTGGAGAGGCTAACACTGACATTAGTCTGTTAGCTTTGATGTATTGTTTTTTTTTTCGATATTTACATTTACAGTAACCCCCCCCCTTTTACAGATACAGTTAATGCCTCTGACATATCAAAGCTAAAACTGAACACTTGTGTTTTCTTGTCCATTATTCTTTAGCAGGCTGGCCACGCAGTAAGAACTGTTCTGTATTGAGGCCTTATTGTCCATTACCATATCTTGACACATTAAAGAGAGACAACAATTACAATTTAGATACCTCTTCCAACAGGGATATTAACCATCTATATATGATACTATATGAATAGCAAAGTTGCCTGACAACTTTCTTATAAATAACATTTTCTTGATGCACTTCTCTTGGTTTATGTCATAAAGAAGCAGTGCACCAATATTCCTTTCTTTGTCTGAAATTGCATTGAATCAAATATCACAGAGGAGCGACTTGGTTTTTCTATGATAGATCAGGGTTACTTTGCTCACAAGTTTCCTTTAGATTAATTACATGAATGATTACTTTGCTCAGAAAAGCAACATAAATCTGGCAGTAACACAACGGTCTATCACAACTCACTGGTGCAGACACAGTCTATTTGTGCTCACTATGCAAGTTTACATTGGAGGGAAACGTGGCAATTGGGTGCTGAAATTGAAAAGTCTTCTTTGAGGGGCTAGCTCTACAGAAGAATGAGCCATTTCTCTTGTTCTCTTTCAACAGCCCCCAAACCCCCTGCCCCCCCCCATCAGCTCCCCCAAAAAACAAAAACTCAATGATTTACTGATAATCTCATGGGGTGGTTTATCATTTGTCAAGAAGTTTAGTGAAATGGTTGAAGAAGAAAACAATGAATGTTTCTCTTTAATGATTAATTTTAATAATTCAGTTTTGAGAGCAAGCCTGAATGTTTTCAGCGGAGAGGTAATAAATTTAAAGTTGTACTTGGCTGCAGTTATTCAGCTGACAATGACATTACAAAAATATCTGCTGTACCCATTTAAACTTTAAGCACAATCATTTCTTATTGTTAGTGAAGCATCTTATGATATCTGTTCTTGAAAGGTGCTACAAGAATAAAATCAATAATTTATTGTTATACATCTTAGAGATATAAACAGACACTATGAATGGGGAAACACAACAAATAGACAGACAGCAAATAAGATAGACAGTTTTGCTGTCTATAGAGTAGATATGAAATCTGTTTCTTCACTGCAAGGCCTTGTTTTTATTTTTTATTTTTTTAGCAGTAGGGCATGGATACTGTACCTCTGCATAACCTCTGACCAAACATCTTTGGTGTCACAACTGAACGCATGAGTGACCAGGATAATGTTCACACCCTGCATTGGATACACACTGCATGTACCATGAAAGTGACTATGAGCTTCTTTCCAGATTGTGCCCAATTTCATGGCACTATACACACAGGGCATTAGTTGATCACACTGATTTGCTGTATACTTGGTGTTTTTTATGTACTTCAAGGCACTGTTAGCATTAGCATACTTCACCATGGATAAGAATGCCAACATGACGAAAAACTTGCATTATGAGTTCTGCAATGAATTCTGTAAGCAGGACTCACTGCACTGATGTATATAAAGACAACATTAAAGCAACATCTATCACATGTATCTCTTGTGTTTTAAGGCTGGGATCGTCCATATTTAATGGCAACCTGAGAACCTACCCAGGAGATCATCTCTTTCAGTGATGCAAAAAACAAAAAAAAGGCTATTCCCTCTCTTTCCTCCTCTCCTGCTCTTGGCCTTTGTGGCCAGAATAATAAGCTGAACGCAAGTGATGTGTGTGGTTGTGGTTTGATTAACCTCTGCTCCAAGCTGTTGCTCCACACACAACATCATTGCCTATTGACCTGCAGGTGCTCAGAGGTAGGGCCGTTGCAAAGGTCTGCAGTTGTGGGACTAGCAGTGGTAACAGGCCCCGGCCTAATTGTCTGTTCTTTGTAAGCTGAAGTTATTGGCAGGTGCCACTGTCTCAACCGTCCTAGCTCCGGCAAAACGAACCAAGGCCTGCTAATTGCAATGGCCTTTTCATCATTTCAAATCAAACACCTTCATACAAGCCAGGAGAGGCAGCATCCTCTCAGACCATTAGTGAAGTACTGTAAGTATAGTGCTGAGCTCAGAGCTGGGGAGGCGCATCACCACCACTGGCAGCAGCACCACTCCCAGGATATTACGCACTCTCCCTCTCTAGCTATGGGAGTATTTAGCACACAGCCTCATTGACCTCCTCTCTTTCCTTACCTGAATGCCATAACCTGATTTTACCAGTCATTTATGAGACTGGTTGGCAGGAGAGGGGATATGAGCTCGGATGGTGGGTGTAAGTGGGGATGTGATGGCGGTGTTTCATGGGGCTGGATTGTAAGGGAGGGCAACTGGTCCTCCTGACAAGAGATCAATACTGTCCTCAGAGTGGCTGGAGTCAAGCTGCTGGGTCTGACAGGGGGCCGTGTGGCGTAATTGGATCAGGGGGCGCAGCAAGTCGTCTGCCCACCCCCCTTCAGTACTGTCACAGCTGTCACATGTCATCCCCCTGCACTGCTGTCACCCCAGGAGGCTAGTGGTTCTCTTTCTCTCCCCTTCCCCTTGCACCCATGCAAATGTCCACTTAGCAGATGAATGCTGCTGATATTAGGCACATTCTTCATGCTTTTATGCAAAAATAAAATCTATGTCATTTGAAAATTTCATGGAAATAAAGTAGCCATTTATGCCGAGCCAAAAGAGTGAAACCGCCTGTAAAAAGTGAAAATGGTTTGGTTTAGCTTATTAAAAATGGAGAGAAAATAAAGCTTTGGAAAAACAAACAATGAGGGAGGTGAGGATTAGAGGGAATAAAAAGAGGGGAAAAAAAGTAACTTTATAGACAACATACAGTAATGAAAAATCTCTCACCTCTATATTACCTCATATAACTCTCCAGTAACACTAAATCCAAAACTATTGATTGACTGATGTGTAAGCCAGCAGAATGTCTTTATATTGAACCCTGCATTGTGAGGTGGTGGCTGTTTTCCGATAAACATTGCAGCACCATTGTCAGTACAACTTCAGCTGATAGATCCTCAAACAGAAATGGACAAAAAAGATGTCTGGCATGTTAAGTTTCTTTATTTTAAAATGAACAGCAGAATCACTTTAATCTGTCATTTTTCAGAATAGCACAAGGGAGACGATGATCGATTTCAGTGGGAAAGACTGTGTGCTGTAAAAAGACAATAATTGAGATAATGATTGTCTGCTGTTAATCTCGCCAGTGAGGACTTCCAGCCGAAAGCCCTATAAAAGCAGTGTTCTATTCAATTCCTGGAGGCAACTGAGCCTGTTTTGTCCAGCATGACTTACACACTTCCCAAATCTTCCTGTTTGAAAGCTTCAGTAATTGTTACCATTTCATCAGAAGCAGCCGGAGCGCATTTGGGATAATCACACATCATGTGATGCGACAGAAGTGGATATTTCTGACCGCAGACATCACAGAGCTGGGAGGATTAAAGACTGGTTAAACATTAAACAGGAATCCATATGTAAATTTACAGCCCTAATTAGGAGATGCTGTCTGTGATGTTATCCTCCAAGAGACTCTCTGCCCTCAATTTTCACACACTTAATCAAATTAAAAGCTTACGAGCAGCATGATTATCGGATTATCATTGATACATGTAACAATTCCTTTTAGTTTGGGCAAATAATGGGTGGATTCTGGTACAATCTATTCAATGGCTTAACTCACTGTTGTAATTTTTAGATGTCTATGGTTTGGGAAGGGGAAAAGAAGAAAAAAAATCTCTTTTTTCATGTTGGCTTTAATTTATTTTACAATTTTTTCAAACAAATCTATCTAATTTTATGTACTCAAACATTCATTTACACACTTACACATGGATTGATTTTCTAATCGCATACAAAAGTCCCCTTTTTTTCGTATTTCTGTCTCTTGTCAGGAGAGGATTTGATGTAGACATCTGTTATGGCACACTTCATATGGCCCTGCTTTGATCATGAGGCCTGAGGACTCGTGGCCCTCATGGCTGAAGAGGCTTTTCACACAGACAGAACACGTTTCACATATGTACACGCACGCGCATGCACTGCGAGGGCTAATACACTTAAAGAACATGCACGAGTGAACTCACATAAACACACGGGTGAAGCTGAATCACTGTTACACTGATCTATGACAGCAAACCCTCCTTCTGGGACTGCACGTTCACCTTGGCAGTCTCAACGGTTCAGCAGCCCCAAGGATGTGGTTAACAAATCGGGAGAAAGCTCACCAACTTCAGGGCGGTCGCAGTCTTGTGCTAAGTGATCTGTATTCCCAGTGAATCTGCTGTTCCTTAACCCTGTGAAATTAAGAACACTTCCTGAAACGCACCCCCAGACCTCTAACATAATACGAAATTCAAAAAGCACCATGCATCAGTGTCCTTGTGTAATGTAAGAGGGGAAAACTCTGAGCAGAGCTTGGAATTTTGTTCCCCAAACATTACTGGAGAATTCTTACATATACAGCAACTCCTTTCTTACCATGCCACAATTTGCAAAACAAGAAGAGGCAGTTTCATTTATGTTTTTTTTTTCCTTCTGTCTCTCAATTTTAGAGGCTCTTCTCCACAGTAGGAATTCCACAAGGCTATACCCAAGTTTTGTCAAAGTGTTTTGTAGACATAATTTACCAGATACCTCCTGCTGTAAGACAGTTAACAGTAAAAAGAACAAGGCTCTCCGACTATCGAGGAAAGTAAAGATTGGCAGGTGAAAGTGAGGCTTACAGGCTGACCTACACACAAGACCTCTTCATCCGTGACTCATAATCACTACTCTGGGGGAGTCACATGGTCTGCTAAAAGGCAGCCAAAGCCATTATGGGGGTGCTTAAAACTCCACTTAAAGATCACTTTATAGGCTATTACTTTAACTGTGGTTAGGTATTTACATGACACCTCCAACAGCTTTTCGGTTTGGTAATACATTTGCTCGAGAGCAGAGCATCTTATGTGACTGTCTGCTGTGAAAAAAGTAGTCAACATCCAGGCAATCACAATATAAAGGTGCAGCGTATTTCTGCTTGTCTGATGGACATCCCACTGCTGTATTAAAGGATAAGAAGATAAAAGGCCAACTATTCACAGATTTGTAGCACAAGTTTATTCTAAATATTATTGCATGTATAGTCATAAACAAAATATATTATTTTATACAGCACTATCACAAAGCCTGAAAAGGTGTCTTTTTTAATTTTCTTGAAGGACATTTGTATGGTGGCATGAAATGCTGCTGCTGATGCATTGTGCATTACATGACCTGGGCCCGGTCCCCCAGCAGAGTAAGCTTGGATCAGTGGAGACAGCCCCCTACCCTGAGGTCAGCCATGATTGCGCGACCGCACGGCTCTGAAATGACGCGGAGCCAAGGCGATGGTGTGTAAATAAAGGGAGAGAATTGCGAATCTTGTCATGGCTGCGGCGACCAGCGCAGCTCAAGCAAAGATGGTTGCCCGCAAACCTGACTGGGAGGTGGTTTGTTGCTCGGCATGGAGGTGGCTGGCTGGCTGGCTGGCTGGCTGGCTGACTGGCTGGCTGGCTGGCTGGCTGGCTGGCTGGCCGGCTGGGGAGGAGAATGACTACCATCACCATGTTCCTCTCACAGCCTCCCTCTGGCCTGACAGCTCAGGAGGCAATTCACTCGGCTGCTCACTGCTGACATATGACTTAATCAACCCCATGTGCACTAATGAATGGCCATATGAAAACAATTAAAGCTATCAAAGTGGCCATGGCAGGTATTCTGCTGTTAACAATTCAAGATTTTTTCTCAGCTGCTTAATCATATCAGGGAAAGATTACAGAGACATGCAGGAGATGACTCCGGTCGCTGACAACTTCCAATTACAACTTTCATTTTTCCATGATGCTTTGAATGTATGCCTGATAATCACCCTAAATTAAAGGGCCATTATCAGCCATTTTCTTACAATTAAGCTACAGATGGATCAAGATTATTATTTTACTTCAATATTACAATATCCTGCTCTGTGTGAACCTCCTGCATTGTGCAAATGTCTCCCCAACAAAGGATTACAATCAATTAAACGTTTATGGAAATGGCATAGCTTCCTGTAACACCAGGCTATTTCCCCAGGCATTTTGCACCTGATACATTTTCAGACATTTGATGACGTTCCTGGACATTTTGATAAATACTGACATGGACAGGACAAAGACAAGGCAATTGCATGCATGTCTCAATTGCAGAAAATATCTTTTGTTTCACTAATAGAAGATTCAATAATAATGGGCCACTCAAAGAATAATTATGACGATTACGTGTTTAATTTAAAATTGATTCTTCTGAAGGGTAAACACTGTTTTTGACTTTATCTTCTAATTTTTACAAGCAAAATTAACTTGTGACGTGTAAAAGCAGGTTTTTTTTAAGATAAACAATTTAATTTTATTATGAAACATAAATGGAAGCAAAGACAGGTAATATAAAAGCTGTTTTGTGCTGAAAGTGAGATGAACAGTTTTAGTTTCCTACAACTTAGTTGAACTTTTGTGAGCCATGCTTCCAACCCACAGCCTGAAATATGCAAACAGAGTAAACAAAGTTTGTGAATTAGTGTAAGGAGAAAGCCCATAGGTTGAACTGGCAGACACCTTTACAACTGAAAAGATTCATATTCCCTGCTTCCCATTCATATCTGTGTTTATGCATAATAACATATCATATTATATGACTCAGTTTAATCAACAGGATTTACATGAAGCTCACTCCTTTTCTGATAGAGTTTGTCTAATATGAGTGAGGCCACGTGGAGAGGCTGTCAATGTTTGCCAGTGGGTTTGCTCATGGATGAGACTATGATGAACATCTCATCTCCCTGTATGAAGCTTATTTTAGTTCACAATAAAAACCCCACTGCCTCTCAAAATTGTTGAATATTTCGCAAAAAAAGATGATTTTGCACATTTAATATAGAGTATTTGTAAAACCTCCAAACTGTAAAATAGAAGTTATGAATTGTACATATATTTCCCCTGTGATCTAGCCATGGTACTACTCTATCTTAAAAAGGGGAGAGCTAGCAGTACTTTGATGCCTTCATGCTCTTTCTCCATTCAACATTGCATTATTTCAAGAATAAACCTTGAAGTGGTGCTCCCATTTATACATCTGTATGCTGAGAGAAGGTCTATAATTCACGCTGCTACTCAGAAAAAAGAAGAGTTTTGATAAACAGCATGGTTCATTCCATAGTAATTCTTTATTCAACTGGCATATAATGGAAATTTCAACAGTCATAGCACATTAACCTCACGTGTGCTTTCTATGAGACCCTCTTTGATACATTTACATGCATCCTGACCGCAACTCTGTTACGTGAATTATTTCATTTCCATTTTTTTCTCACCAGCTTGACCTTCCTCTTGAAAAATAATCACGACTGTTATGTTGGAATATTTAGTCATAGTGATTATATAAATAATGAATTTCTTGAGGATGGAATATTCTCATTGGCCCACGTACAGAAAGCATGTCACTGTCTAGTTACACACAGTATGATACAGGATTCATATCCAGAGTGTTCACAACTGGAAGGTCACATTAAGTAAAAACAAAAGGAATATAGGATATAGGTATTTTCATCCAGATATCGCCTCCCATGGTAATGGGATGTGAAATGTTTGTGGTAGTGGTGTAGTGTGAAAATGTCACAACTTCAGTCCTGGTGAAGCTCACAATTGCAATTTATAAAGTGAATTCTTATTAAAGTTGTAGTCACAAACAAAAGTTCTCTTCTTTTACCAGCCAGCAAGCTGGACTGCAGATCAAGTGATAACCTTTAGATGAAGTCACTTACACATAAATCCTGACTTGTACTAAGGAAGAATGTAAGATATAGGGGAATGTTTTAGTATGTTCACTAAAATGATTTCGTTTGGACATATTTTGTGGCAATTTGATTTTCTTAAGACTAAGTTTTGTAAACATCCAAGATTTCTATGTCATAATTACAAGAATATTGTAATTTTGGCATTATTTTATCAGTCTTTGTTAGGGATGCCCGATGAGATTTTTTTTCAGCTAATTATGATTATTAATTACCTGCCTCTAAAGCTAAGACCATTAAGATAAGCAACAACTACAGATTTTATGAAAAACATTCTTGGCCTGTAATTTATTAACACCTGAGAGTAAGAAAGGTGATTAATGCTTTAAAATCCCAAAGCACGGACTTCCACAAAAATTACTCAGATCATTACTTTTCCCCTCCTCTTGGAAACTTGCAGAACATGTTGTACAAATTTCTATCATGTTTGACTTCATCTGAAACTGTCAAAAAATCCAAAGCTATGACAACATGTTTGATTCTCTCTTCATTACTACATGATTTCACCAAGGTGCGGCCCATCATGAGAGCAATGACCTTTTTTTATGGCATTTTTCTAGGCAAACAAGATAGATGTGATACCACTTAAAAGCTAAGGAACTACAGCTAAGAATTACAGTTTAACAATGTTGATTGAATGAGCAATTTATAAGTTAATAAACATAAATAAGATTAAAATGTTTAGCCACAACAACCTTCTTAAGTCTTTGAGGGTTAAAAGGTGTTGGTAAGCAGGTATTGTTTCCTTTAGACAGAGCCTGGCTAGCTGCTTGTTAACAGTTTTAATGTTAAGCTATGCTAACTAGCTGCTAGCTTCAGGATTACATTTAAATAACCAATCAGAGAGGAGAGTGTGACTCAGTGTCCTCATATAAGTCCAATAAGAAAGTAACCCTGTGGACTTTTTCTTGAGCTTTTGTTGCTGTTGTTGATCAAATCAGGCATTGTGGTGAAAACTCTGACATTCTGTCATTCATTTTAATGTGTACAGTCTGTTTAGGCTGCAGATTTTGAAAAAAAACAACAACAACCCACAGCTTTGGAGAAATGTAACCATCTCAATAAAGGATACCACACAATCAGCTAATCAGACTAAGTAGAGTGGACAACAACAGACAATAATAATACATATTTATTTATGAAGAAATAGCATTAAAAAGACCTTTTAAAGTCTATTTAATAAAGGGAAAAATATAAGAACTTACTTTATGACAAACAATAAAAATATCACTTTTTAATCTGAGCAAACCTGCAATCAGGATTTTTTTTCTGTATTTATAAATTTAGATCAGAACCCTTGCATTTCCTCTTTATGAAGTGTTATTTTTACCTCCATGTAATCAGAGCTTTACAGAGCAAACATGATCAGGCAGTGAAATGTTCTTCTATAAAAAGGTGCCATGTTTATCTTAAATGATGCTCAGTAAGCTCTGAATACTTTTGTTTCATACACACTTCATATCATTTCCCTCTTGCTTCCCTTACAGAGAGCTACAATGTCTTCTTCGTATCCCTGACAGTAGCAAGTACTTCCTCTTTCCATGACGTGGTTTGTCCTCTAAAGCAAAGTTGCTGACATTGTTAAGGATGAGTGAACACGTAACAGAGCAGCTCTTGTGATATGCTTCACATTGGACTCCATTCACACCACTTTAAAAAAATTAGTAACGGTATCCCCAGGTGTATAGTACAATATACAACTGTGTGATTACAATATCCATATGCACTGTAGGACCCCAGGTATGTAGAGGAAGATAGGAATCCTCCATACAAATATGAAAATCAACACTGTCTCCCTATTCCATATGTAATCAGTGAGCCCACTGCAGGAAGAGATATCAGCCTAGCTTTCCATTTGCTGATAGTGGCATGCAGCGACATTAGGAAATCACCCTGAATGTGCCGGGGTAGATAACTGAACATGTTGGGTGTCTACGGGAGATATATTTACACAAAACAGGGAGCAGACAGGGTAGATCTAATTGACTAGGTAGCCGTTTGCCGAGGTTGGTACGGCAGGTCTCAGAGTCGAGTGGATGAGGGGCTTACAGAGAGGCCGTCAGAGAGCAAAAGATTAGTGCTGACGTCTCTGCCACATCAATTACAACCCGCTGCTTGGCTGGGGAGAAATCCCCACCACTGTCTCTTCAAGGCCACCAAGCACAAACTGGGTGTGTCAGAGGTCATCCAGGGGAGGAAGCGCCAGGCCTTGGCCCTCCCAGTGGGAGTCACTCCTGTGGGCTGGTGGTTCAGAGTCCCCCGTGGAGGGAGGTGCCACAGAGAGTTTCACAGCAAACACCAGACCTGTCATTCACCGGAGCCACATGGTCCTGCACAGTAGGAGGGGAGTGGCAGGGATGGAGAGTATATCTTGGGCTATTTTTCACACTTTGTATTCATGTTGTTGATAGAGATGTGTAACAGTGCTCTCATATCATGTTACTTTCCTGATTCACTTCTGGATGTTTTATATTATTCAATTGATGATGATGAAGCGTTCTCAGTCCAAAATAACCACTTTAACTGTACATGCATAACAAGGTTATTTAGAATTAAAAGTAGAAGTAGTATAATAACAGTTTAGAAGTAAAGTAAGAAAAACACAATTTCCTGAATCTGTACTGCAGATTATTCTGTAAAGTTATGAGCAGGGGAAAGATTTTTTTAAGGATTTCCTCATGCTTCTTAAAAATAAAACAACTGTAGAGAAGAGGGCTGCACAATTGTTCAAATATTTGGACTTTCATCAATTAAATGAACGTATTTAACATTTAAAATAAGTGCTCTGCCCTTGGAAAACTCTGGCTGCATATCAAATTGAGTAGCAAACAGGAAATGGTGGAAATGTTTTGCCTTTACTTTTGGGGTCATGCAGCTGCGAACGCACCCTGCAGCAGCAATACAGAGCAGAAGAAGAACAGCAAGTAGACGGGCAACAGAACAATCTCATGTATCAAGCATTAGGCAAAGAGCCAGTGATTCAAAACAAGTCATCATCTCTTGTTTGGAAAAATTTATGATTTAGGGCAAGTATAATTAAGAAAGAGCATCTCATAAGCAAAGAGTGCGTGAAACTTGTTTCAGTGGTGCAAAGCAGCGTGACTGACTCATTCAACCACTTGAAGAACACCACAAACTTTGGTACAATGATTGCATTAAGGTCATTTTGGTAAAGTTTTGGTTCAATTTTATGCCTATTTTGCTTCTTGGAGATGAACTGTGATTAAGAACAAGTCTTATTTAAATGCAAGTATTTACACATAGGCATGAATGTCGCAGAACATGCAAGAGAAAGTAGTACTCTGTTTCTTTAAATCAAAGGGAAAGAAAAATATTATGTCCCTCACATTAATTAAATTTGTAAATATAAAAATTATGATTTAATATTGATTAAAAAAACTGTTATTATTGTTTTGTTCTTAAATGTGCAGCTTTTGATGTCTGTGTCATTTGGCCACACAACTGTAGAGATACGTTTAATCGACTCTTAAGTTAAACCCCAAAAAATTCTAATTCCAAACACTGCTGATTCCAAAACATATTTGAGTCTTAACAAACATGAACATGATGTCTTGGTGAGCTGGCCACCGGGCCAGAACGGCATGAGGCCATCACACAGAGTTAGCCTGCTTACTCTTTCTGCCTGCTGTTGTTGGACCAGTCAGAACCCCCCACCCCAATACATCCAGATCGGCATCCTTGCCAGTGGGGGGCTGACACCAGGCATTAGCCGGCGGGGCCTGTGATAGCACCAACACCTTCACCTTCAGCCTGAACCCCTGCCATGAAACCTCCACTACCGGGCACAGAAGCATGGGCAGGCCGAAATCCTCACACACTGTTACCTACATACTGTCATACTGTTAAACTCTATGTCTTAAGATACGCATTACTTCAGCTGCAGTATCAAGATAGCTCCTTCTATCAAAAATCCTTTAATCTTGTAAGATTTTGTTAATTTCCTACTGCAGTCTGACTCATGGGAAAGTGGGTTTTCTGATTCCATACTGTCTTTCAATCAGTCATACAGGCACTCCAGCATGGATGCAAATCATGGTGATGAGGCACTAAGAAGACCACTCCTTTGACTAAACAACTATAAAACAGGACTTCAGAGACTCAGAGAATGGGATCATAATCCCATTAACTTTAATGAGATTTATGTGATGCTCACCTTTCTTCTGTGACAACAAATTAATGATAAGCCAAAGAGAATTAAAACACTGGTAAGTGAAACCCTTCTCTTCCCCCTAAGGCTCTCTACTGGGTCCCAGCCTCACCTAAAAGCTCATGAGAATTAAGATCAAACTCCTCCTGCGTAGAGCCGAGTGAGACCAGCCATAAATTGCTAATAGACTAAATGAAACGAGGTAGGAGGCTCCTGCTCTGCAGCAATTACCCCTTAGATGTAGTCATTCATATCCCCACATGTCTCGTTCCATCAGGGCAGCGGCGGCATTTTGTCAAGCTGTCTTTGTTGCTCAGCTCCGGGTTGGTTAGAGGACTGACCATGGTACCGATACGCAGGGGAGCATTTGAAACAACAAAGTGCCATTTGACTGGCTGGCCGTTCACAAGAATGGCACCTCTTCCTGCCTTTCATGCAGCATGGGTTTATATAATCCATTATTAATCAAAGTGGTGTTTTGAAACTCAAACTCAAAGACACGTCTGCCACACTTAAACATCCTCCCTGTGTGTTTTGTTTGCTTGGCTGCCTTTTCATGAGTTTATTTATGATGCTCATGCACAATGTGTTTCTGATGAGTTGCTATTAAGGTACATCTTCATGCAGTAGTGGGTTCTCCATATTTATTTATTTTTTTTCTTTTTGGAGGGAGGCAGTGATTTATTCTAGACAAAGGACACACTGTGGGCATGAATCACTGCAGCTCAAATGAATCAAAACAACTCAAGTCCCTATCATATTACACGGCCTAAAATGAAGGGTTGATCTGTTTATTAAAAAAGCTACATCTGTGGTATAAATACATGTTTCTGGGTGGTCAGAAATATTGACTTGTATATTTTATGGGTTAAAGTTTTACAAATAAAATGGAATCACACAACTAGTTTAGTTTTTATCATAAGGTTACAACAACATTTAATGTATAATATTTAGTGCTGGGCAAGTTAACGCGTTATTTTCGCATTAACCCATCAATCTATTAACGCCGTTGAATATTTTATCGCACATTAGTGCATGTTGCTCACATGCTTTTATTTTGT
>JAPZDY010000005.1:12809442-12831978 GCA_029783645.1 Ctenochaetus hawaiiensis
TTCTATTCATATCTTGTTTCTCTATTGTCAGCTTGAACAACAAAACTTTGTAAAAAGATAACATTGTATGATAACGCTATTGTCATATAATTCTAGTGAGACTTTCCAATAATGCTCCATTTTTCCAGATTTTTTCTGAATTTGTCCTGATGGTGCTGTTATCTTATCTGCATCATGTCTAACTGGTACAACTACACTGAACATCATGAATAATAGTAAAGACATATAAAGTTTTTCAAATGTTAGTCGAACAGAAAAAATAGTGAGGACTTGATCAGTGCTGCTTTAATTAAAACAGCCATATTCTCATAAGGATTTATTAAATGAATGAAACTGCAAACAATGGGATATTTTTAGGAAATCAGAAACAACAATATAACTAAAGTAATTATTGCAGTGTATAAAAATATGTGGAGGGAGGCTACTTTGTGTAAATAAATGAGAATCCAGAGTAAATAGAAACATCACAAGCACAGACACACTTATAAACTATGCTACAACTAAATTGCTTCCACACTCCATGGGCTCAATATGCGATTTAAAAGAGCCTGGCGGTGGCAATATTCCTCTGATATGGTGTTTAGTTTTAATAGGAACCCTCAGCTCAAATATGAGCTGACAAACACAGCAAGACAAACACAGTCTCTCTCCGGCAATGAAATATACACTATCAAATAGACCTGTACCTTTTTGAATCCACTGTGTGGGTGAAACTAAAGCGCAGAACAAACAGCATTCTGATATGGCTTTGAGGGTGATAACAGCGTCTGACAGGGTGGAGAGAGCATGCTTTGGGCTCAGTGCGAAAACACAACCTGTGATTGACATGATTCCCTGGCCTTGGAGAAGTTTACCTTTTAATAAGAGCTCAGAGAGACCCTCTCAACAACCTGGCCCAGGCTCTCGCCGACAGCAGGCGACGGCTGGGCAGGCGCGTGTGTTTGTGTGCATGTCGGGATTGTTTGTGTGTGTGCGTGTGTGCAGGAGTGTGAGTGTGTGTGTATATCCATGTGCATGTGTGGATGTGTGCACATGTGTCTGTGCCCACTTGTAGCAGATTTCAATCAAGGATTTCAGCCATGCCCAAATATCTCTTCTCTTTTGGGCCTGGTTGTTTGAAGAAAATGAGTGGATTCAGGATCAAGAGCCTTTCTGGAGGAATTTAAGTCTGTTTGAGGATTATGACTTCTTCATCCTGTACAAAGCCTGCAGAGAGAGCTATATGCTAGCCCTTGGAGGCCCAGCTTACTAATGCATTCCAGACGGCGATATAGAAGTGATAAAACCCAGGAAAGACATCACAGTTTTGGGCATATTTCTTCAAAAAAGGAAAAAAAAAGAGAGAGGAAAAAAAGGGGGGGTTGAAAACTTTTGTGTTTTTCTTAAGAAATCAATACTTTTTATGGTTTTAAAACATACATGGTCGAAAAATATTGAGGGATTTATGGCAATAAAACGATACATGTTGTATGACGATGCATCAAGATGTTGACAAGTGATTAAAATCTTAAAATCTTTAGTTTTATGCTCACTTATGCTTTTAAAAATGTTGCTGTTAAATAAACTTGCAAACCTGCATGCTGCCTTTATGAAATTCAACAAACAGTTCTCTATACTCCAAACTCATGGTTGTTTTCCGTTTTAACAGACTCCTGCAAAAACAACATCTCCTTTCATCTGACATATGAATAACAATTAGCAAACTAAAACATCTCTGATCACCGACTTCAGGTTTCAGCCAGACTTTCTGTAACATCAACAACATGCCTGGTCTGTTTCTCAGAGATGTCACCACTGACCCAGCCTTCAGTGAAAAGCCGAAGAGACTGCAATGGCCACTCTACAGAGCCTTCATTTGTTATACAGCTGATGAGTGAACTATGTCAGCAGCTCAGCCAGCAAAGTGTGGATCATCTCTGAAGGAAGCTCCGATCAAATCTGTCATTATTTACCCTCTTTACAGCGTAACCTGAAAGCAAAACAAGAAATCAATAGAAAATGGGGACAAATTACCGTAAGTGTCAATAATTCAAACAGCTGAGATAAAGGGCTCTCAGCCTGTAATAGATTCTTTTCATTTACCTTAAGCTTATCAAGCAGCGGGGTCGTCAGTTGCTGATAAGACCATTAGTTAGTTGTTGATAAAACAATTTAGTATCATTATAACTCTAAATATAACAAATGAAGGTTGTTCAACAGATTAGAACAACATCCAGCAATTACAGCTACACTGCCTATTATTTCACCATAAATTCTGTTTTTGCTCCTCCCTTTAAGAAAACTTGTAATTCCAGTAGGTTACCATGAAAAGGATTTAAGCATTTTTTGGCATATGATTTACAGCCAAATTCAAGGTGCATTTGCATGTTTATTATGCAAGAAAAAATCAGCCTTCAGATGCCAACTTACCCGAAACCCTCTGCATTACAGACTCGAAGCATTTCATGACCAACAACTTGATTATGTTGTTAAATTCATGAATTTATTATAAAAATCATTAATGCTTACTCTGATCTGTTGGGTTGTTATGCAACATGCTCTGATACACAAGGCTTGTTTAATTCAACAGTTTTTAGAAAGATGCAGACACAATGATCCAGCTTTCTTCCACAGACTCGCAAAAAGTGGCTGCTTTGTTGAGAAGGTTAGAGGACTTTGTTTGACCCCACAGAAGTGTGATTCTTAGAACTGTGGCTCGGCTGTACTTCACACTTATATCTTTTGTTCTTGATCAAGTGCACCCACTCCCCATACAAAATGCAGCCAAACAGACAGAGCGAGGCGGTCGTCCCGGGCAAAGGAAGCCACGAGCGAGGCGGAGAGAGGAAGCAGCATCTCCTACAGACAGACTCGGCAGGGGATGGACTAACTATAGCCACATCAATGACTAACACTCACAGCAAGGACACCTCCCTTCACTTTGAAAAGAAAATAAATTAAACAACAAAGAGGGACACTGACATTCACTGCCTTTCAGTTTATTGCACCAAATAACTGCTCGTCGTACGTCCGGCATAGGATCATTGTTGAGTGTAGCGGCCAATAAAACAACAGTGAAATAAAAAAAAAAATCATTTCAGGAACAAAGTTTCCTTCCCAGCAGGAATGATGATTGCTGTATGGATTCGTAGATGAAGCAGAAAAAGTTCCTTCATCTACTGGCCTAATATGGTCATTGCAACACAGGAGGAGACCCATCTTTGTACTTCTTCATGCATTACGAACACAATCAATAATGGAAAAATATACACTGCGAAAGGCCTTAGTCGCACTGCCTGCAAGAGGCATTGATAAATGATTTTGTGCCAGTTATGACAGCAAGGTGCATACAGTGAAGAGAGTAGAAGGCCTTTTTAATAGTGCAAGGAGAGAATTAAATCAAACCCAGGAGGGCCTCCACCGGAAAGGAGAGATGCTGCATCTCTCTGCTCTAAATCACAGCTCTACTTAAGCCCAGCCCTCTCTTTCCCCATTTTTCTACATTATCAGTGGAAACCTGTCACTGCTGTCTATGGGCAAGTTTACAAATCATGATTTATCAGAGAGAGGATTTCTAAACACCTGTGTGAGAAAATAAGCATCCCCTGCATTATTATTTATGGGCCAAAAAGTTTTTTAGTCTTCCTTTAAGTTAAGAAAGTATCTAAAGCACTGTATATGTATTTTTTCAGTGGTTGTAAATTTTTTATCCAGCACAAGAACATTTGATAAATTCCCTCAAAATTAAAATTAGAGGAAAAAAATGCTGATTTCAACAATATAATTGCCATTTTTCAACATGACCTCTTTGTATCTATGTAATTCATGTGCAAACAATGTGCTCCTTTTAAGTCCTCAGTGTGTAAACCCTGTAGAACACAGCTCCTTATTATTCCAGGGTGGAAAAATATAAAAGGGGGCTTAAAAAGGAGTGAAAAGTTTCCAAAGGTCAAAAATTAATCAAACTCATTACCTGTGGAGGAGAAGGATCCTGGTTGCTGCTAACTCGTTTAGCAGATTTTTAACCTCTATTCTCTTCAAAGGGGGTGGAGATTCCCAAAGGAGGAGACGTCCATGACTTCTCATTAACAACTGGATAAGTGAATCATAATAATCCTCCTAGGCCTGCTTCTGGAGACACAAACATCACAATTTTTAACAACAGACACAAAAAATGTTTACAGCTTACTTATTTATATCTAAACAAACATCATTATTCCATAAAGTACTCAGTTAAATACAGCATCACTTAAAACCAAAGGCTTTACGCCTTGAGACAACCCAGTTTCAAGCCACTTTCTGCAGTACAAACAGGCGAGCCACACCAGCTGGGGAGAGAAAATCCTTCTTACTGGCCACCAAGGCCAGTTGCTACCACTTTATCCCGTAAGTACTGCAGAAGAAAGCAGCAGAGTGAAAGCCGTATGGGGAGAGAAGTGAAACCGGGGTGATGGGCACTCAGTCCACTGTCTGGTCTCTGTTTCTAATGCAGAACTTTGTCCAGGCAAGAAACATACAGGGACAGACAGAGGCAGATGGCTGGATACTAAGGCTGGTCATGTAAATATCATGACATGAGACTAGAAATTGTATTGTGATGTAGCTTAAGTGTTGTCTTTTACTGATTTAAAGGCTGCCTTGCAGTAAAACAACACAATTTTCTTAACTTAACAAACTGCTCTTGCTCCTTTAATATTTGCCTTTATCCACATAGCCCTTATATCACCACTAATGATTTTATTGTTAAAAATCTCACTGTGGTAATATTTTGTAAAAGC
This sequence comes from Ctenochaetus hawaiiensis, assembly GCA_029783645.1. Classification (NCBI taxonomy): domain Eukaryota; kingdom Metazoa; phylum Chordata; class Actinopteri; order Acanthuriformes; family Acanthuridae; genus Ctenochaetus; species Ctenochaetus hawaiiensis. Next base: position 12,814,200 of record JAPZDY010000005.1, read on the forward strand.
AATAATAGTCAGCCTTACAATAATACCAAAATATTGAAATTAAGGTATTTAGTCAAAAATATAGTTGTTTTTTTTTTTTCCATACCACCCTGTTGTGAGAACATTTAGTCCACTGTAGTGTTAAAAGATAACACTTCAAATATTGTGTTTCACCATGCAGCCTTAAAAAATACTAAGCCGTGATTTCTGCTCTGTATCGTCCAGCCCTGCTGGATAAAATGAAGCTGAATAAGGACAAAGCTTTTAATGAGTTGGAAATATATTGAGAATTTAGTACAGCAAATATCTTATAATCCCTTTCCTGTCACTGGGTAGCTGTGTGTAAATGCATGTTGTTGAGTGAATGACACTGTCAGATATTAACACCAAGTATTTAATTAATACTAACTATAAAAATGAAGGATTGAACAAAAGAGAAAATACACACACAAGTGTTCTGTAAATGTGTATTAAACATTAATAAAATTTAAAATGGTAACAAAACTTGCAGGTGTTACATTTTTATTATTATTACTATAATTTTTTTTTCTATTTAAATTTTAGTTTTATATGTCATATTTCTATACAGTGCTAATCTCAAATGGGAAGTTTTAATTATTTATTCTAAAATCAGGATCAGTGTAAATTGTTTTCTCACAGGGAAAAAGATACGAGACAGCATTTAGGGTAATTTCTCACGCATAAATAGCTATGAGCCTAATTTGAGTTGATTTGGGTTGTTAGGTTTATGGCCTAAATGTGCTGCTCAGTGTTTGACGGTAAAAATTTGACTGTCCACAGAAATGTAAAGACACCATTCAGCTGGTAAAAGTCCCCATATGGTAACACTGTAAACTGTCTCTGAATCTGATGAAACAATTAACCTCTTACTCCAACCCCCCTCTCAAATTAAAAAAAAGAAGTTGTATTTTTTATATTTTGAATGTTAAAAATAACACTAAAAATCAGTCTCTGATGAAAAATTACTTTGTGTAAGCACTTAACAACAGGAAGCTGCATTTTAATGTTAAGCCTTAGCCCCCCCAAAAAAGCATAATTTTATTAGTATTAAAACGTTAGATTAGCTGATGTCTTATCTTTCTTGCAAGGAAAAAAAAAACACAAAAAACAAGAAAACTGGTAACGCTCTAAGGGAAGTCCAGGCTGTAAATGTGCACAATATTCCACATTATATACATGTCATTTCAGAGTGCACTCCAAGTGACGCAGTGTCAAATCTGTGTGACAGATTTAGGTGAATGCTGGTGAAGGGAGCCCTGCGTGGGGAGAGCGGCTTAGGGCTGACTCAAGCAGCCAGTACAAGATCTCCAGCAGGCAGAAAGGAGCCCTGCTCACCGCGGAGCCGCTGCCCGTCCAGCCCACCAACACTGACAGCCAAGCAATAACCTGACACCATTGCCATCTTCTGACTACAGTCACACATGACTCTTTGTGTCAGCTTCTTACACATGAACTTCAAACTAAGTTGGGGCCCATTGCATTTTGCAGAGTCTGCCAAGAACACAAAGCAAAAGCAAAATTTTAGAATTGTACAAGGGGCAGAGTAAATGTATTCAGCAAAGTTAAAAAAATATATGAGCAAATCTTATTATCTGCAGACTGATTTTGTCTGGAAACTTAATGTTGTACTGAGCTTAAACTGATGAGCACTGAAAAACTGCATGAGACACACACAGTATGTGAAGATTTCATATGTGGAGCGAATGCTTCTCTTTATTTTTAATGTAATGTCTCCCCCTTTTGGTGGCTTTCAAAGTACAAATGTAGAGGACAGTCTAGTGACAATTAAAAGTCACATTCACCAAGATCAGAATTTCAAGATATAAATATTTTGATCATATCAGACATTTCATAGTTTTAAAGTGTTCATCTTAGTTTTTGGATCTCTCAGAGAGATTGGGGTTTTATGTACCATTTGAAACATGTGTAGTGAATATTGTATCCAAATATTTTATTATCTAAAATCATATGAACATGGAGGTATTCTTAATTAGCAATTGATAAGATGTCCTAGTTTCCTTTATTTTGATCATATTTTGTTTGACTGAAGTTTAAAAGTGTGTTTTTTCTTAGAGCTGGCTGCTGGTAGGTTTATTCTCAAATCTGTGAGATCCCTGACATCTAGTGGACAAAAGTTAGACTGCTTCCAGAGAAGCACAGAGCTGCTGCACTGCAAGTGTTAAATGGCCAATTAATTTTGCATTCACCTTACACATGAAGTTCCAGACTGCATATTCAGATACCACTCCAGCAAACTTTTTTTGTGCAGTTTAAATAAACTTGTGCTTTAATGGGAATGAAATATGCAACATTTGGCCAGCATGCATCATTTATATGCTAACCGTAGATTATGGATTTATGTACCAACTTCTGGACCAGCAGTCCTTAAAGACAGCAACTTTGTTTTGGTTTAAATAACCAAGTGAGCCTTATAGAAATGCATTAAGTCATCTCATGTTCACAGTATATTATTTGAAGAGGTTCGATACAAAATAAGTAGTGGTCTCTATAAGTTTTGTGGTGCCATGAATCAGCAAAGTTACAACTGACCTGAAAACAACATTTTATATTGAATTCTTTACACAGTATAATTACTGGAGTAATATCCATTTAAATTGAATAGATTTAAATTGAATAGATGTATTTTGTATTAATCCATCCCCTTGAGAAGATAAGGTAATTTTGGATGATGCCAAAAACTGTCTAAAAACTGTCCAGCAGAATATTCAGTAAAAAACTGTTGAACATAGCACTAAAGCTAAGACCAGTACAGCTGGAGGTGAAAGTCGACCAGAATTAGTACAAGAGAGTGTTGTGGGGTCAAATCCAAGATTGGATATTTTGAAAGTAATTGAGGCCAAGAAGTTGCTAAAATGAGTACAGCAGCTATGGGCCAATAACTGTTAATTACTGAGACATCCAGGTTATAGGCTTAATAAATGTAGTTTTCACAGCATTTGGAGAGTTACCTGAGAAAAAGGAGCAGAGCTGCTGGCAGCCAAGCAATTAAAAGCATATTTTTTAGAGTCAAGGCAGCTAGTGAAGGTCTTGGCAGGGTCTAGTGAATGTTAGTGTCATATTTACCTGACTAGTTCAAGTTAAATTTTAATACAGCACACATGACATAATGTAAATTTAAAAGAGTTATCGCTCATCATTCTCAATCTAAAAAGACTCCCAATGATTTGGGTCAACAAGGCCGAAGTCTCATTAGCTTCAGATGAACTAAAGAAGGCAGATTTTTTTTTCTCAGCAAAACCAGGAGTATTTTGTATCCTAATCTTTTTTACACAGATGTCCTTTCCAAGATTATATAAGAGAGGAATCATTACAGTGACCAGCAAGTCTTTCAACTCACATTTGCATCTTTTTCAACTGCCTTGCAAATTTAATCTTTCATTTAATAATTGAAAAGAAAACAGAAAAGACTACTGTTTTTGGTACATCTCACCAAAGGACTGCAGACTGCCTAACACTATTGATCAATGATCAATTGGCCTTGTACAAAAAGAAAGAAGTGTATCTTGATCTGCTGAGAAAATCATGTTTTTATCATCTAATTTAGAAAAAAAACCCTACAACTTCTACTACTTGGATCTCATGGTGAGATTGTTGAAATGCTTTTTTAAGGAAGTGCGATTAACATTTTAGGTAGGTTGTACACGGAAAGTATCTCTTAACAGATATCTGAACTCTGTCCTTACTTAATCAGTAATGTATGCAGATGAATTTGTGAATACTGAAGTAAAAGTTAGTATCCAGGCTAAAGTTAAAAAATGAAATCATAGTGTTCTCACTGATTTCCTCATATTTTTAGAATATCTGAGTAAATAAGGATATCTGCAGTTATAATCCAAAGCAAACATAGGAATTATCCATGACAGAAGCCTGAGAGGTAACACCCTTACTAGAACTAATTAAATTGTGAAGAAAAGGGATAAGTAAACTTTATTAATCCTAAATAGGAAACTTGTTTGGTGGTCACCTGATCACAAACAAACTAGAAATGAAAGACTCATATACAAATACAAACAACATCAATAAAGGCCAAGAGCAGCCATAGCCATGGGATTAAAAAAAAAAATCAATGTACATTACACATATTAATCATTTTTTTTTAAAAAAGGCCTGTTGTGTGATAATAACGAGTGATGCACAGTAACAAAGAACAAAAAGGCAATAAATATGAAACAAAACCTTAGAAATTTATGTTCGAAAAAAACGCAATATGTCAACCAAAGCCTTCAAGATGCTCATCTGTTGAGTGTCCTAGTATTTATAGGGAGCATTTCAAAGAGGTTGCAATAATTAATATTCAGCTGATAAACAGAAGATTCACAGATAAATATAATTCATTTCAATTTATTGTTTCAGTATTTTAATTCATTTTATTCTTATTTTGTTTGTTTGTTTGTTCATTTGCAAACATGTTTAATAGTCCCTGGTCCTGAGGAGCTCCTGTGTTTTGGCCACGCATAAAAAAGTGAAATAAGTATTTTTAGGATTTGGACTGTTGGTTGTACAAAACGACCAAATTGAAGGGATCACTATTGGGCTTTGAGACGTGGCTTTTTTCATTCTTTTTTTTTTAACATTTATGAGACTAAGAGATTAATCAATGACAAAACTAACCTCTGGTAGCAGCTGTACACTCAGCACATTCTGACTGATCTTCATGTTTTGTAGTTTAATATATTTACTTTGGACTTTCCTGATTCTTTTCTTCAAAACCTTTTCTTATGAATCAGAGGTCATACAAAATGGCCACAGAATCAAAGTTTAATATGGGCATTTAAGTAAGAAATATACAAAAAAAAATGTCGACAGGTTGTAGGTTTCTCCAGCAAACACCAGCATAAAGTGAGGCCATAAAACTCTATTGAAAAATTTTAAAAAGTCTCCCACTAACTTCACATGACCTTACCTGTTAGATTCCTGAGGAAAACTGTTGCACAGCATTAGCATCTTTAAGGCAGTGCAGTGTAGTTATATTCATATTCTGATTAAAATTCAAATTTTCCATGAACGTAATGAAGTTTTTAGATAATATTGTGACTGGAATTATCGTTAAGAAAAAACACAGGTAACAGAGCTACTTATTGTACAGACTTCACCTTCACGTAACAAACCAAGTGACATTAACTCTTAGATTTGAGCTAACGTTTTCTCTAACATGTCAGCTGTCTACGACCAGAGTAACAAGATAACGTTTGTCTTTGACTGCGACATTTAATCTCAAATCAAACACAGGCCCTGTGGTTTTCACTCACCGCATTTTGAACACACGTCCGACTCCCTCAAGCACTTTTCTGCCGAGTTTTTGTCGTTTCGAGGGTGATTTTGACCGATTTTGACCTGATGCGACCCTGTCATTCGAATACGGTAACCGGAAGTGACAAAGATTCTCTCTGTTCTCGTGAAATGCGTCCTGGCTTCACTCCGCTTGAGAGCTTTAATCATTTAACGATGATTTCAACGTGTCAGAATAGGCTCAATACATTTACATTGTCATTTGTTAAGTAGATTTGAAACATGCCTTAAAGTTTTGATATTATCCGTTTTAAATGAGGGAGAGATATCATAGGGGTAAGATTTGGATCATGTTATTTGGTGGGCTACCCGTGCAGTAGAGAATGAGTAGAGATGGCATCCAAGAAAAAAGTAATTAGACGAAGCTTTTACGTGTTAACTTACCACTTGCTCTTGGTAAACCCCTGAGGTAAGGGTAACAAAGTGACCTCAACATCAACATACATTCAGACAGGCCTTGTCTTCATATATACATTACACTATACAAATTTCAGAACTTGTTCATGAAACAGCAACACCATAAATATTATCCTGCATTAGCTTGATTTTGTCCAGAAAAAAAGATGGCAATTTATTCCAATCAAAAATCTTGTATAAGATCACCAAAGCATTACAGCCTCTCCTTTGAGGACCATGATTATCCAAAACAGTTTTACGGAAATCATCACTTTTCTAAATTTTCAATTCAAGAACCATTATAATGCTTAGCACAAATTATGACCACATGGTGGCACTAGAGAGAAAGACAGGGTATTTGAATTCTCTCATTGGCAAGAAGTCCATACTAAATGTCATGAGAAAAACATCAGAATACTGAAATAAGTTAAATTAGTTTAACTTTTAAAATTGCATGTTTCGTTTTGTTTGTTTGTTCTATTGTAGTTGTTATAATGCTGAGATATAACCAAGTGGTAAACTACTTCACCTCTGGGAGTTCTTGCTCCCCACAGGCTGAAGTCTGAGTCATACAAGAACATTTCTTCCTCTGTCCTTCCTACAGTAAAAGCTAGGCACAGTTTGTTCAACACCACGGTTGTTTAAATACTGCAGAGATAACTCAGTGTTAGTACACGCTGATTCCCATGGTGACACATCTGTTTCTGGTGCCGAACCCATCTGGATAATGTATTTTGAACATGTAAAACAGTAGGAACGTATAAACTGTTAAACTGTTCCTTTATTTGCTCATTTCTGCCCCTCTCCTTTGCTGTAGCATCATCACCATGCAATAGTGTTTTACACATACAGTTTGTATGGTCCCCAAACCAAGACAGCTGCTTTGAAAACAAAATGTACAGTAAGAGGATGATACCCAAAACAGTTGTGAGGTTCTGTTCTGCATTATATAAAGAAACCTGTTAACTTTTAGACACCAGAGTGCTGTCAGTTATATCATTGTCTGTCTGGATTGATGGAGGCAAATAATAAGAAGTGACTTGTGGCCTGAACACAGATCGCATTCAGTCGGCCACACCAGCCCACTTCATCTTCAGTATGAATGTGGCTGTGGAGACTGACTGCACAGAACGTCACGCTGAGGTCATCAGCTGAGCATCTCCAAATGAAGCCCCCAAGCCCAAAGAGAGATGAGAAAAGGGAGACCTCCACTGACATTATACATATGTACTCCACATGTATATAAAATATAATAAGTTGTAATTCAGACATCATCATCTGACTTTCAACCATAGACTGTCCCACTTTATAAACAAAGAAAATGATACTTCTGAGATCAGACTGAAAGAAATTAATAGTTCAATAGTTCCTCAATCAAAATTTAAACTAGTCAGTTCTTCTTCTGTGCATTAGATGGCACTATTGTCCTAATAATGTGGTGTGAAACTGACAGTCATATCAGAGGGTTCTAAAGTCAGCACTACTGAGACAAACACCCAGCATATCTGATATCAACAAGTTGAAGATGGTTTCTGTTTTCATCTAAAACATGGTGCATGCTGTTGTATGTGTGAACAGTTTGGTGTCATAAATGCAACTTTCAGACTTGTTGGTTGACACATTCATACTCGAATAATGACTGCAGAACGAGAGAAACACTGTCAACACCATAAGGGACCACTGAATAAATTTGGTTTGGAATATGGTTGCCACAGATTGCTGCCGAAAATTAGCATGTGATTATTACAATGATTAAAACTCCCGTGAAGATAATGAAATCTGTACCTGAAATGCACCTGTGTAATATTTGGCTATGAAAGGAATCTGATGTTCTTGAAACACCTATTTTTTTCTGATCCATGCTGACTCTGTAGAGGCGCCTTAGTTTGCATCGTATACCTGAAGTTATTTTCTCACGAGCCTTGATGTTGTCATGGCAAATGAAGATGCATGGTGCTAACAGGCTTCCATCCTGAAGCCACTTTTCCTTCACATGTTCTTTAGCATACTGAATGACTACCTTGCATACCTTATTATATATGCTATAACCTCCCAGCTTAATTTATAAGCAGCAGTTGTAAACACACAAAGTGTCTTGATTTTGCTCATGTAGACTATTATTTAATATCATTTGATCACAAAGAAAAAGAGCTCGAAAACACAGATCGTGGTAATACTATTTTATTCTTGACAATATCTGTGGAGGTAAATGAAAATGTCAAGACAGCCTCTTTATAAATGATTCAGATTGCAGAGGAAGAGGTAGGGAGCCACAGAAATATGATGTGCAAAACAGAAATATACAGAATGCATTATAGAGGAAGCACAGGAGTACATATATATATATATATATATATATATATATAAATCTCTTTGATGGCCTCAAAGATTACAACATGTTTTCCTAATGTTTCATTTAATATTTTATGCTTGGACCACCAATTAGGTGTGCAAAGTGTGCAGAGTGTGTAGAGAGAATTAATCCATTTGCAATATTATCAATCACATAAAAACACTGACTTGAATACTGCTTCTTTTGCTTGCTTAAATAAACAGCATCAGGTTTACGCAGTACATCCAAAATCACAAAAACTTCACACAGGTTGTGTAAATGCAATGTCTTCTAAGTCAACTGTATGAAGAGTGGCTCACATGTCTACAAGACTGACGTCCTCCTGGGGCAATTTATTATGAATTATTCGTCCACATATTTGAGATCAGGTGTACAGTATGAACAGTAGGGGTTATCGTGTAGTGAAGAGAAAAATGCCTCCTCACAACCCCTACAGAGCAAGGTGGCCTGCGCTCCACATAAAAATGGGAAAATCTCCTCCACCTGACAGAACTTGTCTGACAGGAGAGCGGTGTCTCATTATAGGTGACTCATTATCTGATCCACTTTGTGTGTGTGTTTACCTGTTAGCACGGTTGTTCACATCCGTGTGTGATATGACATTTTACCTTGGAGCATACATGACAATTACGACAGCATTCTGCTCCTCCATTCAAACACGCAGTGACCATCACAAAGGGGAGGCGAGTCTTATAAATAACCCGTAAAGTGTCAAATTGAGAATTGAAGAAAGAGTTTTACTAAATGTGAAGATTCTCTGACCTTTACTGAGTGTCTATTGCGTTGTTCACACATTGTCATATTCTCTCTAAAAAATATGACAACCTCTCTCTTACTCTTGCTGTGAACTTTTCCTCATCGACGCATTCACAGGCGTATAACTCTATCAGCTCTAATCTGGCTCACTGGAGAAAAGCTTTTTTGGAGACCCCAGTTTTTCTGATTTAAATGGGTGGCGTGGGTGTGTGTGTGAGCAAAAACACTGTGTTTTTTTCATTGGAGTGGCTGTAAGGATGATATTAATTAGCATAATTGCAATGACCATGTGGACTGAGATTATTGTGTGGCTGCTGTGCTGTCTGTTCTATTGTAGCTCCTCTTAGAGCCTGTGGATTGCTCATTGACTCACCCAGCAGTAGCGTTACCTAGCAACGCCTCTTGAATGTACTGTACAGTACTTCCCCATCTCATGGGCGCCTTTAATAATTTGCTTTGCTATTTTCCATGTAAGCTTTGTTAAAAGATTTATGGTGCGTTTGAAAAACTGTGCTGTTTTGCTGCTGTTCTTTCACCGCATGGCAGTAAATCATGTATATTCATGGGATAAAATGTATTTTACAGCCTGGCTTCTCCATGCATGACATGAGAATTAACATGATGCAAAAATGTTAGGACTCCAGTTTACACAATGAGGGGGGAAAATGCTGACTAGCTTTGTCAGCTTTGAATTCATTTCCTCAGAATAATAGCAGCGTTCTGTTGAGAATGGCTTTGACTTAGGCAATTTCATTAACTGTACAGCACTCCTGATAGACAGTTTTAATAAATGAAGATAATTTCACTGTGGGACCTCGTCATGACGAAGCTGACTGTCTGCATACATCTGGCTGTAAAGCCATGCAGCTACACACTGGCCCCAATTAGGTGTATTCTGGTAGAGAAACGCTGCATATTTAAACTAATGACTAAATGTAACAGTGCAGGATCACAGGTTCACAATTGCAGTCTATAAAAAGGCAGTAGTGCGTTCAAAGGCTGTGAGCTGAGGGCAGCAGGAATAGAGAAAGGTTATCTGTTTGCAGGTGATGAATCCTGGCATTACATGTATTGTTGTTGGGGTGAGTCCGGCTGTGGAATTTATGGCCCATATAAAGGCTCCTCATCATGTGGCTGACAGACAGTATATATTCTCCAGGACAGGCGTTTATGGCTCCTGATGCCTTGTGAAATTGTGACTGAGATCTCTCTGTGAATCACCAGGCAGGGAATCTGTCTGCATGTGGGCTGGCATATAGACCTCAAAGCTTTGGTCTTGGCTTGCAATGATTGCAATATGCATGTTTTTTTTTATTATTATTATTTATTTTCCGACCCCTCACCTCCATTAACCTCACTATAATCCAGGGTGATGTTTTGAATCCCACCACATTTATTCAAACTGCCCTGACCTGTCTCTTTTTGCACAAAAAAACAATAATCTTCAGGGTTTTGTCGTTTCTGCTGCCACAACCTCCAACTAACTTGACATGTATAAATATTAGGGTCTACAGCTTCTCAGCATGCAGCCGGAAACCTCTCAGAAGCGCTACGTTTCCTTGCATCGTGCTCACCTCTTCACATTGTTTTGTTTTATTCATGTCTCATATTAGAGTTGCTATCCCATCACCCATAGCTGTCCTAGACCCGTGATTGCCGCTTGACTGCAGTTTCCAACATCCGTGTGTCAGCCTCAGAGTTAGCTCCTTTAATTCTGTCTCAGTTCCCTTTTCTCATTCTCCCTCTCTCTCCTTTCCTTCACCTGTTTCCGCCCAGTGCTTTTCCCTGAGGTGAAGAAGATGTTGTCTCCCATCTGGCTGACTTCACAGCAGACTGACAGTCTGTTGCAGTCCTCTTGTGACTCCCTGCTGCACAGCGTTCAGCCCACTGCCCCACTTAATCCAGGCATATATTTTTTTTCCGTGCAACCACAGACTGACACTTGCAAAATTTGGAAAATATCTAATTTGTTACGTTGAAAATTCTTCTTCATAGGTAACAAACAGCACATTAGTTGCATTCTGTGTCTGAATGGGCCTTTTTATTAAGTGTCTGGGATAATAAAAGATGTTAACTGAATGTGCGTGCAGTTTTTTTTCCCTTTGAACCGACAGTCATCTCACATGCTTAATCGCTCTTTAGCGTCAGTGACTGCAGGGAAGAAATGTGACACTGATATTACCCCTCTGAGATAAGATTCTCTTCAAATCTGTGCCCATATTTAATTTGTTTAGCCCCCCTCAACATCATATTTGGAGCCCCAGTTTTACAAGGGTTTCTGAAATCTGTGACTAATGGCTGAGCATATGGCTTCAAGCATTTGTAAATGTTTTCCATCACAAATATTCTCAAAACCCATTTTCCTTTTCTATTTCACGTTCATAATGCAAAACTGGATATTGTTTGTTGTGTTTTTGCCCTGATCTGATGAAAAGAATCATAAAATGAGCTGTTTAGTTCATGTTTCTTACATGTGAGCAATTTTAGAAGATGTGCAAGCAAAACACTTTCCAATGCAGCTCTGCAGTATGTCTTGATTAAGCCATTAGGAGGCACATTTGCTGGACCTGGACATGTCTGGTGTTAATGAGCCACCTCAGCTGTCCACTGCGGTTACTTTCAAGGCTGTGCGCTTCTCTTTGGGTGTGGATAAAATGAAATGAGGAAGCGTGAGTCAGCAGTGAGAATTCGCAGCGAGGTGATTAAAGGTAGCAGTGAAGGCCCTTTCTGGGAGCAAAGATTAAGACGATGTTACTCTCTCATCTTCCTCAAAGCCAGAGCCATTTGATGTTGCCCCTACAGGCATGCTCATCCCAAAAACCAGCATTTCTCTGCAGCAGATTACAAATGAAAATACACATATTCAAATGTGTTTTGATGAAAGTGGCTATCATTAGATGATAAATTGAAAGATTGGCCTGGTACATCACAGAGTGCAACTGATTTTCCTCCTGCTGAGGTTTTTGCAACAGAGACAGTTTCATGTGTCCTGAGTCAAACATTTGCAAATATAAAAAGGAACACAGAAGCTTGTGTGACACTGATAAATGAGATATTTATATAAAACCTGCATTTATTACTCCATTAACAGTGAAAGTGTTATTAGAGCTGAAATGGTTAGTCAATACTTCAATTAGGACAAGGACAGAAAATTAATTGGCAACACTTTTGATTATAAATCATTTAAAGTCATTTAATTGGCAAACATGACAAATATTCTCAATATGTGGTAATTAATAAGGCTCACAGGGTCCTATCAACATGACTCATGTTTCATAGGAACACTGACACTCTCTTTCTATTCATTCATGCACTGCGATTTGCCCTTTGTTGAAAACCTGCAGACGAACAAGCAAACAAACAATGTCAAACATGCACAGTACAAGTAATATGCAAATTCATGGCATTTCACCGTATTCCCACATATTGTGAAATTATTAATATGCCTGACTGAGACATGTAGTGACCCTGCCAAGTGGCTGCAAATAAAGGAAGTTAAAAAAAAAAAAAAAAAAAACAAAGAAGAGGGTTAATTAAGGGTAAGTAGAGACAGAGTAGGGCATGGCATGCAACAAGAGGATGGCAGGAAGTGATCCAGGGGCAATGCAATTACACAGTATGCCTCTTAACCACTTGTCCAAAATGACAAACCTTCTTTTCCCTGTCTATATTTTTGTGAAGTGAATATCTTTGAGGTTTGAACTGTTGGTTGGACAAAACAAGTAATTTCTGCCTTTGGCTCTGGGAACTGCTGAGTCTATGATTGTTTTCCAGCTTTTTTTGCCTGGGTGATGAAGAGATGAAGTGAGAAAGGAGATTAAAAGCTGAATATTATCATTAGTGGCAACCCAGCATATTACTTTTTGAATGAGATTTCAAATGGAGCTAAAGTCGTCCTGACTGTGGGAACTTTGTCTAAGCCTTTGGCTCTTTCCCCTTGACTTTGCTTGGTTTATCTTTAACACACACAGTTTCAGGGATGACAGGCCTTAAAAATTTCATAATCCTTCTTTTGAAAGCCTTTTTCCCTGTATGGAGATAATTTGTACCTTATTAGAGGAAGGTCAGAGCCTGTGCAGCAGCAGTAGCAGCTTCTTCAGACAGCTTGTTTGTGAAATGCAGTTCAGTGTTTGATTTGTCATCATAAAATGTGTGTGTGAACATGTACTTGGTGTGTACAGTACAGTGCAGTATGTGTGGGTGTGTGTGTGCTGATGTGCATGTTTGGTGAGTTTATGTATGAGCAAATATGCCTCAAAGGCCCATTACATTTTTTCCACTTCCATATGTCCCTCATGTTTTTATTTCTCATGGGGATAATCACGTTAGAGTGAGTCACACTTGACCTCCCTTGCAAAGGATTTAAATAGATCATAAATACTGCTGCGGTGGGATCAGATCAGACTGATATGTTACTAATATGTATGTTTGATAATGTATCATTGAGATAGCAAATTTGTAAAACTGTAATGGCCTTTAATTCATGTCATATATTTTAGAAAGGCCATTATTTGCGTCATTGTGGAGTTTAGAGGCGCTGGAGCAAATGATTCGGATAAAAGGTTGTTTTGAAGGCATTCATACAGTTGTCTTCATTGCTTGCACTGATTTCCTGTTGTAGAGATAGTCATTGTACTGTACGTAGATGATGCCATTAGCACAAATACATTAAACATGAGCCATGAGCTGGGCGCTGGAATAAAATGGAACAGATGGTAAGCATATTTTGAGCTGAGCCAGAATGAATAATTCCCCCAGCTGATGACACAGCAACGCCAGCAACAGCTTTGAAAACTCCCAACTTTTTTTTTTTTTTTGTGAGCAAAAAGTTTGAGTTTGTGCGTTCAAGTCATCTTTTTATTTTTCAAAGTCTTGGAATGACATATTTTTAATAAATGTTATTTTGATAGATCTAAAATGCAAAAGCATGTCAGAGTGTGAATGTGAAAAAGAAAAAAAAACAAAATTCCTGACGCCCACAAGCTTGTCCTCAGATGTAATCCCTTTAGTTTGCTCTCCCCCCGCTGTGATGATCTTTGGTTTACCTTTGTAAACAAGCTGTTGCCGTGTGTGACATTCTGCTTTTACAGCAGCTTAGCTTTGCAGGTTCACATGCTAGATGTTTGCCCTTGAGGGGACAGCTGCCCTCAGACCTACCTGTCAGTTTAAATGAGAGGTGGCAGAGCATTTTTGCGGTACCTTTCCTGGAGAATACTCAGGGTGTAATGCATTTTAAAAAACTACTGCTCCTTAATAGAATTTTTTTTTCCCCTGCAAATCCAGCACACAATTTTATGTAAAACCCTTATATATTTTATTTAAACCAATGCCTTGACAAGTTATTCCTCACAGAGATTGTGATACGGTCAAGCACATGATGTAGTGGGTCATATTTTTTCCACATCAGCTCACATGTTCAGAAAAGGCCCTGGTTTTCGTCACTCCACTGGTCACTGCACATCACGGTGTGACCTTGTACTGTCAACCATTTGCTTTAAAAAGCTCCCCTCCGTCCATGAATTACAATTCAGCTCATGGCAGCAACGAGCATCAACATCACCTTCCTTCCAACATCTCACGGCTAAGGTCTTATTTTGTTAAGTTTACTTACTTGACTTCTTCTCCTTCTCTTGCTCAGTGATGATGGGTTTTGACATTTGATGATAGTGCAACCCCGTCGACTCTCTGTGGTCATTAGTTCTTCAGCCCAGCGTGAGAATATTTTTCACAGTAAAGTTTTGTTTGACTGCATTATGCATTACAGTTGCTGAATGATTTATTCCATCTGACAAGTAGCTCATAATTGAATATAGCCTTCAAACGCACTGCTGTGAAAGCTCACACTCACCCACGTTCGACTTCATCGCCTCCAGGAAGCCTACTCCCTATTCTACCCCAATTAAGCCTGTTTCTGCCTGTTATTACTTTCAGTATAACTCTCTGATAATCAAACACAGGGAAGATGGAGGAAGGAAAGAAGGGTCAAATGTAAGTTTGAGCAAACCAATTAGGTGGTGTTTTTATATACAGCTACACTTTTTGTAAGACTTTTTGTTTTTAATAGACGTGCATAGATGGTTATCCAGTTGTCTGGACTTAAACAGATGAATCATTGCTCCTTGTCTCCATATGCAGACACTCTGCAGGAAAAAAAAAAAAACAAGTGGTCAATCCAAGCAGGAAACTATTGATGTGCTGAAGTGATAAATTAAAACGCTTTGGTGGGTTATCTGAGGCAAGTTTCCTTACAGGAACCTCGTGTCCAAAGTGACCTTACCTTCCTTGGCTTATCTTTGTCTTGATTGTCCCAGAGACTGTCACCTATTGATCTCCCTGGGCCTTCAAAATAACAGCAGGGGAAGAGGAACATTAAGCTCTTTTGTGCTTACATGACCCCGACAAGAAAGTGAGACAGAGAGGGAAAGAAAACAGTGCTTTATTCTGCAACATTTCGTCCAATCAGCTCCCTGAGGCTGAACGCCGACAGGGAGGCTCGGCTTCTGTGGTGAAGGAGAGTGGGGGCTGTAAGCTTGCTCTATTTTTCTATAGCATCAAAAATGCATGTGGGTGAAGTGCATTATGAATTACATGCAGTGCCATGTCTAACAAATACATATGGTCCATAAGCATATGGCTGTTGAGCATCACAGTTCACTTACCGACTGGAGTCTTCATCAAAAAGCAGGCACTGTGGATTTTTAATGTAATAAAAAATTCAATTGAACAGACAAAAAAAATTTGATTTTATTGTTATACAATTTTTTTTTCTCGACAACAAATTGTACATCAGCTGTACACATCCTTTGCAAGTGATTTTACTTTGTTTTTAATCTGTACACTGCTGTAATAACTGCAGAGTAGGTGAGAGAAATGGCAAAATTCTGTTGTAATTGCGTAACAGCTGACAGCCAACAGTGTTTCTGTGCAGTGAACAGAGTTTTTTGGCAGCATGTAAACACCTGACTACTCAGGGAAGAGTCCAAAACAAGGTGCAACAACATCCTGAACACAGTGTAGACTTCTGAAATATTCATCCCAGTGCTGCGGCAGACACTAAAACAGCAGCGAATAAGACAATGATGAAGTGAACGACCAACTGCAGGACGGAGACTCGGCCCAGTCAAGTGAGACCACCCTTGAATCTATTGTAGGTTTCCCTCCTGCTGCTCAAAATACAAAGTGAAGTCATGAATCAAAACCTCCCTTGTATGTAGGAGTGTAGAAAACATGCAAAAATAAAGCTACACTTAGATTAAAACATGTTGAGTCCGAGCAACATGCAGATACGACGCATTCTGGTTGCAGTTGCTAGGAAACAAGTGCTTCGGGGGAAATCCTCATGATGAAGTATTTTTAACGTGTCATTAATTGCTAATTTGCAAAAAAGAAGTATTTGAATACTCATCTTAAATACCCACATCACTAAGAGCCTCTGTGCATCAACTTGATCTCCTTACAAGTATTTTCAACACAAACATTGCTTGTGAATTGCTTCTATGCACCTTAGATTTTGTTTCCACGTAGGATGTGTACGAACGGCTGGATGGGACACTGTTTTGCATTGCGGCGACATCAAAAGCTCTCACATACTGTATGTCACGCTCGCAGAGGAACAGAGGCACACAGTTGCATACAATCTCTCCCTCAAAGCTCCACACTTATCAAACAGTTGCCTCCACAGCCAGAGCTGAGGATGCTGCCGAGAATCCGCCACCCTCGTCTGAACAGGCTTATTTTTAGCAGGCATGGATTGTGAGAGAGCACTTGTTTTATTTCAGTCCTACTGGCTCTGCCTGAAGCACCACAATTATTTGGTGCCCTTCGAGTATGCAGAGTCATTTTCCTCAAGCGAACATCCAGCACATGGATGTACAAAAGGTGGTAGGATTTATGAAGGTTCACTGCAGCTCACAGACACATTCCTCGTGGCCATGGATAAGCCTGGTGTTTGCTCATTCTGTAATATCATTTCAGTGACTAAATGATGGGTTAATTTATCATAACTAGAATAACACGATTTCATAACAAAGATACATTAAAATCTTTTTTTTTTATCCTATTTTGATGCACAAGAAAACAAACACTACAAAATCACTGCACACACCACACACACAACAAGAGGACCATATATCTTCTTTAGTGCCAAATCACTGTATGAGTTTCAAATCATTTTTCTGCTGATGTTCACAACCGCGGCTTCCCGCAGCTGTAAAACCGCCCGTGCCCTATAAAAGCAACATATTTGGCAAAGGAGGGCGACAGTTGCTTGCTGATCTTAACGCAAACATGAAATGGAAGGGAGCAGATAAAGTGAGCATCAGGCAAACTCGTTCCGTTTTCTACAGAGAGAGTGGGATTCGCCTGTGATGTGTCCTCCTCAGCTCCCTTTTTCCCTGCGCTGTTGGCGACTGAAGCAGAGATAGATTTTGACTCAGGTGCAAACTGAGCTGTTTTGCAGACGCCCACACGGGCCCGTTATCTTACAAATACAATACACCAGAGACAGGGCATCTGTTGTGGCTGTGTGTGTATGTGTATCTGTGTGTGGGTGTGGGTGTGAGGATGTAAAAGTGTGCTGGGATGTGTTTGCGTGTCTGTGAGTATGTAGTTTAAAATATTGAAGACAAACAGATGATGGATTTTATAGCATCACTCGTCCTTTCCACCTTTCAACCTTCTGACAAAAAAACAGTGGAAATGTATTTATAAAACAGGGGGATTGATCCCTGTGTAAACGTCAGAGCATAAAACACAGCAGTGTGCTGTCTTGATAGCGGCTGCATTACGCTGTGGCAGCTGTTTCCACACTGAATTATCAAACCTATTTGTATTGCCAGGATAGGAGCTGAGGGATAAAGAGGGAAAGTGTAAATGTAAAACAAGTCATGACAGAATCTGACAAGAGACAGAAATATCCTCTCTCCCCTTCTGGTGTTCTCTTTTACACTCTCTCAACCATTTTAA
>JAPZDY010000005.1:12835940-12868937 GCA_029783645.1 Ctenochaetus hawaiiensis
GTTCTGGCAGCGACATTGGCTCTGTGTCCATGTGGGATCCTTTATCTGACACAGTTTTGGTCCAGATTTAGAAATGGATCACATCAATTTGCAGCCCTGCATGTGTCGTCAATAAGGCAAGATAAACATTTTAAAATAGCACGAGCAATCCATTGTAAATGTTGTAACTTCTGTGTTTTTCGAAAGGGTTTGCAGACTGTACCACCAACTTTGCAAAGATACAATCGACTGCAGCTCTGCCCTTGAAATTTTTGACAGGGAATTGGTCCAGCTATGGACAAGAGCACAAGTTCAGTAACAGTCAGCATAGAAATATCAAGTGCAGACTAAAATAAAGAATTTTTACTGGAGTGCTCATTTCATGTAGACATGCAATAGTGCTGTTAGACACTTACAAAGAAATAATGTCCTTGAAAATAACTTATTATGTTATAATTATGGCCTGAATTTTCTGGTATGTCTAGGCAATGATGCTTTCTAAGATACAACCCACAGTTCAAAAAAACTGAGGCACTGTGTAAAACATGAATAAAACAGAAGGGAACAATTTGTTAATCACATTATTGAGACCAGCGACAAGATTATATTTATGTTTTACCTCATCAACCTAATGGATTTTTTAAAATATATGCTTATTCTTTGATGCCAGCAACATTGTTTCATATAAGTTGGGACAGTAGTAACAAAAGACTGGTAGAGTTGCTGAATGCTCAAAAAATATGTGTTTTAAACATTTCACAGGTAAACAGGTTCATTGGTACAGGTGATCATCAAACATACTATTGTGTAAAGGATATTACTACACTGGTACTGAAACACTTCTTAAAACTGGTGTCAGGAAACGCAGTTAGCAAATTATTGGATTTTATTGTATCAACATTATACAGTGTTTCCACATTTTTGGAATTATAGGTTGTAGACTCACATTTTGACTCTCAATCAATCAATCTCAATGATTGATTGATTGATTGATTTTGACTCTAGAAAGAGACTGACACTGCTCTCATATCTGAACAGTACACATGAAGCTACAGCCAGCAGCTGGTTAGCTTAGCTGAACATAAACACTGGTAACATGGGAGCAGCTAGCTTAGATCTGTCTACAGTTACAACACCTGACTATCAGCATCTCTAAAGCTCAGTAATTAACACATTGTATCTAATAAACATGCAAAGAGGAGTAAAAAAAATCTTTAATACGGGGTTGTGTGATGCTTTTACACTTCACTTTGGTTTTTATATGATCAAAAAACATACATTAAACAATCTGATTAAATAGATTGCTTGATTGAATAATATAATGCGTAATTAAGGAGCCTGGAGGTGTTCGTGGGTGGACACCTTTAGACAGAGCCGGGCTGCTGGCTGGATTCAGTCTTTATGTCAGGCTAAGCTAACAAGCTGCTGGCTGTAGCTTTATTTTCACTGTACAGATATGAGATATATATCCAGATTCTCATCTTACTCTGGGCAAGAGAGCGAATAAGAGTGTTTCCCACATGTCAAAATATTCCTTTAAGCTGAACAGACAAAACTGTTATGTGCACAGTGATTTGAATATGTTTATCTTTGGGCCATGTTCAGACATAGGCCTATTATATGGTGGTAGATGTGTGCCAGCTCTTTGCAGTGGGTATTGTTGGCCCTTCATTATTTTGAGCACCCCCTGAAATAAGTATGTTCATAACATTTTATTGATTTGAACCAGTAAAGCATGCATTACATCTAGTCAAAGTAGCAAGATGTTTAACAGTTATGTTAGATCTTTATTCCTGAAGAGATCGGGTATCATACAATGTCTTTGATGCATTTCGAGAAAACCAGATTTAATGGCATGGATTTAGTAAACAGAATGGATGTGGGGCTATGGTAGACCCTGTGGTTATATAAAGATTATAGTCATTATAATATTATTGCTTTCATCACAGAGGAGGGAGATTATGGGCCCTTAACACAAAGGTTATGATTTCCTTTCAGGCCCACCTCTAAATCTAACCAGTAACACCTAAGTTGAAATTCTAATGAACAGTTTTGTATGACCACCCAGGCCTACTATAGATTAAGTTTATTTTATTATATAATGAAATAAAGTGATTGCACAGTACTGAACTACTGCTATAAGCAGTTAATTAATGACAAAATGCCCATAAATGCACTCTAATATCACTGGGTATTATATCATGATTGCTTTGTGCTTATCAAGTACAGGTATTGACTCTTTCAACTTAAGTGTTACTTTAATAAGCAAGTCAAAGTTGCGTAGCATTGTGCCCAGTTTCAGACGGGTCATATGATGCCACTAATGCATTTTCCAAAGCAAAATGCATCATCCAGCAACATATTCTGTATTTGATCAACCGATAAATTCGTAAAATCCCACATGGTAAAATATTCTATATATGAAATACCAAAAATCCAGCTGTGAACAAACATGAAAATGGAAACAAGGTAATATAGTTAAGGCTAAACATTTTGTCTATTACCTTTGTATAGCTAAGTCAATAAGAAGAGCATGCAATCAACGTAACATTGCCACAATTTTACATTAAACAACAAAAGCAATCAACTCAAAACAAATGTATGTGCCTTTCGCCACCACAAATTAGAATCAAGTAATGTCGGCTTTCCACGTGGTAAATCATATGGCTTTGTGCAATTTTTCACTGTCTTTAAACTCACTAATGAAGTTGTTTTTGTAAAATAATATAGCAATAAATGTCATGCCGGAAATTATTGAGATTCTGTTCTACATGCGCTGTTTCTTACATGCCAGATTGTGCTAATTGTACATCATCCTAAAAAAAAATATCAGAGGTCTTTCATCATAGCATGTACACTTACATCCAGGAACAAATGTGCTCAATTCCATCACCCTACTTTATATAAAGTTTGTGCACATATTCTACATTTCTTTTAATATAAGAATATTGTCCATTAATAAATTAGAAGTAGTACAAGGACTTCAGGTAGGGAAATAAAAGTGGATGGCATAAGTTAAAATATGTCGCCTGCTTTATGTAAAGCGATCTGAGTTCATCTTTCTGAGTTTGGGTGGCAGGTGTCCGTCCATCCTGCCCCCACCTCCCCCAGCCAGTCGCTGCAGCTTGGGAGGTAAGTCTGCCACTGACTTACTCATGGGCTCTGTGTTGATCTTGGAGGCCTTACCAGCCTGCTTATCATCAGAGACACCGGGCACAGAGCTGATTCGCTGCAGCTTCATGGGCAGGTCTCCAAAGCTGTAAGTCATCTCTGAAGTGGTGGAGCTCATCCTTAGTAGCTTCTTGGGCAGACCGTCCCGCCCTGTGATCTTCTGGAGCTTGGTGGGCAGCTTGGTGGTGCTGTCATTGTCCTCCAGGGTCTCAAGGCAGTCTAATGAGCTGTTCTTCTCCCCGCTGTTGCACAGGGATGGAGCCATGAGGGGAGAGGAGAGGAGCAGAGCCTCCTCCTGCTCCTTCACGCTGTATGGAGGGGTGGGCACCTCAAATGTGGCGTGGAACTGAGAGTAGTCCACCTTAAAGAAGCCTTCCTCCAAGGAGATAACCGGGAAGAAACGGTGTCCCCACAGAACCTCATCCTCAGTGTACGATGTCCTCGCTTGGCAGGTCATCCCTGTTAAAGACAAAAAAAAAAAAAAAATAGAAAAGACTACATGAATGGTCAGATTTGTTTCTAAAAAAATAGTGTTTGGGCTTAAAAATTATGGCAAATTATGCATCATTGTGTTGCAACAGCTCAACACACAAAAGACTGACAATTTATGATGAAATGTTCCATGACTCTAACATAAACAACAGAGCTCTGATTTAATTACATGCTTGGCAATGTTTCATAAGAGTGAAGAATACAGTTTTCACCAGGACTCTCGCAATTTTCGGATTATGATGCAAACAAACTAAAGTGCCTCATAAATTAGCGCTTACTGGATTACAGAGCCTGCTGCCGAAATAAAAAGCTTAATCGATTTTTTGGTTTCCAGCTTAACATGAAAAATAATTAAAAGTGCAGTTGCTATGTGTGTTTTAAAGGGGTTAATTCTGTACATTTATGATTGGTAACACACATTTCTCCATACTGAGTTCCCTTTTCCTTCTTTTTTTTTTAGCAACTGGATAAGCGCCTTGGTGGCCAACATGCTACGGTGCACACTGCAGTGACGCAGGGTTGCATCAGTTGCCTGTCTGTTTCTTTACCTGTCACCACAAAATAAAGGCAAAAGAAAAAACTCTATAAAAAATCTCTAGAAATGACAAATGCTGCAATATGCCTTAACGGTCTTTACTTTTTGCAGAACTGTACATAACTGCGCAGAACTGAACCAAACTAATTAGAGTAATGCCATACAAAAATATACATACGCCACAGATTAACCTTTTCTCTGCATTTTGCAAAGTTGACATCACAGCTTACATCTTCTATTGTGAGGAGAGACTCTTTGTGCATGCCTGATCAGTTCCTGGTAATCTCCTGCAGATACATCATGACTTCTGATTACGATGGTGGTTGTCATAAACCTTCTGCCTTTGTGAGGAAAAGAATTCCTCAGTGGGATTGAGGAAAAGAGAGCAAAGTGGAGGAAAGTATTGCCATCCTGGGATGGTCTGTAAACCATTCTGACACTAGAGGAGAATAACTGAAACACAACTTTGTCCCATATAATTAAAAATGTTCATATTCTTCACCTGCCCCCTTCCTCACCTGCCACGAGTGTTTATTGAGGTCATCAAGGTACAAAAATAGACGCTCCCTGTTGTACTTTGGATTTAAGAGTTTATGATTTTTTAAAAAAAAAATCTTTTCAGATGCATATGTAGCAGAATATTGCAAAATACAGCACTTTTGAAAAAAATATGTTAACACCTGCAAAATAAAGTATAGATATGTTCTGGTGATGGTTTCCATTTGAAAGATGGTCTTTTGTGTCAAAGAAATCTTTACATTTCTTTAATGTATAATACAAAGAGGATCCACAGCTCATTTCACATTAACTTGTGTTGCACAGACTGTGTAAGGGGTTTTGAAAAAGCAGACTTGTGTTACCAATTGCAACCATTCCTAAATAACCCAGTGTGTTCTGAAATTACTGTTCATAGGAAACTGGTTATACACGTGTCATATACTTGCAGAGCTCAGTTTATATTAGCGTAATTATCATCAAATTAAGTGTGTTTCTGCTTTGTTTACCTCATTCTCCACATGAATGCATGCAAAACAAGCTTAAACAGACAGACAACAACTCATTCAGTGCATTTAATGTAATGCTTGTTTCAGTCAGTAAAAACTTCTCCTAGTAAAAAAACACAGGTCCGTCCCACATCAGCCCTTAGTTAACATTTCAGTCCATACCTTAAGCCTGGCTACCAGCTACAAAAGATAAAGGATTAAGATAATCAAAGTGCTGGAGAGGCAAGCCCTCAGGAGTAACAGCTGCAGGCAAATGCTAAAGGAGGTCTAGCTCACATTCTAAAATTTCTTAAAAGCTTTCTGACAGAATAAAGGGAATCCAGTTTAATCCAAAACACAAAAGTAACATGAAGAATCTGTTACATAACCCTGTTCGGCTTGAGAAAAGCCTAAATAAGTGTGACAATTTAGTTAAAAGCGTTAAATCCTGCCATTTGGAGATTACAAATTAAAACAAAGTGTCCTGTTTCACATGTCGTGTGTTAATGTGTGTACCCGTAGCTATGCACCGGGTAGAATAATACGATGTGAATAAATTTTCCCTCAGAGGGGAGTCTGAGAAAAATCCCTACTTCAAAACTCCCCTCACGTCCTCAAAAACAAATTAATGCAATTAGCAAAATCATGAGGTCTGAATAAATGATCAACATTTTTTTTTGTAATGCAAAGTTATTGGATGTTTATAAGTCATAACTCATCACCATTATTCAGCAGCTGCTATCATAGCTGCCTGTTCCTGTATCATACTACACTGCTCACAGCAAAACCTTATCCATTTTAGCATGGTTAACACTCTGCTGACAGCAACCACTGTCAATTCTTACTGATAAATGAGCACGGAAAATCCACATGTGAAAAACACCAAGAAAATTGGTGACATCAGTCCAAAAACCCTTACTTTAGCACAGAGGAATGAATGGAAGCACTCATGTTACAGCTTGTGGAAATCCATTAGCAATCAACGAAAGCAGCAGGTTATTATCACATGTTTTAATTACCTGCTTAATATTGTTATAGCAGTGACAGTTGGGTCCAAACTAAGACGAAGCACTCACTCGCAGTGAGACACTGCTGCTGATTGCGAGGATGTCATCACCGTAAGTAAAGGCATCTGTGATTCCGCCCGATTCCCAAGGTCGTAAAATAATTCACTGACAACAGCTCTGTACACAATCGCAGATGTGCAAGAGACTGAACATCAAGTGCGTTTGGGGTATTCAAAGTATTACTTCTGCACTATTGCTTCAGAGTCCCGGAGCCTTTAGGCATATGGAAGCGAGCCACAGTGAATAAAGCAGGCAAAGCTAATGAGAACTTTAGGGCCAAAGCGATTGAGAATTAAGTGTGAATGGAAATCTTATGAGCCTTTTAAGCTGCCTCCAGTCAAAACATAGTCACCATTTGATCATCAGCAGGCTTACACAGACTGATTCTGAGAAAACTGTGGTGTAAAATGCTTTCTGTTTTGGTTTTATAACAGCTAATCAGCACCAGAAGTTAGCCGTACCTGCTTTATTGAACAGTACAGCCGATTGCGGGGTGTTAACACCGAAACAGTAAATACAGGACTAAAACATCAATAACAGTTCTAGTGGTGCATGATGAGGAAAGAAAAAAAAGGTTGAAGAAGTAAAATGAAATTGTGCCTCAGGAGAAATGGTTGCTACAGTAATACACACAAACTGAACAGCTTCATCTTACATCTATTAATAATGCTCTATTGTTCCTGCAGATGGTGTATGAGTTACTGTAAAACTTCTGTCTCTGGAAACCCATGAACCCTGCAGGCCTGGAGCTGAACCTGTTTCACCTTTAGAGCCAGTCAACACAGAAACACACACACACACACACACACACACACACACACAGAGTGATATGTATGCTTTAATCAACTATACTCTTCTTTCAAGCATAATGCTGCTATCTGTGCACTCAACTTAATCATGATCATTAATGTACTTTTAATTTCCTTACATTATTTAAGAATTGGTGCCCGAGCCACGCTTAATTATAGACACAGTACACGGTTGCATCACATGTGTACAACTGTGTTGCTAAAGACCAGCTGTTCTGCAGCAGCACCCACATTCGTATTGCAATCTGTATTAACAGGCACAGCAAAGTACTGAACTGCATGCTTCCACTCTCACTGAGGCCACGGCACTGTTCGATTTGTGATGGAAATTTACACATTATGTAGAAGAATATGTTAGACAGAGACCTAAAGATGATAACAGAGTACAGTTGAACAGCTAAAAATAGCACAGAGATAAAATGATAAGACATGGTGTTGAATTTATCTGCAGTTATTGAGTGTAATTCCTAAAAATAGGGATCCAGTCAAATGAGAATACCCATGCTGGTGTGTATTTAGTATTACTGCTAAAGGCTTATGTAACTCTAAAATACACGCCTGCCCGGGACTCAGTGTTTCTATGGAAACAAAACTGTAGGAATGTGTGCATGCGACAGCCATAAACCTTTTCACTGCTGAGTTGGTCAAAAGTAACTGTGACAACACAAAGAGGTCTCTCTCTTAGATCACGATACAAGAAAATAAAATCCCAAATTGCTCAAAATGATTTTTCCCTTGGGGGCTCGTTCAAATCATCATCTCTGTGGCTCCGATCAGACCAAAGTGATTTTACTGTCACTGAAATGACCCTTTGCAGCACAAAACAAAAGCTCCGACTGCCTTTGTTTTAGTGGAGAGGGTAAATCAATCATATATTTTGTTGAGCTTATATTAGTCATTTTATCTTTCTCTGTCATTTGTCATTCATCCAGCATATTGTAGTGTTTTATATCCATGTGTTATAATCATGGCAACACATTGTGTTTTAAATGACTTTGGGTGATAAATAAAGGGGATGAAAAAAAAATTCTGTCATATCTCTGCTGCTGTTTGCTGCTGGGAAAATGCAAACAACATCACATCAGAGGAAAAGAAACACTCCAAGGGTGTGTCCTGAAGTGTTGTCACAGAAAGTTAATGGTGTTGCTAACATCAGTTAACATACAGTATGTCAAAAAAATGAAGAAAAACAAGCTCAGATGTGACCTCTGATTATTTTATGCACACATTATACTCTGTACTGGGTGCATTTGGCTGTATCTTTATTATAAAATTTTCATAAAGCTGTATTTTGCTCTCATTTAATGTAACATAGAGAAATGTACACTGTGCATCTTTAACGACTCAACCACCAGGACACACAACACCAGGCTACAACTAATGCAATCCAGTACAGCAGCAAATAAACATGAGAATATACAAGGCATGAAATCACACCCATTACACATAGGGCCCTATCATACACCCGGCGCAAACGCGTTTGTACCAGTGGCACAGGTGTCATTGCTATTGTACACCCGGCGCAATTGTCATTTTTGCCACAAGTGTGCGATAGCAAATCCACTTGCGCCAGGTCTGTGTGCTGAGGGGTGGGAGGTCTGAGAATGAAGGCGGAATGGAGGTGTGTCCATTTGCTATCTTACACCCGGTGGAATGCGCCCTGCGCTTAGACCAGCCAGAACCTAGTCTAAACACAGGGCGCAGATGTAAAACAGCCTGCACCGTAAGATACGGCGCAGTTAGCCAATGTGCTCACACACACACCTCTCCACAATCACACACACCTTTCTTTTCTGTTTTTGCCTCTCAGCAGTGTAAAATAATTAAGTGTGCTTTGGACATATTTAGTAAAGTTAGTAAAGTGTCCTTTGAAAACATTTTTGATCACAAAGTATACATTTTGAAGAAAACAGCGTGCGTATGGGAGTGTGTGTATCTCGCTTTTGGCCAAGACGCACACACACCCTTCATTTATGTGAGCCCCCCCTCCATGTTAAATTTCATATTAGGAATGACTGTAATCATAATGCCAAATTAATCTCTATGGACGGGACAGGATCACAAGTGTTTGATCATCTTTGACAGATCGGCCACTGACAGCTGGATCAACTTCCGTGTTCGTGTCAGCGTATTTATTTGATCAGAAAAACAAGGATTAAATAATAATTATCTATAACATGAACCCTGAGCCAAGAGTTCTGTCTCCTCACCACTGAATCACCTTTCTTTGTTTGAATTTAATATCAACAAGCGGCTGAAAGAAAAACAGTCCGTCAACCATTAATAAACACATGTATTCTATTCACAAAATGAATTTAATTTTTAGGTGTGTGCGTGTGTGCCTGCGTGCATGCCTGCGTGCCTGCGTAGGTACGCATTTGCCTGTGCAGGCGAAAATGTATTGTAGAAATAGATGTGACAAAATATGGAAATGTTTGCTTTCTAAACGATTTGACTTAAGGGGGGAATCAGCTGAGAGCTGACACAATACATTCATCGAGCGTTGTCCCCATCCAGTCGAAAAAATGAATGAATGAATGAATGAATAAATAAATAAATAATTCCTTGTAGTTCAGCCATTTATGTTTGCGCCGGGTGTACGATAGCAATACGCCTGTGCCACTGGCGCACGGGGTAGCCAGTCTTTGGGGCGATGAGAGCGGATTCTCTGATTGGTTCATGCATTTTCGGTCAAAGAAACACCCATGAAACACCTATGAATTGATGAGGTGATTCTACACAGCTGATTGGACTACCGGCTGTGCGCCAGTGGCGCATTGGGCGGGGAAGAGCAGGATTCCTCTGCTACTCCTGGAACAAGGTGGCAAAGGTTGACCTGGAAACTCCCCTGAATAAATTAAGACCCCTGCGCCGCGCTGTTTCCCCTGTTTCCCCTGCGCTTGTGCCGGGCAGAATAGTGCTATAGTGTTCCACACTATAGGGCCTATAGTGTTCCAACTTACATTACCACTATGTTTGTATGTGTGTATCGTGTTCCTCCAAAAAAGCCACTTTATGAAACATGAACATCAGTATGTGTTTTTTATTTATGTCGTTCAGGCTCTTTAAAAGCTTCTTTGGTTTTTATGCACGTTTGTAAAACAAAATTAGGACTAAGCAAATAAGCAGGTGCTGCTACTCAGAATGGCCACATGCTTAATTAGGCATAACTTCAGGTCTTAAAATAATTTAAATGAAAGAGTTTTTTAAAATTTCATCTCCTGTACAGGTGTCATTAAATAAGCTACAGACACCAAAACTGTGTTTTGTTCTAGGTTGTAAACGTGCTTATTTCTGTTGGGAAATTGGGTATTTTAATCTGATTTTTCAGGCCTGGACGTTTGCCTTCTAATTCAATGCAATAGCGGGAAACAATTAGTTTATGCAAAAACTTTAAAATGATCAAATCTGGAGATCTGTGAGATTTCCTTGGCCTTTTAGCAACACAAAATTTGACTAAAATCTGCACAATAAAAACAAATAACATACAATCAGATTCTTTGAGTCTTCAAAAGTTAAACTACACTCAGTGTGATGAAGAGCAGAGGAGAGAGAATAACCCAGGAGAGAAAAAAAGACACATCATTGGTAAAAATGAGGAGGCAATTTCTCATTCAGCCCATTAGGGAAGAAATTTGTTACCATGTGGATCCATTACACTTCTAATTTCAGTAAATGGTTATTTGTTCCCCTCTGTGACTACGTATAAGTCAGTACCAGTGTATTTCAAATCCTCAGTGGAGTGGCTCTTCAGAATAACGTGCAGTAAGAGATTCAGATGTTCTGTATTATCCGTCTGGTTGTCTTTCCAGTACTACATATATTGCAAGGTTAAAATACACACACTGTTGTTTGTGTT
This sequence comes from Ctenochaetus hawaiiensis, assembly GCA_029783645.1. Classification (NCBI taxonomy): domain Eukaryota; kingdom Metazoa; phylum Chordata; class Actinopteri; order Acanthuriformes; family Acanthuridae; genus Ctenochaetus; species Ctenochaetus hawaiiensis. The sequence continues at coordinate 12,846,836 of JAPZDY010000005.1, forward strand.
ACATCAGTTTGCAGGTTCTTATATTTCACAGCAAAAAACATTTTTTGTGCACATGATTGTAGAAATTACTAAACAACTACTGTGTTTCTTCTGCAAGCAGTCTTTCAATATGTAAGGGGATCTGAATGCTCATGGTCACACTGTTCAAAAATAATTCATCAACATTAGTGGTGGATAAAATGACCCAGGCCTTTTTTCAGGTTACAGCTGATATTCCACAATGAATTAATTACTACTTATAGATGGAAGTCCTGCATTAAAAATACATAAAGCTGTACTACTCAGTATTTTTATATTAAAAATAAATTAACTAAATGTAATGGGAAAGGGGTCATATGGCTGCCCTAAAAGTTGATAATTTAGATGGTGGTATAACCTCTTGGCCTGCCCTCCATTGTGACTGACTCTGGCTTACAGTGCTGTCAGCAGCTGAGCAGGAGAGATGCTGCATGGTGAACTGAGTTATGAGCAGATTGCACTTTTACTTTTTCTGACCGTGTGGAAATCTGATGTTTTTTTATATCACAGATGACGAAGACTGGCATTAAAATGTGAGTTTTACAGGTCAAGCATGAGACTCATGTCGGCTGATACAGGATTAATGTGTCATTGAACTAAAAAGAAGAAACTTTAAGACTTAAAGTTCTAAGAAATTATCCTCTCTATGGTTCCCCACAGCTTTACAAAGAGCTGTACCTCCTTTCAGCTCATGTTTTTTTTTTTAGTCTGCTTCTTTAGTAAGCTTGACTGCTTCAATTCACTTTCACCACTCTAATTAACATCATTTCCAACAGTAGCAAAAGCAAAAAAGCTCTGATGAACTCATTGTGTGCTAAAGTTAGCAACTAGCTGGTGAACACTGTAAACCATTTATTAGTTAAGGAGTAAGAACCTTCTCCTCAAGAGCTGGTGGAGACCATCAGACCTTAACAATGCTAAAAAAAGCAAGAAAAGGTTGACTCAGATACCACTTTATTTAAGTACTGATGTTTCTCTGTGTCTACTGCAGATATAACTAGCCAACTGTTCACTGACAGTTTGTTGAAATCACCTGCAGTATTTTTATCTCTTTCATTTGAGATAAAACTTCCTGTATTATTGTATGATTTCCGCCATTTTAGGGATTTTTATGCTTTCGGATATATTTATCTTTTTTTATCATATTTGTTTTCGTTTAGAAATGAATAAATGTAAACACGTTGCACACGCAGTTTGCATAAAAGGGAATTATTCTTAACATCTCAAAACATACAGCTTAATGCAGCAAAATGACAAGCCAAAATAAATAGAAAATATTATCTGGCACACTCCAAATATTGTTAAATATCTACTTGTAAGAACTGTTCCATGACATATCCAAATAAATGCAGTATACAGGTTGTGGGATGAATGATCTTTTCTGATTGGCCGATCCAACAGAAGTGTGAAATCCCTTCAGAAGTCCCTCATCGCTTAACTTCACCAGGCACTTTCTTGCTCTCATGCTGTATGCGATATCCATGTGACAGCATGAGCAGCATTAGAATAATCCTCTGCTGCATCCACAAATTCAAGACAGATATAAATGCATCTCATTAAAGGTACATCTCAGAGAAAGAAGATAGAAAGTCAGAGAAAAAAACATTTTCTGCAGTGAGGTGTGAAGGTTAGTTACATCTTTGCAACGACAGTTTTCAATGAAATCTTCCAGTTTTATCCGTACATGAAAATCAAATGGAATTTTTGAAAAAATATAGTGGACTCATGAAATGACTCCACAGCACTGAGATGCAATACTTGTCTGGAGATTACAGGTGCTTTATCTGCACTGTACAGTGCATGCAATATTTCACAGCTGACTCCCAGCTGATTCTATTATGGGCTGAAAAAAGCAGAGGCAGGAAGTGTCGAGAATAAACTTGGAGATTTAGATGCCCAAAAGCCATCTCAGCTTGAGACTCTAAATAAATGCACTTTTCCTTGATAACACAGAGCTGGATGCTTCTCTGGTCTATAACAAAGTGAAGCAGCCATAGACTCAGCGGAGTGACAGCAAAGATAAAATGGGTTCTTTGGGGTCTGGAATAGAAAAGCACTGTAAACTTGGAGGCAGCCTGCCAGTGTTTCTTGATAGTCACTGAAAAAAAAAGAAACCTAAGTGGTATTCACAGACTCGACCGTCTAAAAGAAGCTCATCCAGGTTAGAGGAGCCAGAGGATCATATCCGCTGCCTGTCTCAGTCTAATTCTCAGCTGCAGATCTGCACTTGACACACTGAGGACGAAGTAAAGTCAAGGGGCAGACTTGAGAGCAGAGGTCTATTTATTGCAGCTCTGTCAAACCATATGGCCAGAGTCTCAATCTAGATTTTTCTGAGGGAAGGAAAAAAAAGTAGTTCTATTTTATGATTCAACAACCCACAGGCACCAAGCAAATGAAACTCAAAATTGACTGCTTTGTGAAAATGAAGGTTTATTCAAATGACTCCTCTAGATGAACTCTAACAAAGCGAGTCACTGAAAAAGGAAGGTGGGCGTCAGAGTTCTTTGCAAACCTCCTATTTAGTGACAAAATCTCCCTCCCTGCCTCCCTCTCTCTCTCTCTCTCTCTCTCTCTCTCTCTCTCTCTCTCTCTCTCTTTCTGTTTGGCTCTCTTTTTTACTCAGTCACTCAAATGACCACACACACACTCACACACACAAACTCACTCACCAGTGCAGTGCTGTCAGCAAAGTCCCCTGACAGTCTATCACGGCTGTGGAAACAGCTCAAGTGTTATGTATGAGAAAAATGCTAGCAAAAACAAGCATGAGACTCTGGATGGTGCATACACATTGAGCACCGCACAACGCCATCCAAGATTCATCCTGATCTCATTGTCGGGCACTCACTGCGGCCAAGGCTATCCACAAAATGCCTTTGCTACATCGCAGGATTATGAGGAACAACAATTAATTCAATTAATTATCTGGTTCCTTGATTTTTGTAAAACAGGAAGCAGAATTTCCCTTTGTCTTCTTTTGGGATCTTTCTTACAACACATTTAGCTGCCACTCTGAATGTGATAATGGAAAAGCTGACAAAGAGGAGAATTTAAGGATGCTGGGCAGTAGGAATTTCAATTCACAGGTCTGAATAATATGCTTCTTAGTAGTTTGGCCTTTCACAACTGACTTGGTTGTTTTTTTCAATGAAACGTTACAAAGGATAGAACAAATTGTACCTATAAAAGAATAAAAAAAAACTCGTTTTGATACAGACGCTGCTATTGTGGCCACAAGTCCTGTCTGATCATCTGTTTCTATGGTGACCACCATCAAGTGGTAAAGTGTAGAAAAATGCACAAGCATTCAGTGACCTGTTTTTCACTGTTTGACTCCTCAAAGAGAGAAATAAGTCCCCTTCCTCTGTTAAATACAGTTTTAGAAGGTAGCATCCAGTTGTTTGCAGCTGTGAGGTTTATTCCACACTTGCAGCATTGGCTGAGCTAAAGATTCAAGAAGGAGGCTGATGGAGGGAAAAGGCAGGAGAAGTGTATTGCTGTGGGGGAGGGGAGAGCTTGGATGCTGAGGCAATTGCTTGAGTGTGGAGGCTGTTGGAAAGGAAAGGAAGAGAAGGGAAAAGGAGCAGGGACTGCCAACCATCTCCATACAAGGTGGGGTGTCAGGCAGGCTAGATGAACATATGGCTGTAGGCCATTAACGTAGCCAGGAGAGCACATATTACCAAGTGAAGGCAATTCTGAACAGAGCTGTAAAGGGAACCTGTTCAGCAAAACGGCAATCTATGGATTTCCTTAAGGCAAAAGAACCACTACTGGTCAAATAGGAAAAATCACACTAGGGATGTGTGAAAGTCAAGGGTACTGCCTATTTTTATGATGGCAAATTACCCTGAAGCAGCAGTGGTCCAACAAATGTCCCGTTGGACTGAGAGCCCATTAGTCCAACAGCCTGTTATCCCAAAAACATAGGCATTATTCTGAATACCTTTGCAACTCTTCTTTGATTTCTTTCTTTTTAAACACATTTTGCAAGAACTTACCCTACTCTGACATCTGATGGGCTAGTGTATTTTGCTTTGTTAGAGTTTGACGGTTAGTTGGATGATCAGGATTTGAAAAAGACATTAAAGGTGGAGCCAATCAGAGGCAGAGTGTGGATGGGTCTTTTCAAAATCTGGATGGGAAAAATAACACAGGAAACACAAGTATTTTTCGGAGCAATGGGCATTTGTTTTCAGGATAACCAGCTATCAGACTTATGGGCTTTTGGTTCAATGGGGCATTTCTGGAACTATTGGAGTTTTGGAATAGAGGGCTGTCAGAACAATGGCGCTGCATCCCAACTAACCAGGGCTCTGAATGATTTTCTCTTCATTATACGACTGGAATGATCAGAAAACCATTTTCCTTTCAGTCAGACAGTTTAAATGAGTGAGAGCTGTAATCTCATATTGATCTGGGCTATTAAATCTACTTAAATCATGAAGAGGAGTTACAGCTGAAAGGGAGGAGACAGCCTTAAGCCTTAAGAGATCTTAGACTTAGATGGTGTGAAAGAGAGGTAACTCGATGTTAGGAAAGTGTCCCTATTGTTTTTTTTTTCTCACTTCAGCTCAAGAGTAGATTATTCCAGTAAACTCGAGCATGTCTGCATGACTTCCCAGAGGAGGGTCTTTCTAGAAGACAATATGTTTATGTGGCATTGCATTGAAGCTCTCGGATTGATTCACCTGCACTTTAGGGACCACTGCAGCTCCACTAATCAATGCTGTGAAGGACCAATACAGCAAGTGCATTAAAAGCTTTCTTTTAACTTCTTAAACAAGTACAGCCACAGTATTATCCTAATTACAGAGATGTAATACTTCACTATGAGTGTCCATCCAGGGGTTACTACTGAGGTCTACAGTTTTGTGGTATCAAAAAAATAAAACATGTTCTTCCCGAAACAGAGCGGCATGCACTTGTTCTGAGACAAAGGCAACTTAGACTTAGTCAGTTATTTCTAGGTCTTCATGGCATGATGAGAGGACCGAAGCATTGTTGGGAAATACGTTTCTGGTTCTTTCATCACACAAGTTCATCCTGGGTCTGCCACCACACCTCCTCCACTAGTGATTTATTGCCATCCAACAGGGACTTGACAAATCCCTAAAGACACAATTACCGTGCTCCCCCTCGGGAAGCCAGCACAGTTCATCTAAAAGGGATAATGAATCCAGGATGTCATGGCTGGTTCGTTGCAATGCCCATTATCTGGAGTTCATCCCCTGTGCAATTATTGTATGTACAGTAGACATTATCTCACAGATATGTTCCTAGAATACCCTAGTTTGTTTATTTAAAATTAGTAATGCTAATTAGAGTTATTTAATACAACATTCAAGCTAAACCAGGCTGCCTTTATGCAAAGCAGAGATGACAGGTGGACAATATATTATTAATATATTATGAACACCTTCATATTGTAATCAAATCATATACTCTTGCAAAAAATCTCAGCTTATAAAAGCTTAGAAAGTTTGGTTAATTTTTACATTATGATCTAGATATGTTGACTCTGATGATTTTTAAAGTGTGACTTTTTTGCTGTTGTAATAAACTGAACTACATTAAAAATCATAACTGCCATAGCTTATGTAGTAAACATTTTTCTACAATCAAGTCCAACTGTACCATATTCAAGATCCAAAAGTTAGTTGAACTAATAACTCTCTGACAGTCTATGTCATGAAATCGGGTATGATGGAACTAGGGCTGTCGAAGTTAACGCATTAATAACGCGTTAACTCAGACTCCTTTTAACGGCACTAATTTTTTTAATACGCGATTAACGCACGCACGGTCTGTGCCTTGCCAGCACCCGCAGTTTCAGGAAGTGGCGCTGAAATAACATTGCAAACGGTTACAACACAGAAATGGATACAGAAAAGGGACTTCTAAACGGAAAGTTTAGCTTTAAAGTTTTGCCCGATGGTTCTCTGGACGAAACAAAAGTAATTTGTATTTATTGTAAATGAAATGGGCACGGTAAAAAATTCACGGTAATAACGCGTTAATAACACTAATGCGATTAATCGCGATTAAAAATTTTAATCCACTGACAGCCCTAGATGGAACACAAAGTTTTTTGCAGGGACAATTGTAATAGTTTGTGTTGAATTGCATAAATTGTCCTAATTCTGTGTACGTACCTTGTAAAAGAGTGTAGCCTGTAGCCTGCAAAAATTATGACAGCAATGCTCCAACTATTTTTGTAACTATACTAATGCTTTTTTTTTGTCCAGACAAATGTTAAATCCAGTGCTGGAACCATTCAGATTCTTTACTAAATTAGAAATACCACAAAAACAAGCACTTAAAATCTTATTTAAGTAAAAGGTATAAGAATTTTTTGTAAAATGCACCTTGAGGTAAAGAAGTCAAAGCAAAGTTGATGATGAAGCTAATTTAGCTACTTGATGCTGCTGGTAAGATTCCTCTACAGTTTTTATGAAAAGTCCTAATCTGCAAAGTAACTGCAACCTCAAACAAATGTAGCTGAGTTAAAATTAAAATCATTTTTTTAAGTAAAAACTAGCTGGCAGTTGGGAGCCTTATATTAGGTACTTTGATATGCTATATTTTACCATGTTATATACTAAAACAAGTTATTTATATGTTGTTTCCTCCACTGGGAAACATTTTTAAATTTAATGAAAATAATAAATTGCAAAAACATAACTGCATTTTTTACAGCTAAAAAAATCTTGTTGGTCTTAAACTGACCCTTTATGCAGCCCCCATTTCATCCACTATCTCAAACAAGCTGCATTTGATTGGACATCTTCCAGAAGCCTGAGGACAGAATTTGATGAGGGTGGGCCTATTGTACAAAAAAACAAAAAAAGGGCCATGTGTAAATCTGTACTCTCAGTTTACAACCGTGCCCACAGTTTAGCCATCTGTGCCCACGGTTTAGCAATCTGTGCCCACGGTTTGGCAATCCGCACTGTGAATCCGTGGGCATGGATTGCCAAAGCGTGGGCACAGATTACGAATCCGAGAGCATGGTTTATGAAATATGCGCCCGGAATTGTATACCAAGAGTTTAGATTTACTTATGGCCCCCTTTTTTTTGTATCCTGCAGCCAACATCGGGGGGCTCTGTTCAAAAACGGAACTTTATAACTGTTACTGACTTGGGTAAAACTGGATCAAATGTTATGGACAAATTAGCTCTGTAATCGGTATTTTCCTGAAGGATAATTTTACATGCTGCTTGGCTAGTAAGCTCAGTCAGCCACACAGCTATTTAACTCTGAACCGACTGTTTGGACTGCAAGCTTGGAGCAAGGAGGTTGAGTTAGTGTTTACACTTTTAGCTACTAGAGGTGGTCCATAGCTATAACAGCAAGAACCTGCACCAGCTAGCAAACAGCAGCTAACATTAGTAGTCAATGGTAACTTTTGCAACAGATAACACTATCTGTAGATCAGGAACCTCCATAGACCACCAAGATTTCCGGCAAAGCAATCTAGGCACATCCGAGGTAAAACCAGACAATATTCTCTCAATAAAATAACATCCAGATCAGAGTTCCAGTTGTACTTTCTGCAAATCACTTCTGGAGATAGACTGGGCCGGTGGATGGACATATATCTGTACTTTATAGGTGTACCATGTCTGGAGCAGGGGATCAATAAATGAGCTGTCGGTGAGTTAACGACAATTCACCGTGAAAGTAGAAAAAAGTGAAGCCTGAGATTTTTGCTTTACTTTCACATTTCCTCATTATTTAAAACTTTGACCGAACTTTATATGAACATCTTATATAACATTATTATAGAAAATAAAAGCATGATGAGTCCCCTTAAAGTAGACATCACCAAGGAACTATATAAATATATTATCATATTTAAATACACAATGAATTTATGACTAGCTATTCACTTGATATTGCAAAAATTTGCCATATCTGGCAAAATCGAATAACCTGGTCGGTAGTTGGAAAAGTCAAATGAACCAAAAACATGGCATACATTTTAACAAGGGAGCTGTAAGGTATCCAGACACGTGGGTTATCGCAGGTGGAGCTCAGCAGGGACTGCCACTTCTCTCCTGAGCTCACCCTGAGCACATTAGATTTAATTGGAAACTCCCGATCTCACCTGATCTGCAGCTTTAACCTCCCCACTGAAGCCACTTTAACCCTTTGCCCCTGCAGGGCTGTGGCAGGGAGCTCGACACCAGGAAGAAAGGGCAACTCTCGGAGTAATGATTCAGAATGAATTATAGTCAGTTTATCCGCAGGACAGTACAGCTTTCACAGCTGGCTCATATCCGGGGCTCACTTGCGCCAGTGTTTACCTAAGCTCTGAAGCTCCTGACGTCAGGCGACCCAAGACCTCCCGGCCTGCGCCTTTTACTCATATGATTGAAACTATTAGGCCTCCAGCAAAAGAGAAAGCTCTCCATTTTCATTTCAATTACTGCTGCTGATGATAAAACACAGATCAGGCCATGACACTGGCTGCTCAGCTAATCAGTGGCAATAGATATTTCCAATTAATTATGCTGGCTTCATATCAAAGTAATTATTACTCTTAATTTCATTTTCTAAAAATACTCTTTATGTATATTTGTTTAACAACAGCAATAACTTAAGTAACAATGATAGTCTCTTATATAACAAAATTATTTTTCCCAACACAGGTTAGTATAACAGTTTTTATTTACTTATAATGTGTCAAGAGGGTCATTAATGCTTTTCACAAAGAATAAATGGACTGAGTCATAAATTTTCGAGATTCATCTATGCATTCCAAATTCAAACCCTAATGCTTTCTGTTACTTTTCCTAAAAGTCTAAATGCTGCACAGTACCAAACATTTGCACTGTTTCAAATGTTGTTCAGACAGGTAGGCAGTTCATTATTCAAAGCTGTTCTAGTCACATACTGCCTTTATGCACACAAAAACACATGAATAAACATTACCAGTTGATCCAGTCTATATGTAACCTATCCCCTGCCACCCACACTCACTTTAAATGAGCAGATAGCTGGGATATTCTATTTTTTATTCTATAGCAGTGAATCATGGGGAAGCCTTGTAGCAGTATGAAAAAGAGGGGGTTGACAGAAATCTTTGAAAACAATCAAAAAAAAAAAACAAAATCAGTGCAGGACTTTATCAAAGTGACTAGATTGTTTTTGATCTCTTTGCCAAAGTTAGCTTCATAAGAAAATCAAGAGATTAAATGTGTGGCTGTGTTCCACATATAACACATACGTGGTAAAAAACCACTTACAAACATTAAAACTGTTTGTTAGGGCAGTAAGCATGGAGCGTCTGTCTGCAGAACAAATGTGCTGTCACCAGAGGAGTGAAATAAAGCCTTATTGAAAACTCTCTGAGCACAGAAATATATTTCAATAAACACCAAAACAGCTGAGTTTATCAGGAAGTAAACTTTATGCCCATAAATCTTAAGAAACCTTGGCAGCTTTGCCAAAAAACATTTCTAAATATGACTTATTTGCAGCGTTTTATGGATTTCACGGCGAGTGTAATGATCACACACGTCACATTTGCATGAAAGTCACATCACTCTGAAAAGAGAAAAAAGGGTTTATGCTGATGATACAGTTTATGAATCATTGCTTTTCATAGCTGATGAGTGAGTTTAAAAACACTTTGCAGAGCTTGTGAGGATCTTAACGCTGTGTTTTGCCACCATGTTAGACCCAAACACTAAACATACAAAATGTCAGGGACAGACGAACGTGCTGACAGACTTCTTTCTGCTCAATGATGAAAATGTGTTTCCCCATGAAAAAAAAAAATCCTTAGTTCCTTTTTCATTGTTAGTAAGCATTTATCTAATCTGAAAACTGCATTGTTTTAATTACATAAATACACATTCAATCTCCAGCATTCAGGAGTATTGTGGTGTAACTGCAACGCTGACAATCTTAAAATGAATTTAGTTGCAATAAGCTGGATGGCTTCATGGTTGGAGGAACCTGAATGTTTGTTGCTGGCAGCTACACTTTATTTGGGGTTTTCAAGAATCAGATCCACTAATGAACAGATTGCCTCTGGCTTGGTATTTAAGCCTTTGTGGTGTTGAACAGCATCACTGGTGTTAATGGGACACTTATCTAAACTTCTGATATATTTTAAGACTGCATGTAGTAACTCTGAATCAGAGGATGAGTCAAAGTCAGGTCATCATCGGCTCTGCAGTGGTACACTACAAATGACCCTGCAGTGCCATTTAGATATCATTACTTCACAATTAGTTTTCCACATGTTCATGATTAAATTTAGATTTTACAGAGCCTTTTTTCACAGAAGTCATTTTGAGGTGTCACAGTAGGAAAAGCACAGGTGTAAATTACAAAATTAATGATGGCTTAATTCCATTGAGCTGCTCAAGGGTCCATGTATTTTGCTCGCTGGGACATTAAGCACATTTTCATCCGCCTGTTTTTATGCATTTTCTCAATTAGCTCATAAACAAACTTGAGCAGAAACAAAACAACTGCAGTTACTGGGAAAAGTCTTTGCTGAGGTGGAAAAGTCGGCACAATGCTTAAAATAAGGTGCGATGGAAACAGACTAAGCACGTAATTCATGACACATGAAACACATGCATGAAAGATTTCACTTAAACATTCACTAAGGCTTTCAATCTACTAGTAAAATGAAAAAAGTTAGCATACAAAACCATCAGATCTCTTTGGTGGGATCAGAAGACTTCAACTTTCCTCAAATGAATACATGAAACAAACGTAAATGTTATATTTCCAATGTTTGCTGCTAGGTTTGGGCCATTTCTATTCTTCTTGGCATTTTACTGTGGAATTTTACAGTATTACTATTTTTTAAAAAATTATTATAAAAAAAAAGGTAAAAACTTGGTGCCAGAAGCAGGACAACGTCCAGCTTAAAATGCTTTGTGTCCAATATGCAGGTTGCAAACTCACAAAGGTCTTGCTAGGTCTCAATAATTGTAGCCAATAAAATAATGAACAAATAGGAAATAAGAGCCTTTCCTCCAATAATTCTTGCTGGAGGATCAGGAGAACTCAACTGTTTGCCGTGGTGGAGATACGCCACATCTTTCTTAAGGCAAATAGCACAAAAATATTTTGTTCATCATCAAGACAAAACCTAAGATATTTCCAAAAATAAAACAAAAAAAGCAGAGGTATTTCTCTTTAAACTAGTCCAATAACGTTTTTTCACACTGTCACCATCTCTCTCAGCTCTGCTGTCTGTTCCACCAGGACTGACTGACCACTGCTTCTCACTACAATATATAACTTCAATACAACATCTTTGCATCAGTTCAGTATGAAAAAGAGGATCTGTATTTGAGATAGTTTGGAAAATTACAGCTTCAGAACTACAATATACCCTGGTATACCATAATATCCCCATACTGCCCTAGCCTATGTTTATTTCATGGTTTAAGGTTTGACTGACACCTTTTAAATTACGTCATCTTGTTTCTTTCTCTTCTTCTGTAATACTTTGATGGCACCTGACTGCTTAGCGCCACCAGCTGATTAACCAACTTGTGATATTTGCATAACAGCAGTGGATGTACAAGAGGCTAATTTCATCGAGAACTTAAAACTTACTAGAGAAACAGTGATCACTATGTGCAGCAGAAAATATCACAACTGAGCAGATGTCGCTGCACTGCGGACTCTGTGAGAATTAATATGCTTATTGTTCAATGTATTTTTGTCTCTCCATCTATAATCACAGCATTTTAATTTTCTGTATATATTATATTTATCATTAATTGGTATTAGCATTACACACACACACACACACATCCAGTATCTGCTGGGGCTGCAGTCATTACTTGTTTTTCACTTTCACCATATTAAAGCCGTCTTTTGTTATCCAAACACCTGTCATGCCTGCAGTGCACAAATAATGCAGAAGTAACTCAGCTTGCTGTTATTATGCCGAGATTCATGGCAACAAAGTGAGAAAGGGACGAATCGCTCACACACTGAACCTGACATGCACATTTGCTCTGTAGCTAATGACACTGTAGTAACTCTTAAGCTGCTTGTTGGGGAGTGAGGTGGATTATACATATTGATTTTTTTTAGACATTGTAAGTCTTAACAACAACACAACAACACAACAAAAACTTTCTACTACAGACTTCTTGTTTGTGCCTTCCCCCCACCCCCACATCGAGTCTGTTTTTCAGGGCAAGCAGCCAGACAGCATGTACATTACATTAATTGCAACGCGATGTAATGCCAATTTATCCTCAGCAGCACAACATCTTCCCGCAGCAGCCGTGTTAGAAAACCAACTCGATACCACAAAGCCACTACTGGCATTACTCCAGAAGAAAATATGCTGCTACCAGACATCCTACATGTCTCATTTGGAGCGCGCATCATACTGAGGTGGTGATCAAAAACCGCCTTGGGCTCCTATTCAAAAGGAATGAGGAACAGCTCATGCCTTTTTATACAATGTAGAGGTGGTCAGAGGTTACAGCAAAATGGAACAATCCTGAGCTCCTACGTGCTCTGCTCTAAGATACACTTTTTTTTCTCTATTTTATTGTGCGTAACTTCAGTCGGTCCAAAATATTTTTGTGTGATCTCTGGGAACAAAAGGAGAGAGAACACTGTTGTGTCTGATATTATCTAGTTGGAAGGACAAAGAGCCAGTAATTGGTTAGCTTGTGCAGTGCAGAGTATTTTAACTTGTGTTCCAGAGAGTGTGTTTTCAACTCATAAAAACAACATAAATTTGGGGAGTTGGGCAGCTTCCTTGCTAGTAAACAACAAGCCTCATAAATATTTCATCTTATTCTTTCTCTGCTGTATCACCTGTTCTGGCAAGCACTTCCTAGTACAGTAACGCCTCCGTGTGCTTTTTCATATTTCAGAAGAAATCCTCCTTAATGCCACCTGATGTTTTCACCGAAGCTCTTTCATTTTATGTTTGGCATCACACGTTTGCCTGGTTTATTACTCAAACTGTGTTATGATTCCTATATACCATAGGAATAAAAAACCTAAGTTTAGGTGCAGTGCTGCAATCCTGAATACTCAAGGAGAGGTTGCCATGGAAACAGAGTTACATTGGCCAGAAATGAAAGCGTCTGAGGATTTAGACTTTCACTGTACATAAATTTTTAACGATAGATTGTTTCTACATCAGCCTCTCCACCACCTTCACAGGACCACAGCTGCTCCTCGGGAAGCAGACGTTTCTCTGAGGTAAAAAAGGTGAGCAAAACAATCGGGACCCGTTTAACTGCAACTGAGATTATAAATGAAGACCTGCGATGACACACGCTTCTGTGACAGTCACTGTGATGCTATAAATTCCTGCGAACATATTAGAGCTAATTTAATTATGTTGCTGCAGTGGATATTCTCATACCTTAAACTAAAGCAACCTTTACATGGCAGCAGCCAAGTTGGGCTTAATTAGCTGCACATTATAATCACTCTCAAAAAAAGATTTCAGTGTTTACACCGCCACCGTGCTCGCTGGGTATTAATTGAATTAACTGAAAGAATGAGGAAACAAAACAAGAAATTATGATTTAGATAATTAGGAGTTCATACACTGAGAAAATCAAATGCTATGGGACACATAAGATTCACCCAGACAGTACTGATCCTCCACACATTAACATCCATGTGCACCTCGTCATGAACTGAAGAATCAGACAAATCAGAGCTTCAAATAGACTTAAATAAAACCGCAAAGAATTGCCATTAAAACTATCTATTAGGAGCTGAATATCTATGCTAATTGCTGTCTGCAGGTCCAGCCTGTAAGCCTCTCTGCCACGTCTCCATATGCTGTTTTCTTTGAAGCAACCTATTACAACTGTTCCCTCTAAAGCAGTGAAGGAGCTCTCCCCACACTACATCAGCTGTGTCAAATAAACGGTTGAATTTAAAATGACCTCAGAGGAAGAATTTTACTTGGGGCATTACTCATCTTGTGGAAATGGAATTCCCTAATTCCAAAGGGACCTTAGAAAGCAAATTATTATCCCCTCTGAGAACAGCAGCCATGAGGTAGGTGCTGCACGGGCACAAAGGCGGAGGAATGGAATTTGTTTCAGATGAGAAAAAGAAAATGTATATAGCCTAACAGTAACCTGCTGGAGTTTGAAAGTGTTAAATGCTCATATTCAGCTTAAAAGTAAAGTGTCTCTATTTCCCCAAACCTAGAAGGCGTTTTTATGGCAAGGATTAATAAATGTTTCACTTAATGCAGGCAACACAACATCAATAATCTATGTTGGATACATGCTGAACACTTCTATCACTAGTAGCATGTCCGCATTTTTGCCACAGAAACAAAAATCAATAAAATGCAATCAAGAGCTCAACAGTGAGTCTATTTGGGTACCAGCTGTCAACAACTATGAAAGAGCTTATTGTTATTTATAAAATTTTGCTGCAGAAAAAAGATATTGCAGCACCTCAGCAATGATGAGAAGACAATACAACATCTACAGCAACTGCACAGTTAGCCTGCAGCCATAACACGCAGCTTTAAAAAAGACTTCAGGCTCTCGTTTCTAACAGCAGGTCGGTAAAAATGTGTGGTTACTCACCTGTTGTCTCTACTATTCCTTCTAGTATCACCACAATTTCAAACTGCTCTGTTTGCATGGACCTCTGGGAGAGGTCGTAGAAGGGGCTTTTGGTGTCAATCACATGGCAGATCGTGAGTGGTGAGACGAGAAAGAGCTGGTCTGCCCCGGTGCTGAAACCTACATCCAACTCCAGCTGATCCAGTGGAAGAAACTCGCCTTCAGGTGTCTGACGAGACTAAGGAAGTGCACAGGAAGAAAGAGACAGAGGTGTTTGATGGGGGAAGGAAGGGGTAAGACAGACTTTTCTGAAGCTTATCATGAGGTTTTTTGTAAGTTGTTTTTTTTTTTTTTTTTTTACATTTTAGGTGCAATCAGAGCAACAACTCATTTGTCTGTCAGAAAAAGTAAAAAAATTATTGAATGACATCTAAAGAGGCATATGTACAGCAAGAATAACTATCTCTTCATTTCTATTTTATATACTATCAAGTCTTAAAATGAACAATTTTTAAAAAATACAAATAAAATCAAGTGGTTTACATTTCCTAATGTTGCCGCATCCATCTGCTGTGTCACGACATGGAGACAAGTAACAATGGGAATGCTTGGAACACTTACAATAATTTGCTATGAAGGATAAATTTTTAGGGGAAAAAAAATCACTTTTATCACCTGTACTGCTGTGTACCTGTAGTACCATGATTACTGGTGTATATGCATTTGCATTTTAGAGAGCACTGAGTTTTGTTTTGTTTTTTTTTTTTGGTTTATTATAGACTTTTGCTAAACCAGAGGGAGGACAGCAGGGAAATCCATAGATGATGTTCTCCTAATAAGGATCAGCAGCACATTTACACCTAGTTGTAACACACTGTCACTGTGTCCTACTTAAGCAGTTTAAAATGTGCATATGAACAACATGATCTTCTCAGGGTCTGATGTGGGCAAACGTGATGGATTATTTTTCAGTTCTATTATCAGTTGTACAAACAGACAAAAGGCCCTCTGTGCTATGGCTTGGTCAGTAATTGCTCATACTCTTGTGGTGGTTTATGGTCTATTTATATTATTTATATCACTGCAGCGCAGAGTGTTTGAAAATTAGACAGAAGCTTTGTTATTTGAAAGCATCATGGCTTCATGCACAGTTAGGAGTAGGCTTAAATGTCAGTGTGTAGGCCTTTCGGTGTTTGTTTTCTCAAAAAAAAACAAACATGGACTGGGCCCTGACAAACAACGGGTTCAGAACTTAAATACCAGATGCCTCCCAACTTACTTTCAGCAATTTGCAGCGGATCTGTGCTGAGACCATATGGCTGTTACGCAGGTTGCCGACCCTGAACATGAGAGTTAGTTTTCCATCTCGCATAGAAATCGCCGCATGTTCACTGAACATCAAAGTCTCGGCCCTTTTCTTGGGCTGAGACATCTTGATAAACATGCAGCCGATCAAGAAGGCATCGACGATCGATCCGAGGATCGACTGGAAAAGAAAGAGAATGATCCCCTCGGGGCATTTGTCTGTGATGTATCTGTAGCCATATCCTATAGTGGCCTCGGTCTCTATGAAGAAGAGAAAGGCTGAGGGAAAGTTATAGACATTGGCCACACATGGAGTGTACTTGTCATTATGGGCTTTGTTGAGGTCTCCTCTGATGTACGCGATGAACCACCACATAGAGGCAATGAAGAGCCAAGCGACTGTGTAGGTGAGGATGAAAATAAATAGATTCCAGCGCCATTTCAAATCTACGAGTGTTGTGAATAAGTCTGAGAGGTATCTGCTGGTTTCACCACCCAGGTTTCCATGCTGGACGTTACATCGCCCGTTCTTGTCCACGAACCGCTGCCTCTTCTTCTTTTTCTCTGGGGGAGGCTGATTGAATCCAGACCCGCTAGATGAGGTGGTCACTACCTGATAATCGTCCCCAAATTTCTTTCGAAGTGCAGACATACTACGATGACAGCCGCGAAAGAAATAACAAAGGATTCAATGATTAAAAAAAAAGTCTGGTTTGTAGTTGCTGCAGTCGTCTATGCCCGTGCGCAATGTCTCCGTTTTTAGAAATAAGGCGATAAAGTGCGCTGTCTTCGCCCCAGTTAGTCTTGCACCGTCCTCTTTCGCCACACACCACTGTTGCTACACTCTACAGCCATGAAATATCAATAATGTACGAGTAGTTTACAAACCCCGAAGATAGAAGCCATATGAAAGAGAAATAAGAGACGCACAGGATAAGGTATCCAAACGCGCCAGTCGCAGTCCAGGTTGTACAGGTTTATCAGTTGCTGCGTCGTGGATTACTCATCGCCCGTGAAGGTTGGGGCTGTATCGACCTGTTCAAAAACGTACTCACGGAGTAAGTTTTCATGCGAAAGTTCGGGATCCTTTAACGGCCCATAAAACACCAAAATCTTTGCGTAATTAGTCGCTGGAAACGGTTTCCAGGATGAAACGTCTTTGTGCGCACTTGCGGCTGGGTTGGAGATTTTTCGGTTTCCAGTCCTTCCTTTGCGATCTGTATACATAGGAGATGTATTGCATCCAAGCATATGACTGTAGAAAATAACGAGCTGGAGGAAGAAAATCACCGTCCCACTGTCGTCATTTTTGGCTGCGCGCATCGACGCTGATTGCCAGGCTCTTTTCGGGTACCTATTCCCCTCTCTTAGACAAATGTCGACTGGATTGTCATGTTTCAACGGCTGAGATCCACCAGATGCTCTTTTGGCTGCTGAGATCCTTCTTTCCCTTCGATTTCCCTGCGCGGCTCCTGCGCACTTCCACGTTTCCAATGATGCACTCACTGTTGCCTAGTGGTACTACAAAGACAGACAATTTGGAGGAGGAGGGAAGAGGGTTTGCCTGATTTGACAGTTTTTTTTCTTATTTTTTTTACCGAGTGATCTAATGTGTGAAACCACAGCCAAGATTTCATGATTTCTTTCAAATAATCTCACTGAACAGGCCTCTGCCAAGCTTTATTAATAATAATGATAAATTCTGGCTGTGATAAAAATGGGAACTGAAAATAATAATATTTTACACCTTTATCTCTGTGTTCCTGCTGGACAAATATATTTCCATTGTGCACCTTTTTTTCTCTCCACATTTTATCTGCAGTTCATGGAAACAGACATTTACAAATGCACCTCGTTTCCTGCTTGTTTTTCTGGGTCACCTGTGCTAAGAGCCACTCATGACCCCACTTCCATCCCATGGGTGACTGCACCCACTTTATCCCGTGAATGCTGCACACAGGAGATCTTAACAGAGTAACAAGTTCTGCAAGAAAGCTGCTGACACTCACAGCAAAACCGTATTAGATCTCCAGGGGACAAAGAGCTGCAACCAGGATGCACCGCTCAGAATTCACTCATCATATTATTACTGAGATCATGGCCACAGAGGAATATACCCACACCATAGTTACCTAGGCTTACACGCTTTCTCTCAAACACACGAGGCAGGTGGAACAACATACCACCACTTCTCTCACACAGTTTACCTCTCTGCATCCCCTCCCTTCACTCTTTCCATCCCTACTCACTGATGTACTAAATCAGCATGTTCTGCCAATATTCCTCCCCGCTAAAAGAATAATTATCACTTAATCAAGAAATCACTAAAGGCTGCAGCTTTGAAATTCACACAGCAAGCAGAGGCATGGTGGTTCAGCAACAAGCAGTTTGGGGATCAATTTGATTTTGATCGCTTTCAGCCCAGACAGAGCAAAAATCAGTACATGTATAAATTAAATTAAACTTCCTTACTTCTGAGTCAAGCAAAAGTCATGTTTAATGTATAGCATCACACACAATCTCTTGTGTACAGTGATCTTTTTTTTTCACTTTGCTATCATGTTATGCAGCATCATTTAATCTTTAATGTGCCAAAATACATTGTATTGTTTTACACCATTGTTGGATGCACTGTCTGAACTCTTAGGGATCAATATGTTGTCGAGTCTGTCTGGTTCCAGGCGAAATCTACCTCACTTGTTATGCTGTAGCTCCCTGTGCTTTACCGCATCATATTCCATGTCCAGTCTGAGCCCAGCATGCCCTACTGTAGCTTCTAAAAACAGCAACAGGGCCTGACATAACCGTTTCCAAATGAACGATTGCATGGCAGCTCAGCGCAACGTTGATGTGCCTCCGAGCGTTGTCTGCGAGGCTCCTTTGATTCAGTCCTCTTGAGGAGGACAGACTGGGTAAGATTCCCCCATCAGTCACCCGGCCGTCATAATTGCCAGGTGAACGTTAGCTACAGCTTCTGCAGGACTCTGGGCTTTTATAATGAGTGCAGGGGACATGGGTCATCCACCATGCATCCTGGCCCTCATTAGGAGGAAAAGGCTATTCACATATTTGCAGAGCAAAAATAAGGCTATTAGTTTGGACAGGCTAACAGCCATCCAGCCAGACTCATGAGCTGGAAATGTTTTAATTGCTGTTCTTCATAGATTTTTCATTGAAGCAAAAGTTTTCCCACAATTCTTGTCGAAGTGTCTAGCCTAAATGTACATTTAGAAAACACAGTTAACTTTAGGATGCAGCCAGTTGTTCAATGATGCAGTCTATCTGCATTGCTCTATTGTGTTCTTGAGTTTTGAAGTAACTTCCGACCAAAGTATTTCCTAACATTAAATATTTATGACTGAATGTGCAACAATCAACAAAACACCTTTAGGTGTTGTTGTTTATGGAGTTTAACAGTCAAAGTCTCAGCTAATTGGCCTCATCAGGACTGTGTGGATGTGATTTGATTACGTTTGACTGACAGTCACCAAACAATCCGCCGACTGTCATCAGATTTGGATTTAAATGTTGCCGAATCCTGATTGGGGCACGCAAGAATGGGTGACATCCCCTTTTTCTGACAAAGTCCTGTCAAAATGAAACCACTGAGAGAAGCACAGAAGAGCGAATATCTGTCATGAGAAACAGAGCAAACAGAAATTGTACCAACTTTGGCAGGAAGCTGATAGAGAAAATATTTTTTCTGTTGCCCATAAATGAACAATATATAACATATCCCCATTAAATTTTCTAAAAATGACTTTATATTTGTTTTACATTTTGTTGAGTTGTGGACTTAAACTACTCTAAGTGTTTCAACAATGTTTAAACTCAAAGAAATCCTTAATTACATTTAAGGTAAAAATGTGTTTAATTTTGTCACCTGTCGCTAACTGACAGATAACACCAGTCCGCATAAAGGAAGCCGGCAAAACGTAACATGAGTAATACTAATATATATTCCCTCATCCATGGACATTTCTGCCTGAGTCAGTCGCAGATTTTCGTCTGTAATGGGGGCTATTTGACAACAGTTATTTATGAAATCATAATGAATGAACTGTATTTTTTTCTTTGGAGAGAACACTAGCTGCAGTAGGTACACACAGTGTGTCACATGCAGTTTCCTTTTGTCTTCAAACAAGGTATTTTGATCTGCTTTCAAATAAAACAATGTCTTTTTAATGTGGTTTCATTTAAGGATCAGACATAGTTGTACAGATAATTACTAAAAACATCATGTGGTGTGAAAATATTTCCTCCAGTTGATCAGCCATGAGGGAGTGTATCAAAACCCTTATTCGAACTTTCATTTAAACCTTCCCAACCTCACAGAAACGTGTTTTTAATTCTGCTCAACACATAGGCTTTGTCACTGACAGAGAATACAAGAAAGAGGTTAAGGTCCGGGCTTGTTCTTGTCACACACCAGGAAACAGCTGATGTGTAACACCACGCTCTGACATGGAATATATGCTGATGGGTTCCTTTCTAATAACGGCTTGGTTTTGCAAAAGCTGGCATTTTGCTCCTGCAAAGTTGAAAGATATTTTAGCAAAATTCTTATATATGCTGCTTTTTTTTTTAAACAAAAAATCACCACCTTCCGTCACCATCATTGATCAGTACTGCTGTGCTGTGTATGTCAAAGTGCCGTCAGTCAATGATCAGAGATACTTTGCTGATCATCTGCAACCCATTTCATAAAAATAGCCAGGGTAAAACCTGATGGGCGGGTGGGGATGGGATTGATTTATTAATCTAATCAGACCAATGTAGGACACAAGATGCATTTGTCCTCCTCTCTGTATCGGCCAGAATAGCACTTGAGGTCATTCTCCGAGGAGATCAGCCAATCACTTCAGACAATCTTTGGTAATTTTCCATCTTCCTTCATAATCTCTACAATCGCAGGGAGAGCAGGGAAAACTGCCTCAGCTTTGATGTTGACTTTGATGAATTTGTTCTTCCATTTCCCCCCAACAAATTTATGATTTCCACACTAAAAAAAAAAACTCTTTAATCGTATTTTGAAGCAACAATATTGATTTTTGAATTTCAAATAAACAGCCTTCTTCTCATGACAAACATGCACTATGATTTTCTCCCTGCAACGATTGGATTTTAACGTGATCTGAGGCATGCTCACTGAATGCAGAGGCACTAACAGAGTCCCCTTCATGCTTGGCATGTAATGTGAAACCATGTGGTGGATGAGCAGCATCTCTAAACCAGTGATTCCATCGGGTACAGCAACTGGGTCAAAATACGGAGCCTCCAAGGGACATATGAGATTGTCAGCATCTTGTGGTAATCAAAGGACATTACAGCTGTTTATGGGTGACTGTGAAAGAGGCAGTAGCAGTTTTCCAGAAACTGAACCCTCAGTAAAGGCAAAACAGTAAAAAAAAGAACTCATTACGAACACAATCCTAAACTCAAAAAGCAAATAGAAATATTGTTACGGTTGTGTCCTCTGGGTTTTTCTTCCTCCTGCTAAAGTGAGGCCTTATTAGTTGTCGCTGGGGCCAAAAATAGCAACCAAACAAGGGTGTTTTGTGGAACAGCTCCTGGAGATTGATGATTGATTACTATACAATTACTGCTGTGAGCAGCGGGGCCCCTCCTTCTAATCACTGCTTTCTTCGCTAAAAGGAGATTATCACATAGGAGAAGCTTGTTAGAGCCACTTCCTCCCTGCAAATCAATAAAAATTACTCAAGAGATTGCAAGCATACATCAGAAATGTCTCAGCTAAATCCCTAGGCCCGCTCTGCTCATTTGACGACAGGTACTGTACATTATTCTGTGTTTGTGTGTGTGTGTGTGTGTGTGTGTGTGTGTGTGTGTGTGTGTGGGTGTGTGCCTCCTGTGGCAGTAGATCTGACCCCCACTGAGATACTGGCCTGAGACCACGTCTAATTAAAGCAGCTTTTTAATGCAGGCGCTCTGGAACTTCAGGTCCCCTCAACAATTAAGTGCAGGATTTCTCCTCTGGTCTCGAGCGAGAAGAGGAGGCAAATCCAGGGGTTTGATTATCCCCCCCCACACACCCCTCGCCTCCACTCCCTCCCCCACCCTCCCTCACTCTACCCATTATTGAATTCACTTAGTTGATGGAACCATATATATTGAGCAGGGACGGACCAGCAAACAATCAAGCACACTGGAGACACCTGAAGAAATAGGACAGAAAATGTATAGCATCGTATTTCGAGTCAA
>JAPZDY010000005.1:12877568-12903919 GCA_029783645.1 Ctenochaetus hawaiiensis
AATCAATCAATCAATCAATCAATCAATCAATCACTCACTCTTTTCCTCAACATTTTTTTAAATTTAAAAAGTTGACTGATATGGATTAAAAATAAATAAATAAGGAACTTGGCCTGCAAAACATTTTTCATTTATTCTTCAAATACACAATATGAAAATTCTGCTGCTGCTCTCAATGAGCAATATGGCAGACTCCATGGTGGGCTTTTTGGACCCACTCCTCCTGTAGATATAAGGCTCTCTTTCCAACTCAATGAAAACTCTGAGTCTTATTACAAGGTGAACATACAATAAAGAAAAAATACTTGTGAGCATTAGATTCCATTTCTGTCATATTGTACAATTAGAGCCTCCTACATCTTCCACACTGGACCTTTAAGTCATAAGACATGAAAAAAATTTACAGGAAACTTAAAAAACGATCACCAGAATTTTAGTTCCCATTTGTCTCTCAAGGCTTCCATAGATAACAGATCACAGAATGAGAGATAACCTTAGTTTCATCAGTCTGCACCCTGCTGTCTTATCAAACTAAACAGTTCAGCACACATGAAAGAAAATACATGTGAACAACTACAAACCCCTGTATGTGTCTGTATGTCTGTATGTGGCATCACAACATGCACAATGGCATGATTTATGCCACGGCTGAGGCATGATTCTTCATTAAAACGAGATTGTGCTTCAACTGTTGACAGAGGTTATTCAGACTAATGAGCACACAGAGACACTCAGGCCACGTTTGATCTTAAGCTATAAAACACAAGGGCTTGACATGCTCTGCCTAGATACAAAGAAGTGCACACACACACACAAACACCCCCCCCCCACACACACACACACACACTCACATCTTCCTTGAAGTACACATTGCAGACCGCCCTACAGGCACATTTGTTCAAACAGAGCAAGAACAAAGAGAGCAGGTGGCGTTCGACCTTACACCTGTCAAAAATCTAAAAAGAACAATAAAGTAGCTCTACACCACAGACATTTCACTTTTCTGGCTTTATTAAAAAAATATTTCCTTTTTTACAGCAGCTACAACCTCAGACAGAGGTAGAGTTGTTCCTGTCCAGTTTTAGGGAAAAGTAAAGATAATCAGAGATGTTCACTCAATGGAATGTGCAAATGACAAGTAGTATTATCAACTTCATTTTAAAGGCATATTCAAACATGGAGCTCCTCCAAACTGGAAGTAGATCAACATTACAATTATTCATAGATCTTATGTATAAATCATTAGAACCTGGCTCGGGGAATAATGAGGATAGTGTTTTTTTTCTTTCATTCAAAGATCCAAACGTGCTCTTGTGGCAAGCAACAGACTAGAAGTAGGGCTGCAAAGAAAAAAATGCTCCACTTTTAATGAAAATACTGGAAATGTGGAGGTCCTGTCCTTTGCTCATAATTATTTCATGCTTCCTTTGGGGCAGAGAAAACTCCCATCTCAACCTCCCAGCAAACCAACCAGTGTCTCCGGTGCAAGTTGCTGAGTGTGTGCACAGCTGAGACCGACTAATTAAATGAGGACGGTTTCTAACCATTAGCCCCAGTTGAGGAACATTATCCTCTTTGTCACCAAGCAGCATCCTGGACTTGCTGAAAAGCAAAAGAGTTCCTGTTTGATGCGATCTTGTGCTGACTCTGGAGGGAGATCTGGAGACCTGGGCTCCTTTATGTGGGAAATACAAAAACAGAAGATTCCTTTTTGTCTCAAGGCAGAGTCAGACAACAGTCTCATTTGCTCTAATGGTGTCCTGCTCTTGTGTATGTGCTCTCCTCTTGTGCTGGCTATGCCATGAGGACCTCTGAGTGTGAACAACAAATCAGGCCATCTAACAGCAGGTCACTTTACGGCCACAACTCTGACACACACCAGCAGCCCTGGGAGCTTCTTACCCAATTTACCCTGCCTGGACACAAAAACTGTGGCATGCTACAGTGAAATTGCTGTTTAGCTTTTTGAGAAATACAACAGTGCAGGACTCTGAGGTGCAAAACCTGTATAACTCAGCAGAACAGAATTTGGCTACAGAAAAAATGACTCAGAGACTGAAAGAAGCAGGAAAATAACAAGCCTGAAACGGAGAGAAATGCTGAGCCAAAAAACATTCCTTACAAACGCATGTTAATTTAGCAGCCTGAGTTGTGAAAGGCACTGATATGAATTGGGACTCATTGCTATGACAATATGTACATGGCACAAAGTGTACACAGCTGCTTCAGGCCAATGGGAGAGTAGCCTGAGAGGCCAGGGCCATGAAAGGCCGCTTCACAATGAAGGATCACTTCAAAAGAACTTGTAAACAATGGCAAGCCCATTTAAATCAGCCCTGCACGTAGATAATCAGCTAAAAATAAACACATCCTCCTCCATCTCGGGCATCATTCACCGATTCGCTGGCAGTCCACAGGGCTGCCAGCGAAATTTCACATCAAAATGAAATATTTATGTTTTGAAAATAAATGTCAAATGCCAGCTAATTTAGCATGAAGGCTGGCTAAAGTTCCTGCAGATACCATTTCATGCACAGAACCATCTTGATGGGACATCTGTCATGGTGTGATGTGCATCTGCCCCCAACTTCATTCGTTCCCCCTGAAAGGTCGCCACTAAAAGCTACTTAATGCCTCCTAAAACAATTTGTGTGCGCACCCTGACTAATACCTGAAAGCTTAAAATCATAACAACAAACTCTGCATTCATCTGCTCTCACTGACAAAAACAAAATAAATAAAACATTCTTTGCTTCAACGGTGCTTATTATAACTCTATCAGGTCAAACGGATCTACTTAAGGTCTAACCACACTAATGACAAACTACGTCAGTACAGGGCAGCTAAAATGACCACCAGCTTCTACTCTAGGTCTAATGTGTACTAACCTGCTCACCTGAGGCCCTACAGCAGACGGGAGCTTAGAGAAAATAATCAGTGGGACTGAAGTAGAGGCGTCTCGCGACCTCAAGACGTGTGTAGTTGTGCAGGATCCAGGCCTGTACAGGGCTGTTGTTACAGTACTCCACTGTGGGGCCGTAGGTGCCGTCCGCCAGACGGCTGATGGTCAGACATGATTGGGTGATGATGTGGAGGAAGGTGTGCTTCTGCAGCGAGCCAGGAGTGAAAGGAACAGATGGTAGTGGAGGTAAGTCTGAGAGTCATCATTTACTGTTTAATTAATCCACCTGTTCTTCACAGCCAACTTTTCCAGTTTAATAAGAGGTCATTTTTCAATGACAGTTAATTCAAATGGGGAAGGTGAGTTGTTTATTTGAGCTGAATAAAATTTGACAATTCTGCTACATTATCATGAAATACTTTGCATATTCACAACAAGAGGCATCAAAATGTGAAACAATTTTAAACTAAAGCTGCAGGATTTAACCAATTGAAAAAGAGAAAGCAAAAAATCAAAATCTGAGCCAAATTTGCACCTGAGTTAGTTACTAGACGTGTATTTCAACACTTGTGAAATAAAGATGAAAATAGTCAAAGGAATAAAATCTAATAACCTGACATGCCAGATGGTTAGTTACACAGAAACAACTTAAGTGTCACCCATGGAAAATGTTGAGAAAAGGGCAAACGCTCTCAAAAAATACTGAGCAGGTGATTGAAACATCTGTCTATCATCGACTGTCATGAGCTAACTCCAGCTAATCAGATCAACGAATTATAAAGTGAGAGAGCGCCACCAGCCGAGCTAGCTGGCTAACCAAACTGATGAAGCCAGTCAAGGCAAAAGTCCAAACATGTTTTTAATTAAGGAAAGTCTTCAGTTGTTCTTTGTTGATCTAAAAAAAAGAAATATTCCTTCAGTTCTGATATAACTGATGCCAAAACAGCATCTATGCTCATCAATGTTTTTGACCAAACATTTCCACTGGTATTGACATAAAGCTGGCTAATTTTAAGGATATTTCTCAACAGATATTGATATGAAAATTTTCTCAGAAATTAAAAGGATTTGAAATGTGGGTCATGTGTCCTGACATTAGGTTTCTTTCTCTGATTATTAGAAACTGAAGTTGATACTCATGTCTCACCTGAGCTATTGCATTTACAATTTCTGACTTGTAAATAGCTTTCATTTTAGCCACCAAGTTGTTATCACGACTGGGAAAGTCAGATTTCTCAGACAGCTTCGACTTATCCAACTGGGCACTAAATCATACAAAAAGTCCTTAAAACAAAACCAACATGGACGCCTCATGAGCTAAAGTTAAATGTGATTAAACACAAATTTAATGGACGCATTATTTCAATCTCAACACCATTAATTCTTGTAATCAGACCACCATCTTGATAACTGAATGCTTAGTCGTCATACACATACATTGTCTTTATCTTTGTTCCATAATAACATAAAGATGCTGTTGTTTGAACTCAGTGCTATCAGTGTGCCTGATTTTGACTTTTTTTCACATTTGTCTTTAAGTTTAACTTTTCAACTCTCATCTGAAAAACCACAGCGATGAAACTTTTAGTCTCTATGACACACAGCTTGACATGTATTTGTGAGTACAGATGGATATCATAAAAACTCTGCAGATCTTCCCATTTTAACTAAAAACTGTCACTGCCACCATGTCTGTAACTGGTAAATTCATAGAGAAAACAGATATTTTTCTTGTTGGAGCAGCAGAGCAGGTGGAAAAGAAGGGAATCTGTCTGTCTGTCTCAGCTTTGAGTGAATACAGCAGGAATATGGAAAACACAGGTATTCCTGTAGTAGTGAAACTGACGACCAGATGAAATGTTATTATTACTGTAGTCCAGGACTCATTCTCTGTCTGTCACACTTGGGCTAAAAATAACCTCGGCCACTGACAGCAGTGAAACCCCAATGCTGTTTACAACAGAGACCAGTCCTCTTCGTTTATGAATTATTCAGCTTTTTCATATTAAGAATGCACCCAGAGAACAAAGTGTAATGAAAGGATTTCTCCTCGGGTTTGTTCAGTGCCTGATGCAGAGGCCTCAAGGCTGCCTCCCCTTATCATGTCTGCATGTCAGCGATAGGACATCTCAATCACTGACAGATAACACTGGATTCACTGCAGTCTTTTATAACCCTCTGCTAGTGGCTTAAAAAAATGCATGAATTGTTAATACAAAAGATGCTTTTTTGAGTTGTATAATCCATAATGCACTTTGAGTTCGGAGTCAACAAGGCTTAAGGAGAATATATTTGCTGTCCTATGAGAGTCAAAATGTCTGTCTGCTTTCCATTTAAGAGCCTGCAACATCTGTATCTGCGTTTGATTGAATAGTGAAATTGTAAGAATATGTCAGTGTGCAGCATCGGGAAGTAAAATGAGTGTCAGTGACTTTAATATGCAGTGTTTGGGCTCTGTCATTTATCTAATCTGTGTTTTTGTTTTGGTGAAAACACAAATAAAGAAACGGTGAGTCACACATTTGTACTATATGTTGTGTAAAGTCATAAAGTTGTTGTCCATAAGGTCTGTGATGTACCACATGACATAGAACTGAATAAGAATTACATTATTTTTGTTTCATCCTGGTCCATCACTGTTGTTTTGTCTAAGATTTCTAAGATATCAGGTTTACTTTATTATTGGCTCAGACATTTGGTTTACTTTCATAAGCCGGCCATCAAGCTTCATAAATAATTGATTTGCTTATTGTTTGTTTTTAAAGTTCTGAATGCAGAAGATAAACCCTAACTGTTTGCAAAACTTTTCAGTAGGGGTATATTAAATAACAGGAAAAACTTCTATATTATGTAAAACAGTCTGAATAGCAACACAAACTGCAGCCTCCAAAATTACCATAAATTGAATTAACACCTCGCTATATTTGTTTACAACAGCTTAACTTAATTAGCTTATGAGGGTAGGATATATTTCAGGACTGAGTTTGGTCCTGTTTGCTAAATTTTGTGTGATAAGTAAATAAATCAAATAATGCTCACAAAGGCATTCAGATCAAAACCCATTTAAGACAATTTCTCTATCAAAAGGCTCAAATTCATAACAAGATTTAATGAATTATTCTAAAAACTATTACAGTTCACAGTGTCACACACAGAGTCACAGGATACCACAAAACTGAGAGCACAGGACTCAAACTACGGGGAAAATTTTGAGAGCGATGACTTGAAAAGCTTACCTCGAAATCATACTCCCACTTGCCAACATACTAAGTGAAAAGAGAGAACATGAGAGGAGAGAAACAGCTGCTGGGTGGAAAGAGCAACTCAGCTCCTCGGCTGCTTAAAAACTGACATGCAGTGCCATCTAGTGGCAGCAAAATGGCATTTTACACTCCCTAAACTGCCACTGTGCACCTGCTGCACAACAATTGCCTCATGACAAAAACACAATCAATCAGCATTTCAAAGTTATTTTCAGTGCATCAGACGTGAAAAGGCGAGACTGGCTGTGTGCAACATCAGTCTGGTTATAGATTATTTGGCTACTTTGTGAAACGTAGATCCTACCTCAGCATCGTACTCAAACATCTGATTGCCCTTCATGTGGTGACACTTGAGCATGACGACGGGTCCGTTGAGGCGGGAGACGTCCAGACAGAGGTCATCTGTCCTGATTTCTTTGTCCGCAGTGTATGAGAACACCTGGAAACACAATGTCTCACTCAGAAAGGCCAACAGTAACAGTCTCTTTCATTTAAGATATATATAACTATGATTGTGTTTGAAAAGAAAAGGATGCCTGAATAAACCTACTGATTTCATTTTGATGAACAGATATTTTCTTCATGATTTGTGTTGTGTCCTGAGTTAGACTGACAGTGCACAGTGTTTTCAGTGCTTTCTACAGATATATAATGACTTTTCTTTTTTGCTTTCCTCTAACTCAAGGATAATATTGAGTATCTGTCTTATGTAGTGCATGATGAGAGCTGTGTGGACAAAAGGAACAACAATAACAGTGTCATACCATCAAACTCTTTCTACGAACCTTCTTAAAGACCAATCTTGTGTTGTTGATTTTTTAAACAAGCCTTGCAATAATTCCTGTTATCCCAAAAGGTTTCCACTCTTTAATAAAAAGGTCTGTCTCTATACAGATCTATACATTATCCCTTTACAGTAAAGTTTTCAGATGCTTAGAATAACAACTGCAGCCTCTGAGTGTCAAAAGAGTAGTTTCAGTGTTAGTCATTGTTGCTTCAAAGAGTTACAGCGCAGCCATGATACTGCTCCCTCCTGAGGTGATCCACTGGAACAATTCCAGAACATTTGCTAAAAACAGTCATTTGCACACCAAAACATGTGATAGGCGTTTTCCTTTAAAATGATACAGACTTGTTAATGAACCTCAGCATGGAACCATATCAACAATGGACTGAAGAACGTGAATGAAAAACTTGGCAAGAGCCATCGCTTGATCTGCATTTAAAAAATCTGGGGATTGACTGAAAACTTGGCATTTCATGCACAGTTTGTGTCCAACCTGACTGAGCTGAAGCTTTCCAGTAAAGACAAAATCCCAAAGCTCATGTATCCGAGATAAAGATGAATCAAAAGCTCGACTGGTTCAAATTTCATGATTTATTCTACATTCCAGCAACAGAAAATATTTTTCAAAAAGAGTGCAGTCATTGTGTTCAGACACTCTGTGCAAATGGTTTTAAAACCAGAATCCAAACTACAAATACAAGAAGTAATATTTAAGTGTTTGTATTTTTCCGCTCACCTGGTTTCCACCCATGCCATGACAGTTGAAAAAGCCAACTTTCTCATTCTCCTTTCTTCCCATGTTGTCCACACACTGGTTGGTCTCAACATTTCTGATCTACAGGCAGAAATAACAATTAAGAGGATTGGAAGTTACTTAACACTCAATTTGAAATGATCTTTCTGTCCCTCGATTAGCTAACTACATAGCCACTCAGTTTTCTGGATATTTTTCGATAGTCAGACCCTCCCAAATCTTGTGTTTCAACAGTTCTATAAAGTTTGTCAAATTAAGTAATTATTTCCTTGCACTTAGATTTTTATCACCATGTTGTTTCATCATGCCATAGTGTTCCTACTTTGCTGCATTAAAAGAGTTTGATTACACTAACAAAAGTGCCATAATTCCATCACTATAACCAAACTAGTTCTCTGTTTTTGTCCAGCTCTCTTTTACTGAGGACATCTCATGGCACCTCTTTGCTGGGTTTTAATGGGACCTCAGTGGAAAGCTGCAGCATCAGCTGTTGTTACTTCAAGGTGCTGAACTGCTATTATTACTACTATTATATGCACAGTAGTGGTGGATGGAAATGCACATTACTTTGCATTTTTTGCATTTTCTTCTGCCAATTTTCTGAAAAAGCTTGTGAGTGGTTTACCAGAAGGTACATTTCCATCAGCTGGTTGAGGCACATTAACTGTCAACCTGATTTCTCCACTATGTCATCAAACTATTTGAACATCTTGAACGTTTGTGGATCATTAAACTATTAGATCCATAGTTTAATAAAGACAGAGTTGAGAGAAAAAGACAAATCTTTCATCCCAATTATTCTTATGATAATTTATGGTCAGCTAAAACTTCATGACAGCCCTTCTCATTATCTTGACTTTAAAAGCTGAAATGGGAAACCGATTTGACTGCACAGCCTGAGAAACTTCTGCAGTCACAACTTCCACTGACTTTACAGTCAATTCCACTCTCTAATGAACTCTGCATTCACAGAGCTAAAGCTGAGCTGACTCTATATGTTGCCCAAGCAACTTAACGTTCATAATAGAGTGATATAAAACCTAATGGTTCCAGCTGTTAAGAAAAGCTGACTGTGTGTTATGGAGGATGAGAATCAGTCAGGAGAAGTCTGGTTTAGAGGATGATGGGAGCTGAGGTGCTGTGGTGGCTAAAGAGACAGAGAGCCTGCTGCTGCTGCATAGCAGAGGAGCACGATAAAAGGAATCCTCTTGTGGTCAGCTGTATGAATGTTGGAGGATTACAAGCTCATTTCTACATGAGTTCTTCAACTGACAGTACTTTTTAAATAGCCCCTGTCTACCCTACAGACAGCATGTCAGCCAACTTTACCCCATGGTGCACTGCTGACGACACAGAGCCAAAGGCATTAAAAGGGAACTTCAGGTCACTTTTCTGTGCGAGGGAGAATTAACTAATAAAAGTAACTTGAACTTCTGTTATCTTTAAAAACTATTAGCTGTGAATTCTCACGCCCTAGCTACAAACTATCCCACAGTTTCCATAATCCCCTTTTTGATTTCTGAAGGAATTAAGGTAATCACCTGCTAAATTATGTCTCCTATTGTTTTCGATTTTTAGAACAGGGAAAAAATACTTTCATAATAAAATGCACAACTTGCTGGTTAACATATTACAACCTTGTCTGAGAGAGATTCAGGCTGATATTTGCCCTTTTTGGGGTTTCAAAATCCACTGGTATTCTGTATACATGAGCCTTATCTCACCTACCCAGCATTCATAATATATCTGTGTTAACACATGACTTGGATTAATACTGACTGCACTAGCATCCCCTTGTTTGTTTATCATGCGCGTTCAGTACCAACAGCTGGGGCCGTTGGTTTTTATCTCATTTTGTTCAGCTTTTGCTGGATCCTAAGATTTTCTGATTTACCTCTCAGTGATATTGTCTTTCTGAAAACACAACCAAGAAGCTGCTGCACAAGGACGGATCTGTCTGAGTGCAGAGGGAGGCAGCATATCTGCTGCATTATGGGAGATCAGAGTACGAGAAAGCTCATACTTCACCAAGTGAGTAGTATCGTCTTGGGATCTGGGAGTCTGGGTAGACGTTCTCTAGATACCAGGAGAATGGCTTGCACTGCAAAGCCTCGCGGAGGGCTTTACGAGAGGAAACGTCTCCATAGTCCACTCGCATCACGCCTGCAGACAAAAGACAAGAGTTTAGCCATATGCATCACCTAACAGCTATTACCTATTAGTCAGTATTTATTTGTCCTACAAATACCTGTTTTGTTGCACCACCAAGACTAAACACCAGAGGGACCCTTTATTAAAAACACCTTACAACTCTTCCTGAAAACATGAGCTGTGTGATGCAAAGATTTTCTATTTATTAATGCAAGAGCAACTGAATTCTGCAAATCCCGAGAGTCAAATCCCATTTAGACACACATTTATACACTCAAAGTAAGACATCTCCTTCAGAAATGCACAAACACAACAACTGCTGGAGTACCGTGTGTTATTTTAGCCAAATGAAAACTGCATGATGTATCAGCCTCGAAGCAACTGAAGACTGAGGAAGGATTAGACAGCGACTCGGCACAGACACTTACAAACACATTAGGCAGATGGTTTCTCCCCAGAGTGCCTCGTAGCTTGCATGTAGATGGATCCACTGGAGTAATTTATCATGAAAGAGCATGACTGCAATAAGGGGAGAAAAAATTTTCGCAAACCAGCCACCCCAGACTTGCAGCGCTAATTATCCATCAAACACAAGCCAGACAATGCAAGCGGCACATTCTGTAACACCAACGTCTTATTCTTGTGTGATATAGAAATTTCGAGATAAAAGCTTTGAACTAAAGGCCACTCTTCCTCCTCTGGCTCTCTTTTTCCCCCCTTTTCTCTCTCTGTCAGGTCTGGTCATCACATGTTGCAGATGATGAATCGCCTCTTTGATCTTGAAATCACCAGTGCAGATGAGGGGACGAGCTGGGGAAAGATGCAGTTTTAATAGAATCACTAGATGCCACTCCCAAACTCAGCCTGAGCAACATACTGCGCTCCTCTGTGCCAATAAGTGAGGTCTGGCAGCAGCCGGACCCAGATCATTCTCCCTAATGTCCTGGAGGAGCAGACAGTCATTGTGGGGCCGCAATACGCAGAAAGACTCATCCATCACAACCCCCCAGCTCTGTCTGCACACCTGCCTGCACAATCCTGCCTGACTGAGCGGAGGAGAAGGTCACAATTTGTGCCATAAGAGTGGCAGATTACGGATGATCCCTTAAAGGTTGGCTAGCATCTAAAACACTTAACCAGAGATTTCCGGGACTCTGCTGTCTGCTAAAAGGTAATCACATTACCAAGTCAACAGATGGAGGGGTACTCATCTCTCAATCTGCACAGGCGTATTGTTCAAGTTTGTCCGTGTGTGTTTGAGTTCTGTTGGAGATCATTTCAGACAAATTTCTGCTCAGAGAATTTCTGAATCAGAGAAGCATTAAAACTGTGTCTGGAAGTAGGAAAAGAATTAATCCCAATTTGGAGATGACAAAAGTAGCGATAAATTTCAATACAAGAGAAAAGAGACACTCGTAAATAGACAAGATAATGCACCATGCAAGATTATCACTGAATAAAAGAATAGACATTTTTTTCTTTTTAATACCAAGTTGCAAAATGTAATATGAGCTGGCACATGAGCAGAGCAGAAGAGTCTGTTCATGCAGATTGCCGTTTCCGCTTTTTAACAGAGGCACGCAATAAATAAAACATCTAAAATCCCTAAAACTTTTTTTAAAACATGCAGAATTGATGCCATTTAAGCTTAGTCATCTACATGTGATTCTACTATTCCAGCAACAGGAAGATGCAGTCAGACAGTGGCACCACAGCTCTGTACCTGGTGATATGATATAGAAGAAATCTTTAAAGTCATCCATCCAGACTTCCGCCAGGCGCCTGTTGTTCTTGTTAATGACTTGGCCCGTTCCTCCAGGGAAGCTGTATGGGGTGGCCTTCCGAAAAACATGGCCCACGTGTGAACATGTAACAATTTCCAACGAGCCGCCACACTGCCAGATCTGCACACACACACACAGACAGTGTAGATCTACATTACATGTGGCATACAGTCAAAATGAAAACATATACAAAATTAAGTACAAGTCAGTTCCGTGATTTGATGGTTCTCACTTCCCGATCCTCAGGTAACCCATCTAATCTGTCATCAGTAAGGTCATTACAATACTCCTAATTCTGCAAGCAAGGAGGCTTCCATGAAAGGGCTTAAAGGTCTAGTGTGTAGGATTTAGTGTGATCTAGTAGTGAAATTGCAGACTGAAATCACCTCCTTCCCTCCTCCTCCAAGCATGTGGGAGAACCTATAGTGGCCGTGAAACTCATAAAAAACCCAGGAGGTCCTCTTAAGAGCCAGTGTTTGCTTTGTCCCTGCTGAGCTACTGCAAAAAAAACATGGTGGTGCAACTTGGCAAGCTATGTGAAGGAGAATCCACCCCTTCTGTGGATATAAAGCGCTTTTTCTAAGATAATGAAAAAACATTGATTCTTATTTGTCAATTCTTAAAGACACAGTAATAAGATATTCCATTTATGTCAATAAATCCCCTTAAATTCTACACACCAATCAATGACACAAGGACCTTGAATCTGTATCACTATAAAAAAGCTATTTTATACACAGTGAGTCATATAACTCCCAGTATCCATGTTTTTGTGTATTTTCTCTTTTAACACCTAGTTGCAATATGAGTGGAAATGTTTCAACTGCAGACCTAATTAAGGAAATGATAGCAAACATTTACAATCTCTCATTTCCCTTTTTATCTCCATCTTATATTCCAGGAGAGCTGCGGGGCATTAAAACCTGCACTTTATTTAGACATTTCCTGTTGTCACTGCAGTCTTTTATCTTTCAGCATTAATCACAATTTCTTATAATTTCCTTTTATGTGTAGCTGCAAATCAATCACCATGAAAATAATGGGAAGTGTTGATGAGAGTGTTGACTTTGATGAGAAGAATAATTACATCCTTTTCCTTTTCTACCTCAAACAGTAAAAATAGATAAAAGGTAATATTGTTATCATAATGTGGATGTCTAAATACTAAATTTACAAATGAATTATTTATAAACCTTAATACAAGGTAAGGATGCCTTTCCTTCTCTTTCCTTGCTTCTCTCCTTTTCATCTTAAGTGGAGGTAATTTAAGGAAAAGATGCTGGGAAACATGGATACAGCAAAAGAAGACTATTTGTAACCGTATGCATCAACCGTGTAAAGTGACGCGATAGCATCATAACAGCATCCCCCTGTGTCACTCACTCGAAAAGACATTTCCAGGTTCTCCCCACCCCAGATATCCATTCCTGGATCGTAGCTTCCTATTTCTTCAAAGTATGTTTTGTCTATGGAGAATAATCCTCCTGCCATGGTGGGAGTCCTGCAAGAGACACACAGATTATTACAACAAAAAGCAGAAATTCATTTTTTCTTTGTGCTGTACTTATCTTAGTGTAACTCTAAGGAACATTCAGAACATAATAAAAGACCAATTTGTTTGGCACTTTGAAACAAAGCCTTTGAGGAGTAATTACTTCCAACTTTTAATTCATTCCATGTTAAAGTTGGTCCTTAATTAAGAACATTGTTTTTTACTGGGAGCATACAGATGACAAATTGTGCCTAATTTCATGAAGCCAAGAAAAAAAAAGGCAACTGTGAGCAGAGTTTCTATTTTTTTTAATTCTTAAATTAAATGAGCTCGGAGATACTTAGACCTCAACAGAGCACAAACACAACAAAAGGGATGCTATTTAGGAAGTGACTCGCGTCAGAGGAATACTCAGAGGAAAAGGATCTATTTTTATCTGCGGTTAAAAATGGCACTATTCCTAAGAGAAGTTGTTGTAAATAAATTTAACCATCCGTGTCTCCTCTGTAGCCTGCTGCTTGCACACAAACCCAAACCCAAACCCAAGCTTCAGTGACAGACAGAGAACTAACACCTGTTTCATCATTTACAAAGTGCCACTGCAACCTTTTTGTAATTTGCGTTGCTCTCTATTAATTCCTAATCAAAATACATTACACAGGGTGGAAAGTCAGTCACACATTCCCCTGAAAGATGATCTTAATGGAGCATCAGGGAGGAAGAAATATTTCCTTTGTGTACCTGACAGGAAGTGTTCTGTCGCCCTTGCGCCGGTCCATCTCCCGCTGGGGAACAGGGTACCAGCGGAAGTTTAGCTTCCAGTTGAATCCACCGTAGGTCATATCTGAGCCTGCCATGTATTCAAACGTCTCATCGCTGATGACATCAATGATGGGGCACACCACAGCTGTCCTGAGTGACACAAACCATAAAATGAAAGATTCAATGTAGGGATACATCATCATGGAACCAGTAATAGACATTTTTGGCCAACTGATTAATCAGTTATCAAAGCTGCTGCTAAACAGTTTATCCTAATAAAAGAAGAAGGAAAATCTACATCTACCTGATAATTTTGCAAAATCCTACCACCAGTATACTACTACAACACTACAAGTTTTGTTTATTATGGCCATATTTCATTAAAGATTTGTATCTTCAAAGGTGACAGTATAAGTTATTTGCATCGCTGACCCTCTCCGTGGTGCATGACACTTACAAAGGTCCATTCACTTTTACATTTGTGAAATATTTCATTATTACTATTTGTTTTCACTTGTTATGAAATTTCAAACAACCTAGCAAAACCAATTATGGAAGTTTTTTCTGAAAAAATTGCACAGCAGTGGATGAACATAAACTTGAAAATTTTTACATGATTTTAAACACATTTGCTGCACCTGGAAAAATATATCAATATTGGACAGAATGTAACTACACCATGCTGATGTCAACCTGCATCTCCGCTCTGCTGTAACAACCTGTTTCCTGCATAATCTCATCCATCTGCACTCATACTTATAGACACCAATACATCTGCAGCAGCAGCATTCAGTTAAGTGCAATGACTCAGTAATGCAATTTTCTGAGTCATATGATGCTGATTTCTTCCTGTGGGAAAATAAATGTGTCTGACCTCAGATAAGAGATGGATTGCACAGGAATCATTATCAATCCATCCATCTGTTAATGTTACTCCACAGACACGGCAGATTCACCCTCTACTAGCAAGAAAAACCCTGAGACAGTAACTTAATGTGCTGATAAATAACAGCAACCAAATAAACACACTGTCAATTTAGCACAAACAGTATATTTAATAACCATACAAACACTCAAAGCTGTCAAAAAATACATTATATTTGTTCCTAAACATGAAGCATCCGTTGTTGCCATAAAGTGATGTCCTTGTCCACTTTAATCTCAGCTTTACAAGCATTTACTAGCATCAGCTGTAGCAGGGTTAATCCAAAAACACAGCAACAGTAATTGGAGCTAGCTTTTCCTTTGAGGCAGCAGCAGAAGCAGACGCTGCAAAATAATTATCTTCCCCCCATCAGCAGCGTTAGGCTCAAGATGTGTATTCATAACTGACGGTTTGCTGTCCCATCAATATTCAGACAGAGCTTCGGCTCAAGCGCCCAATGATGCAACTTCAGTGAAATATGATAATACGGGTATATTTTAACCAGGTCTCAGGACTGAACAGGCACAAGATTAGTATGATTGACAATTAGGAGCTCATTAGCAAAATCCACTTGTCAGTTCTTATTACTGCCTTTAAATATCAATATCACATCTGAATTGTTCACTTTGATCCGTCCTGTGGACCTACCTGTCCTCTTTGATGCGTGCCAGCAGGGGCTCCAGCCAGCCGACAGTACACTCGCAGTGAGCGTCCAGGAAGGTGATGACCTGGCCTTTGGTGGCCGCTGCTCCCCTCAACCTGGCTCTGATTAGACCCGAACGCTGCTCCATCCTCAGGATCCTCACCGGTACATCCAGAGTGTGCACATAGTCCTCCAGCTTCTTCTTCAGGAAGTCTGAAACAGAACAACAGACACATTTCAGAATACATAGCTGAACAGAGATGAAAGATTTAGTTAATTTGTCCATTAGTAAATTGACAGAAGGTCAATTCAACAATGATTTTAAAAAAAACAACTAGGCCATTTTTATTTAATAAGAATACCTAAAAAATATCTGGTCCTGTCTTTTCAAATGTAACTTCTGGCTGCGTTTCTAAGGCTAAACTGACACACAGCATCAACCACTATGCATTCATCTTTCTCTGCCATGTTTGAATTCAGCTGCCCACTTCATCTCCATGTTGTAAGAGGGTTCACCCTTCTCTAGCCTTTTTCCACATGTCCTCATGGACCTCCTTGCTTGAGTCCTTGAGAACGAGGTAGTGGATGACTGCACAGAGGCTGTTATTGTCCACTTTCTCAGACTGTGCTGACTTGCTATTTTCATTTTCTCGAAACAGAAATACCACAAAAGTTAATAACTTCCAACTTTCAGCATAATGACTCACAGAGTTAAACTGTTCATGCATGTAACGAGAGCTGAGTAACTCATATCTGTCTACTTTAGACCATGAGCTTATCAGTCACCCCTCATATTACTACCAAATTTGGTGAGGCACTGATCCTGGTTCAGCCTGGTTATGTCCCACATTGCTCTCATTTATCATCATCAGCTTATTATTTCCTTGACTACAGAGTTGAACCCGTCTCTTAAGATACTGTATCAGATACCTGCAGTATGTAAGCATCTTGTTAGTTCGAAAGTAGACAACCAACCTCGCTCACTGGCATCATCAACCAGCACAATCTCCACAAGCAGGTGTCTGGGAGAGCGGCTGATGACACTGTGAACTGTCCGCAGCAGGGTGCTCCACGCCTCGTTGTGAAACACAATGACGATGCTGGTGTTGGGCAGGTCATCTGGGTACACCTTGGTCTTACATCTGATGGAACGACAGTACAAAGACGAAATCAGTAAAGTCAAATTGAACAAAGGAAAGTTGCAGATAGACAGATTCTGTCATTTGAACAGTTTGTAAAAGCTTGTAAAAGCTAAACTTTGAAGAATTTCACAAAAGAGTGAAAACCACAGAAAAATCCAAAGAATAAACATGATTTTACAAGGCAAGTCTTTTTTAAATAGTTTATTTTTATCTGTAACCTAACACAATATTATGTCTGGTACCTAGACATAATAATGTTATTAAGTTAAATCTGCCACAAACCCAGTCTAAATTTGGTGTAAACCTACAGTCTCATTTTTAAACTGCAGTTACAGTGATTCTCTACCCCTGGGGCTCATTATATTGTATGAAAAGTGTCTGAGAAGAGAATCTCAGTGAGTCCTGCTGCTATCCAATGCTGCTGTCAGTGCAAAAACATTGTCATAGGAGATTTACTGACAAATATCTCCAGAAAGAAAAGTAGAAAAAGTCAAACCAGTGTTGACAGCCATGTCAGCATGTCCTTGCCTAGACAGGGTGTCTGTCAAAGCCAAAGAGTGAGAGTGTGGCAAACTCAGGACGGCACTGTAGTCGATGATGTTGAATAAGGAATGAGCTGCGTTACAAAAGTGGAGGAAGTGGGCAGCCAGGGCAAGAGAAGGGGTAGTGGGAGGTGACGGAGGGTAAAAGAATCCATCGTAGCAAACAGTATTGCTGGTTCGGTCCTGTCTATTCAAAGTGACAGCACTGACTGACACATCTAGGCCAGGAGGTTGCCTTCAAGACAGAATGTTACTGCCCTTCAGAGGCAGCCATTGACAATTCTGCATGGCTCTGGATAATTTCCACCGCACAGTTGGTGAATTTCTGCAAGGCTAGGACATGCTCTGCAATAAAGCTGCTATAATATTGATACAGAAAGAGAGATGAAGCCATGAGAGACAAAAAAAAATGATGTTGCAATTAGCTGAATGTTCCATTTTTCCAGAAATATGGGTCTTCTTTTGCACTATGCAGGCAAAATGGTCTTTGCATTTGCATCTCAATATTGCAAATTCTTGAGTTGGCATTTTCTCAGTATGAGCATGAATAGTGTAGAAAAACTGTGGAATGAAGGTGTGAAAAAAGAAATTCTCGTGGCCTATTTCTCACGATGCATCTGACTGGCAGGGCCTTTGGTATCAGCTTAATGAAAGTGCTGAGGAGAACTTGTGTTTAGATGGAATATTTAAACATGAATCAATAGATAATGTCTCAACAAGAGGTGAATGCTGGCGCGTATCAGCAGCACGAGACGTATGTGCTCATGTTTCACACAAATTGCTCCTTGGATCTTCATTAGGTGCTCAAGTGGATCTTGAGTGACAGTAAACAAAACCCCACTCCCATTTAAATGTCAGGTCTAATGTGCACACTTGAAGGATCTCATGGATTTTGCATGGAAACAGTGCCAAAAATTAGAGACGACTTTTCACATTAACTGTAGTTATTAATACCAATTATATCTAATAGCTTAACAAACAGTTTAAAAATGATTTCCATCATCAAAATGACATTATTATGACAGTTTAGAGCAATTTATCTGCAGAAGCAGCTGCTTTCTTGACAAGAGCAGGAACCCCTGCTGCCCTGCTGACCCATCAAAAACACTGGCTGAATACTGGAACAGTTTCTAGCAAACACAGCATTAAAGTCTGTACACATTCAAGGGTGAAATATCAAAAAAAATTTAAAAATAAAGCAGCAAAAACCAGAGAGTACCAGCCTAAATGTCAGCTTTTTGATAAAGAAACCACAGCACCTTGCACAAATGAGGACTTGCGCTGTGCTGCACTGTTGGAAAGTGGATGTGCTGGTATGTGTTTGTGTACGTGTGTGTGCGTATTGGAGTTAAAGGGTCAGTAGTGTAATTCACAGCATGCATCTGAAAGGCATCCAAGCTTACGCACCCATCCAACCTCACATCCGGGAGACTCCTGTTGAGTGCAATCATGTCACTGGCCATCAGATTGAACTGGTTAATCTTAAAGAGCTCCTTCATTTTCTCCTGGTCGTCCTTGGGGATATTCACTGCCTTGCCCATCTCCCCTGGACCCTCGTGGCTCCGAGATATCACGGCTAGAACATAACAGAAGCAAAACAAAAAGGATATCTGATCAGAGGTCAAACCCATAATTTTTTTTTCTTACAAAGAGGGAAAGAAATTAAGATCAAGCTGCATTGTAAAAAACATCACATTGTAAATATACATATATATATATATATATATATATTGTCTCTTCTTGATAAAAAAAAATATATGGGAAAAACTACTTGATATAAAGCCCATTACACTGCAAAACCTGCACATCTCCTCTATAAAGGGACTGAGAGTAATGAGAACTGACTGACCTCCTTGACTCCAGTCTGATGGCTGTGGGTTTGTTCTAACCAGTGGAAAAAAGAAGGAGTTGTGGAGGTTTTTCAAGAACTCAAGGAATAAAGAGTCCACCAGTTTAATAAACATATTTTAGATTTAGTGCTACTTTGACTACAAGTAAAGCTTCATTGAAGACGACAGATGTGCATAACACAATGAAGTGAATGACCAATGTGTTGCTCTTCAAAGGTTTTTATTATTGTGAGATGTATAAATTCTGTATTGAACATTGTAGAGGCAGGGTGAACTGTCTCTTAAAGCTTAGGTAAGTGTACCAACACATGCTCCTTCTGTTGCTATACACTCTTTCATTAGATTTCATAAGAAACCTAGATCAACATACATACAACAAACTGTTCTAAAAGCAGTTCAAATCCGTGCAACATGTCCACATGATGTACATATATACGAACATTCTGTCGTATTCCCCTTAATAACACTTAATAATACAAAAACACATACAAGCGCATACAGAAAATGCAATGGCATTCTCACTTGCACAGTTAAAAGCCGGGAAAAAATATGTTTCCTCTTACGTCAATGAATGTGAAAAAAAAAATTAATACAGACCGTGCAGGCGCTCAGCCTAAGCTCTCTCCTGGCTGCTGTGGCTCAGCTAAGTGGGTATTAAGCACTGCACACAAGCAGCTATATTTAATTTTGATTTAGTCTATTAGGAGGTTTGAATTCAGAAATTTGGGAGACTGTATTTAGACTTGAAAAGTAGTACGAAGGCAAAATCCTTTCTAGAATTACCACAGTCGTCTTTGCTCGATGCTCCTACAGTCTAATGCCTGCAAAACCTCAGCATTGCTGTTGTTGCTGCTCCTGCAAAGAGCCAGCTCCCTTCTCTCTATCTCTCATAATAATCTCTCAGAGCAGAGGCAGAGATTTTCATGAAAGGGGGACACAACGTTCACATTAGCTGCAGGGCCCCAGGTTAAGAGGATTTCCAACGACCCCTCGTGGAGACGGGCTGGTGTCTGCTGGATTGTTAGCCTCAATTGATCCTGCTCTTTTCTTTATGGCGCTGCTGACTCTCCATTTGGACACTGGCTTAAATCTGATGGACACAGCTCGAGAGCTGAGCTGGATGATTGTGCAAAGCGTTCATCGAACACAATCAGCCTCCATCAGTCCAGATGTACAGCACTTTTTGATTTTCAGGAAACATTGTATTCACATCTTGGGTTGCCTTTACAATGTTTGCCTTCAACACAACATAGGAAATTTACTCTATGCTTAATTTTAAAGGTAACAAATTCTATTTAGTTTAAATGGGCTGATATTATATAGAACAGCACTGTCAGATGTGAACAACTGCAGAGAGCAGACTATGTTGTGAATTTTGTAGGAGGCAGTCCTCAGGTCTTGAAATAACAAGGCAAACTGTCATTCCAAGTTTAGAGCTACATTACTGTTATCTTTGATACAACTTGAATGTTATAAAATAATCTGGCAAATTCATATTTTTTTAGGCACGGATGAGCCCATATGCAATACAGCGGTCAATTGTAAATATGACTTTTGTCAGGATAGTACGGTTCATATAAGAATTTTGCAGGAATCTCAGTGATTTTTAGAATTGATAATCAGAATGCTAACATACTAAAATTAAACTACGAAACTGCTGAATATGGGAAACTGAGGATAAATGCTAGACATTAGCATGTTAGCATGTCACTGTGAGCATTTCGGCATGCTGACATTACTATGTAGCTAGCTCAACGCATAGTCAGAGCCCCTAAAATAGGTGAGACTTGTTTTCTAAAATGTATTCTATTAAGGTTTCAGGGTGTATTATATATTATGGGTGAAAAAACAATTAAGATACATCAAGAATCTTCTGCTTGCAAGGAAAAAAG
The DNA here is from genome assembly GCA_029783645.1 of Ctenochaetus hawaiiensis. Classification (NCBI taxonomy): domain Eukaryota; kingdom Metazoa; phylum Chordata; class Actinopteri; order Acanthuriformes; family Acanthuridae; genus Ctenochaetus; species Ctenochaetus hawaiiensis. Next base: position 12,898,458 of record JAPZDY010000005.1, read on the forward strand.
GTTTTGTTTTTTAAACCTTTAACCTTATTTATAAATAGTTATCTTTCAGGATATTTGCAATTTAAATATCAGCGTAAAGCTGTCATTTTTCTTATAAAAATTAAATACATCAAGTGTGAAATAGGCTAATATATGACTTGTATGTGTTTGGCACATACTTAAATTAACAACTCAGCTCCCTTATGACTGTAAATTACCATTTTTCACCCTAAGCAGTTTTAAAATTCTCCCACTGGGAAATAACACAGCAGTCAGATCAAATGTAAAGTCTAGAAACACTCAAACAATTCTGGTTTTTCTTAGCCTTAGGAAACAAACTCACTGTGGTATTTTCAGTGTGACACACTCTCCTCCTGACACAGAGCATTCATTAAAAAAAGATGACCGCGATCATCTGGGAAGAAAACAGGGGCTCTGTCTGTCCTTGGGTCAGTCAATCTAATTCAATGCCTGCCTGCAGTTTTATCCCAAGCAATTACAGTCAAAAGGTTCCCTCACACTCACAGGTAATGAGTCTTTTGAGACACAATCACTCACATTTCAGTGCTGAACATGAACAAAGTGCCACGTCTCACTGTCTACCTGTCCATTATGTGATTAGACAGACTCTAAATACACACATGAATGTTAGCCTTCTCCATACTTTATTATTGAAATGTCTGGTGAGAGCTTAGCTAGACATATCCCTGTTTGCAAGAATTCTTCTTGTCAAGGTGGACTCAGACTTTAATCTGCATGCAGTTTCCCCTTCAGCGCTTTTCATTCTAATTTACTTCACAGTGAAAGTCTGCTTAGTGTTGCACACTTGGAGGCTGTATCACTAACATCATCCATTCCCTTTCCTTCACAGTTTACCTCCACCTCTTCTCTCTGCTGCTCTGCTCTGCTTTCTGCCTGTGTGTCTGACCCAGCTGGCACTACATTATATATCAGAGGAGACGCTGTTGAACACAAAACCTACAGCAGAGCAGGACCAAACACCCTGCAGAGGAATGCTACACTGTTCTTTTTTGCACCATTGCCCTAACTGCAATATACCATCCTTACATAGGAAAACCAAGTGAGGTGACACTCTATGAGGAGCAGAGATACAAGGCAATTTGCTACATTAAAATATGCACCCTGTACATGAATGGAGCAAAAAAAAAATACTTTTACAAAAAAAAAGCTGAAAAAATTGCTGCTAAATTCAGTCTTTCATCAACTCCAAGAAGAACCAAACCAGCAAGTTAAGAGGTGAATTTATCCAAAGCTGTGTCTCTCTTAATAGGAACACTTTACTTTTGTCGCTCAGTAGAGAAAATAAGAACAATTTTAAAGGTTATCTGAAATTGTGATTGAGAAAAATGTTCAACTATCAGATAATGAAAATCACACTATAAGGTAATCAGAAGTGCTGGATCCATTGATTTTTAAGACCTGATTCATACAAGAAACTAAGAGTAAAGATAATTAATCTGTCTGCCAATTTTATGGAATTGCAAAACTAAATTAACGAACCGCACAGGATTGCACACATGTATGCTGTAAACTTAAACCTGTGGTTTTACATGCAACATCCTTTACATATTTACTGACAGCAACACTCTAAACAGCTTTACTGTGGTTTGGCAAGCAAACATAAAATCTTAAACGAACATAATGGGCAGGAGCGACTGGCCACAAAGTTCATTTTGGTCAGACTGAAAAACAGTGAGCTGAGGGAAACCTGCTCTAATCAGGAATTTAAGGGTGACATTCTTTAAAAGGTCATCAAATTACTGGTTTAAAGGTCATTCACAAACAGGTAATGACCAGTGTGGGTGCACTGACTCATGTCCAGAATGAACACAATGAAACAGAAGCTGACTGCACATCATCACGTCACACTACAGACTAGTGCAAGTCATATTTACTGTAAGTGGTGAAAAGTTTTAATGTAATTAGGGTTCAATAAAATTGCATGTGTCTCTCATGGCACCAAAGCCACAGAGTATCACTCACTTTTACTTCCACTGAGCTTTTTTGCTTGTTTATGGTTTAACAGCCAGTTATGGTTCAGCTCCAATCAACCTGTACCTAAGAAAATAATAATAATGATAGTACCAAATTTTTTTATAGAGCACCGTTCAAAACAGTCATACAGTGTTTTTACTACAAAAACAAAGCACACTTAATACATCAAAAAATTAAATTCAATAAAAGGCATGAAACCAAACACATAAAACACAAAGCAAGTGAAATAAAATAAAAAAACAGAGCAAATAAAATCTCTGAGGAGCAATATTCAAAAAGTTGTTTTTTCACTAGCATTTTAAAGGCAGTATTTGCCTTTGTGTATAATCTAGACCTTGGAGTAACCAGAATTATGCATCTGAGGGGCTCTTGAAGCAAAAACTTTAACAGGGCAATGTGGATTAGTTAAAGATGAGGCAGACAGAAAAAAACTGCTGAAACGCTAACATTAAAAAGAGTCATTTGCAGGAAAATGTTTTCTAAGCAGCTGGTTATAACCAAACAAAAGCTAAAAAAATACGCACATATTCAAAGAGTGGGCTCTTCAGTTTTGGGCTCTATAAACAAGCTCAAATATGACAAGATAAACACAGAAACAGATGCAGCATTGTGGAAACCATCATCTGTAAAATATTCTCAACACACAGTTAGCATATCATCATATTTAAGCAGTGTCAGAAGCAAAGTAACTCCAACATAACAGTATCCTTTTGTAAGGTAATCAGTGTCACTAGCTGGCAGCTCTACCTCATTCTAACCTTAAAAGCAGCTTAGCAAGCCTCTTAGAAACCTGCTTACTGTGGAGCATGTGAGGAAATGAACTCTGCTGAGGAGGTACTGCGGTTTAAGTTTACATCAGAAACATTCACACAAAAACCCACACATGGAGATAGTTTCAAGCTACGGTGCACGCTGAGTTAACTATAACTGTATCAGTCCACTCAAATTAGACTGATGGAGATAAACCACATTACAAACTCATACGAGGGTTTTTGCATTTTTGTAGATAAATAACCACATTATTTACATTAAAATCAGCTAATAAAATGTCATGTTTTTGCTAATTTAGAACATGTTTTTTCTGTCCTTTCAAGCAAAGATTACAGTGCGCTTCATCGTGTTAATAGGATTTGTGACAGATGATGCAGATTGTGTTTAGCATCCTGGTGAAATGATGGGCCGTTTTTAAGTTCACAGCTTATGCTCACATGCCTGCTTGACTGACAATAACACAGAGTACAGTGGTAGCACAGTATTTCTTTTAATTGGGTTGTGATCATTTGATGAAAGGAACTTTGACTGCTCAAAGCTTAAACATGTCCACCATACTTTCTTCCAGACTGCAGGTCTGTGTGCTCTTTGTTTTGTGCATGTCAGTACAATATTAAAATTCTGTTTGTTTTAAAAGACATGAAATACATTATCCATTACAGTGAAAATCAAGTCTGTATCTATTTTTAAAGAGCTACATTACCACACAATGATATTATTGAAATAAATCCCTTACTTATACAGATTAATTTCCTCTTTCCATGATTTCAAGACTGCTTGTTTACTTCAAAAGTACTTGTTACTGTTTTTAATTGCATTAACCTTCTTTTTTAAGTTATGAACTGACTCAGTACTTAAACATCATGGTATTTTATCTGTTTATTTCTCAATATTTTGTGTAGATCATTGTTGTAGCAGAGATGTGGTGTGTCTGGTTTGGGATTGTGACAAAGCCCTTAGGTGTAAGTTCTTGTTAATGTTAGTGTGTTGATTATTACTATTTATCTATTTATCTGTTATTTAAATGTCAATCATTTCCTTTTTGCCTGAGGACTCCTTTGAAAATTACATTTTGCACCTTAAAAAGTGAATTCTATGATTTAAAAAAACTGAAATGTCACCTTAGTAAAAAATAGACATGTCATTCACCGTGACTACTACAGAAACTCAGTATAACAGCATAGGTTCAAAGTGGCAGATAAAATACAAGATGTATTTTTATGTAGAACAGTGTCAGAGATGTAATGTGGGTTCAAGGGTCATTGCCAAAAATAAGCACAACCCAACATGCAAACAAATATAAAGCAAACACTTACAATGTTCAATTTAGATATGGTTGAAATTTCATTCTATTTTAGAAATAAAAGTTTTAAAAACATTACTTATTAGAAAAAAAGTTACCATTTCCGTACATAGTTGTGAACTTACTTCCTTTAACACATCCCAAATGGAACTGGACTTGATCTTCTTCCCTCATTTATTACCCTTAAACATCTACTTAAGCCCTTGAAAATGAAAAAATTACCATTTTAATATCCTCTGAGAAGTCTTAAAATGCATTTAATGTTGACCCCTTTGTCTCCTTAACGCTTTTTTATAATGAGCAAAAGAACATTTCAATAGAAAATCCTGAAATTTTAAAAACTCAGATAAAGCAGGCAGCAAAAAAGCAGAGAGAATAAAGCTCTTAAAGGACCCCTGAAAACTTTCAGCTACGTCATGTCGACCCTGTGAGTGAAAGGTGTAGCAGCAGCAGCAGTGCGGACTCACCTCGGAGGGCAGGCAGCAGCGAGCGGTCTTTCCTGTCGTCACATTTGTTACACTCGCTGAAGTAGAGCAGCAGGAACACGTCCACCAGCACCCACACTAAAGAGGTGGTCAACACCACCTTGCAGTAGACAAACCGTCGCATCACCTCCCCAGGGTGTCGGCTAGGCAGCAGAATGGTGCTCAGGAGTGCTGGGTCTGCTGATGTGGCATCTGAACTCTGGAGACGGGGTGAGGAAACAGGGAGGAGGCCAAGCAGGTTTGACTAAAAGACGTCATCCTATGGGAGAGAGAATATCATGACAATTATGTCAGTCTTCCTGCTTAGAAAAAGCAAATCCGTCATCAAGCTCATCATGGTGATCTTAAACAACTTAAGAAGAAATGTGACATCAGCAGAAACTTGAGGAGCCACATTTCAAATAGATCAATATCTGTCTCTTGAAAAAGTGTCTAGTAATAACCTTCTCCAGATTACACTTGATGCATTTTATCATTATTGTAATAAAATATTACAGAGTTTCGCCATTTATTTGATGGTTTTTATGTTTTCATGGAGTGTCACATTCACAAAAAGTAGATAAAAATAAACAGATCTAAGAACAACAAAATAAAACAAAATTTGGTACAAAGGTTCAGTCGAGTACACTCTAAAAAAAAATTAGTTGACCCAACTTAACTGAGTCAAGTTGTGTTGTTGCTTTGACTAAGTTAAGTTGAGTCAACTTAACTAGGTCAAGTTGATTACACTTCAAAACGATTTGTTGACTCAACTGCCTGTATCAAGTAAGTTGAACTTGAAAATATAAGTTGAGATAACTTTAAGAAAAGTTGGTTGAACTTGGTTCAACATGGAATACATAATTGACACAACTCGCGATTTGTTGACTCAACTTTCTGTATGAAGTAATGTTGACTGGAAAAGGTGT
>JAPZDY010000005.1:12904019-12918304 GCA_029783645.1 Ctenochaetus hawaiiensis
TAACGGGCAATGAGTTGTCTCAACTTGACTGAGTTAAGTCCTGCTGACTAAAAGCCCAAATCCTTTTTAAGAGTGTAGAATAAGAAGACAAAATAAGGAGTGCATCAGAAGCACTCTGCTGAGTGCAAGGGGAGCCAAAAAATCTTTTTTATCATATTACCGAGAACATTTTGACATTTTGAGTCATATCACCCAAAAATACCAAACCAGATATATTTAAGAATGAGTAAATCTTGTAATGAAGTGCCCTGGTTGCTAAGGGGTTGAAGGTTAAGGGTGAATTAAGATGTGGCAGATCTGGTATCAGCCAGATGTGTCTTATCAACACTGGAAAAACAAGTCCCTTGTCAGGGTCAAATAAAACTCTGCACTTCACATTCATTAAGCCACGGAGGGTGGCCAATTCAGTTTGTAGGCCCACAGCAATCCCTGGCATAATGTAACCCCACACAATAACAGTAGTGAGTTTTACTGCAGAGATAAATAGCTTTTTAAACTAGGACAAAAAGAGAGAAATCTCACAAGAAAATAGCATCTGCAGATACCTGAGTCGAGGTTTCAGAACCACATCAGGAGGAGAAAAGGTTTAATCTGTACTGAGAGAGATAGTCTACAGTGGAAATTGCTATTAATAACTTTCACACATGCACTGCTAACCTTAAGTTTGGGAACATCTACTAGCCAAGTTCTATGAGTGAATGTAAATGTCCAAATTATTTGGCCTGGACTTTAGCCTGCCTGTCACCGTCCAGAGAAGTCAAACATGGAAAGTGGGCGTGTTGATGTTCTCACACTGCTGCAGGACTGAGACCCGAAATGTCACAGTTTTTCTCTGGAGGGATCTAAGTGTACTAAGTGCAGCTCTTTTGTAATCTTTTCTGCTTTTCACTCATTTCATTCATGTTGTGGATAAGTCCAGATAAATGCAGTGTCAATAAACACAAAAAATAGTGATCTTTTCAGATAAGCCAGTAGCCTCCACCACCCTTGTCGATGTACTGTAAACAAAACACACACTAGGTCTCCTGTAGGCTCTACCCGGACATCACTCCTTGCTTTAACCCAGCAAAGTATCTCAATATGTGAGAACTTACATGGAAAATTCACAATTGTGTGCTGCATGTGTGAAAAGAAAATGCCTCAAAATTTCCAGACCTGATTCTTCAGACGATGTTAGACCAACTGTGTAATGGGGTCACTGTTGAGGTAGTTCTCCAGACAGAGAGGGCTGATAAGCTCCAATCAAGGTTTCTTTTCATTTAAACATGTTTCTCATCTTTCCTATTTTTTCAAAAAAGGCATTTTACTAGTGTCACTGCTTTCAGCCGCACACAGACCTCCATGAGTGGTGCAGTCACACTCAACTCCTCACATTGGACTGACCTCTAATCCTCAACATTTCTCCATTTAAAAGGATTAATGAACACAAATTTCCCTATACAGACTTCTCACACTTCCTACATGAATAGTGCTGCTACGACCATCTGGGAAGCCTTCATACTAGAGGCAATTTGTGGAGGTTAGATATCTCATTGGCATGGAATTTATGCCTTCCAGTCTTTCTGATGAAAAACAACACCATGTTCTATCAAACAGGTTTTTGCTCGACTGAAATTATAGGTTTTTTGTTGGCTGAAAGGCTTATGAAAGTATAATAGGAATGGAAGTGGGATGGTGAATCTTTTTCAGCCACAAAGAGTCAAACACAAAAATGCCCAGCAGCCTTTTAGAAATCCATAGCAGAAATATAGGCTACAATATACTGTATTACACCACACAGTAGAGTAATGTCTGTTACTCATGCTTTAAATATAACATGGCCTATACTTTATTAAAAATAAGTTGATGCATCAACTGTGCTTTTGACTGCAAAAGCATGAATGTGTAATAACTTCCTTTACCATTTACTTTTACAACTAGTGGGAAATGCCTGCAGCGTCTCCTGTTGGGAATCTGACAGATTTCCTTATCTTTCACTTGCAGCATGGTAATGATTTTGCACTCCACACACACACACCAAAACCGTCTTCTCCACTCCCTGTCTAAATGTCTATCACAGTGTCTGACACTGCTGCCCTGGGCTAATTCTTTTCTCATTCAAAAACAAGGCAGCCTCTGTCCAGCTGCATCAAGAGCTTCAGACTCACATCTCAGTGCAGTGAAATGATCTCAGACGGACAGAATTCAAACACCATTCACCAACTGCTGACCGAGTAGATGTAGAGACAATGAAGACTTACAGATAAGGAGTGAAATCAACATATCGGTCTTAGTAAAACTCAGCCGAAACACATCTGTAACCACTGTATCACCTCCACTTAAACCATAAATATATCTATCAGTCTGTTTTGGTCAACAGTGGCAGAGGTATATTTGGACTTTGGTATCACCAACTGCACTGACAAGGCCTGATCAATTATATAAATATTCAGTTTTATTGAGTATATCTTACCTGTTTCACATAGAGCTAAAAACAGGTCTCTCCAGTCTTAACACAAGCCACTTTTTCCATTCCTTTCCAGACAGGTGTAAACCATCAGGCATTTGTAACATCTTCCCAAAGTGACGATTAATTGTGTTGTTAGCAGCACTGCTTGTTGTGAAATGTCTGGTGCAGTGTTAGACGCTAATTTTCGTATCCCTGATTTATTCACTCAACAGGTGTGTTTATAATATATGCAACTGCCAGACTGCTAACTAATTGCTGTCCACAGTAGTACAGGTGGTTCAGATCATCACTTGATACTGGAATACAAATATTTATAAGAAAAAGTGATCAAAATTTGCTTCTAAATCATAAATGTATTCATACTTAAAGACTGATTGGGACTGAAGAGCCATGCCAATGGGTACTTCAAGGATAGAGGACAGAAGTGAGATCATGATGCCAAGACCAGTCAGGGGGGCAAGGACACAAACCAGCAATTTTCCAAGACACACAACTGCACCTCAGTTGTCAAACATCCATTTTTTGTGTGCAGAACAAATTGTGACCGTGGCATCAAGTGTTAAACTGTCAAGACTTTAAAAATTAGTTAACTAACTGGTCAACTCCTATCTGTAATATACAAATGCTGAGATTTCTCATATTTGTATGTACTTTACACTCTAAATACTGTTTTAGTATCATATTGGCGTTGGCACTTGTATTAAAAATGCCAGTCTATACCCAGCACTACTAGGAACAGGATGTGATTACGGAGCTGATCCCAATAAGCCCATTAGGCCAATGTCTGCAGCTTCTTTTATAACCCAAACAACACAGAAAAGATTACACTTAGGACTGTGGTGAATTTAAAAGGTGTAGCACGCGAACACACACAAAAACTCGGACATTTTTTCATTGACGTCCACATTAGCTGCATTATATATAGACTTAGTCTATCAGTTGTTGAATATTACAGAAGGGTAAGAAAATACACAATAAAAACAACAATTAACCTTGATTTAACGTACAATCAAACTAAAGCATCATGAGACTTCTCATTAAATCTACTGACAGGTTGTGTATAAGAACAAGACAGTAACATTATTCGCACGCGACATAAACCGCGAGTACTCTGTGCTTACCTATATAAGGGATGGAGTGAACCAGTGACCTGTTCCAGCCTCGCTCTCAAGCAACGTGTTGAACGCAGACAACATGACCCAAAACACAGCACAATAAGCGGCTAAAATTAAATTGGGTTAATTTGTAGCTACAAACGCAAAACGTCTCAAGACGACACCTAAGTTATGCAGTCCATCTCAGTTGAGAATAGTCCACAATCCCGTGTGATACTGTCCGTCCAGTAATACCGCTCTCAAGGTACCTGTATGGACTCCTCGATATGATTTGTCCCCAGTTGAGTCGCAGTAAACCGGTGAACGTGGACGGTTTCCATGAATTTTCCCCATTCGTTTGAACGCAGATGCGGTCAACGCTAGGTAAGTCTGCGCACCTGTTCTCCAACTCAATATTATAACGGTAAGCGAGGACAGGCGAGATAATATTCGGCACAATCTAACCTCAGCTCCGACTGACCTGCAAATGTCCCGGTTCTCTTCTCTGATTGGCTGAAAGCGACGTCACTCGCGCAATCCTCTTCAAAGTGGAGCGTCGCGGGCGTCTGGTAAATGTAGGCGCGCGCACCGCCACCACAGGGAAAACAAGGTGATCAGCGCTGCAAGTTACACTACAGAACATAAGCGAAAATACTCCTAATTTTATGTCGAACTACCTGTTTTTATGCCTTTAAGGATAAGAGGAGGGGTGTTTAGAACAGTTGTGTTATTATTAAGTTAGTATGTTATATGTTTCAATTCCTTATTTCCGGATGAAAAGCCAAAATGACTTCGGCTGCAATTATCAGGAAAATTCTCATGTATCAAAACTCCCTCTCTAATTAAAAAGCCATGAATGAAACAACCAAGGCACGCTCGATGAAGAGCAATTAAAAGTTTATGTTAATGTGGCTAATGCATAGCAAAGGTAAAAACGCACGTAGGCCATGTGGCAACTATGATAAAGAGTACCTTGGTTGCTGTTTTTGGCTTCATACTAAATCAGTCTGGCAACAAATAGCACGTTCAATATTTTTTAACATAATCTAAAAAAACGTAACTTTCTATACTCTCTTCCCGTAAAACTGTATTTACATTTTCTATTCCAGTTTCTAGCTTCCAGAAAAGTCTATTTTTGCTGTAAATTCAATTTTAGTTAGTCTTCAAAATGGCAAAAAAAAAAAAAATTCAAGGCACTCTTCTGGCAGTAAATTAAAATGCCTTTGTTTGGATAGCTATTTCACAGTAAAATGTTTAAAAACATTGGTAATGCATGTTAAAAGAATGAGCTAAGATATCAACCCACATCTAGCAGCACAACTGCCTTCTTCGTCCTAAGTTTTGTTTTATTTAATTAATTCTTTGATTTACTTGGATGACATTGATACAGAAAATGTAGAACTGCTTGATTTTTTTCAGGTAGCTGTAACTGTATTCATGGTAAACGGTGCATTTCATTTTGACGCATATGACTCCCGGGGTAACACCAGTCAGAAAGTGAAGAAACAAGTGAAGAAACAAGTCAGCATGTGACAGTAAATTTAGCATGAAATACACTTTTATACATTACCTCGTCGGTGAACATTTCTGCCGGGGTCACGTCATGGTTTTTATCTGCAATGATGGCTATTGAACTAGAAAATAAACGAATCTTATGAGCTCGAGCTAAAATTCCATGTCTCAAACTGCGTCTTTAGTTTTCATTGATCTCTAGCTGCAATAATAAAGAGTTTAGTGTGCTACAATAACAACATTATTATCTGACCCCTTTGTCACCTAAATAGAATGATTTTTTTTTTTTTTTTTTTACAAATGATCCACTTGTTTTATTCTTTAACCTACTTCCTATTTTTAATTTCATAAAGTTAAAATTATCAGCACTTGGGATGACTACCTTTGGAAGTTTCATATATTCATCATGGTGGTCGAAACAGATACAGTTAAAGGACTGGCAGCCAGGCAGTAACTAAATAAAGACTTAAATAACAGCATAAATTACATCCACCTCCGAGTGCATGCGTGTGCATGTGTTTCTATTGGTCAGTTGATTTAACTTGTCAGACTGACATTGTTGTCTATCACAGCTATTTTAAGACAAGGTGATTCATGCTGAACAATGCTGCCATCTGCTGCTACCAATGAGAGGCCCTCAGCTTTGCACTGGCCTCTGGGTAATGATCAAAACTTAACCCAACATTCAGTTCTCTACTGACAATAAAGCACCATTACAGACTGTAAAGTGCTCTTTTATTTGACACTTATTATTGTGATTACATTTCATTAGATTACAATGAAACACAAATATACTGTACCGGGGCACTATGAGATAATTATTACTTTGATTCATAATTGCATGATAGTATGCAGATAAGCAAACCCAGCATCCACACCAGATTCAAAATATCCACTAGATGTCAGTGCAAGTCCTGGTCCCTCTTTGTTCCAGAGGGGGAAGAAGACTTAATGACATGTGTCTGTACTGCTGGTTTTTGTTTGCATTTAACTTTTTTTGAATCACATGTTCAGTATACAGGAGCAAATAGTTTTTTCTCCTGTATACTTTTTGCACCGACATTTTGTCATCTCACCGGAGGAAAATCACAGGCAAGGCTGAATTCTTTACAACTGTGTCAGATTTAGGTCCCTGATATTGTTAAAGGTAACTAACTGTTGCACTATCACTGGTTTGCTTAAGATAACTAGACCATCTTAATAGTTTGATCTCAGGACAAGTTAATACAATGTAAAAATGTTCACAAAAGGAAAAAAAACTGTCTTTAACATGACCAGTTTACAAAAAAAGTCTGTTAAAGAAAGTCATGACTTTGTTTGATGAGTCAGTACCAGAAAAAAGTTCAAAAAACTACTGTATAACAGAATACAATGACACTGTACAGGAAATGGTGTTACTCAGTTGAGGAATGGGTGGGTGGGTGCGTGTTTAACTTATTTTTCCAGGGAAGTATGACACTACATAAGGGATCAGTAGGACCTGCTGAACTTTCTCCTCACTGTACAAAGTACTTACAAATTAAAATAAAAAACTGCATCCTTTAAAAATTGTAATTTACAATCAATGCAAAAGTGTAAAAAGATTCACAAAGACAGGGTTTATTGTGGTGCTTCACTTTAACAGGGCTCCATATTGCTAATATGTTGACACTAGTAATCAATGTATACACACAAGCAACACACAACATGCACACATGCACACAGACACACACCAAAAACAACACGTGGCAGTCTATGCTCACAGAAACATACATAATACACACAGAGAACATAATGTACCACACAAACACCCCATAGTGCACAGGCGCATTGATGACGCGCACGCAGTCTGGTCGTATGGTGGCGCTCTTGTTGCTTCGTCCTTCCGCTCGAGCGGTTAAACGCAGGCAGGTGCCGTCTGGCTATTTAACCGCGGGTTGGTGGATTCATTCCGCTCTGAAACTAGCTGCCGCACACATAAAACCTCCAGTAATGCGATGTCAAAGCAGCTTGTTAAACTCCAGAAGAGCGCTGTCTGATCTGACGGAACTTCTTCCATTCAGCGCCTCCTCATCATCACTTTCCACTTGATGATAATCCCTGTGGGGCTCCTGCCAGGCGCGTCTCACCCCTCTCTGCCCTTTGCATCTCTCGCTGAAAGTTAGATTTTTTTTTTTCTTCTTTAACTGGAAATGAATAACACCGGGTTCAACCAAACGGAGGACGGACTGCTCAACAAAACAGAGCAGTTTTTCTGCTGCAACTTTTCATCCGTGGTGACTGATAATGGCTTTGTGGCCGCCGCTCCGGATGAGAGAAGCCTCTTCATCATGAGGGTGGTCCAGATAGCCGTCATGTGCGTTTTGTCCCTCACGGTGGTGTTTGGGATATTTTTCCTGGGTTGCAACCTTCTCATAAAGTCAGAAGGGATGATTAACTTTTTGGTCACGGACAGGAGGCCGTCTAAAGAAACGGAGGCGGTTATTGTTGGAGCCTACTGACTGTCGAGGAGCTTTTTATTATAATTTAAATCAGATCTGAAGTCTGCTGGAGACAGATGGGGGACGATGCGATGACTGACTGCCTGAACAAGCGCCCTGTTTTCATATTGATGTTTAGAAAAACCTGAGAAAAAGTCACCTTACCGGAGGTAACTCAACCCTGCTGATGACTGAGTCTTTACCTTATTTCTTGAGGCTTTTTAATGCCAACAAAGACTCATCTCAGACTCATCTTGTTTATATTCAGTCAGTCAAGCACTGATGTAAATCCAGTAGTTGGACCGTTTGTCAAGCAGCATCCTTTGTAAGTGGCAAACTCTTTGTAGTTGCTGCTTAAAACTACCCTCTCACATTGCTAATGCGATGGAGAAAATTAATGTTTAACATGTACTGTATATTGTATGTGTTTTTGCATACAATATGCAATGTATTAATGAGTGTATTTTTTTGGATTTCCTGTGTGAGTGTCTGCGTGGGCGGTGGAGATAGCCCAACATGCCGTGTATCTTATTAATTGGAATAAATTCGTTCTGTAATTAAAGTTTTCTTCTTAATTAAAGTTTATTTTTCAACCGTGAATATCGCCCCTTCTGCCAAGGTATTTTAGATTTCAGAAGTTAAAATGACATGTTTTGCAAATTTTCTAATTTAATTCAGATATTCCAGGTAGGCCACTATTTTTGTGGTAATTAAAAGATTACATCCAAGTACAGAGGGTTATTAGTACCACTGAATCCGAGAGGAAATTGGTTATGTTTTGCTTTTATTTATTTTAAGTGACATAAACAAGTGTAATCTATTTTCTCTAACAAGTGAGTAGGTGTCAAACAGAGAAGAAATGGCATCACACACAAAAAAATCTCTTTTCGTCTGCTTTTTTAATCAGTAATTAAAATCAAAGCATCAATTTGCAATTGCAAATCATATTTACTGTTTCACTTGTCTAAAAAAGGTTTGTACACTGTTTTGTCTGAGGGTGTTGTATAAAACTTCTATTTTCTCTCTGAGTCAGATTGTGATCCATGCTCCTTCCTCCTTCCATCAAAGCATCTGTTGTGCTCTGCTCCTGGCTCACCTGGATGCCAGCTCCCCAGGGTGAAACCAGCAGCTTCAGAAATGACTTGTCATGTCAGCCCAGGGCGGATGAAGCCACTGGGCAATATGCTGCTGTCTGATTGCCCACCTGTGCTCCACATGCAGAGTGGAATAGTTTGAATCTTGCTTCTCTAAAATGTCCTTCACCTTAGTTTCTCCCTCATCCTGTTCTCCGTGTGTCCTGCTTGACGAGGCCTTTTTTCTTTCTGATGGATGGCTGCAGCTTGAGACACTGTCAGCTGTCTTCTGACACTGATTTTCCTCATGTTGGATATAAGAGATCAATACAGTCTTTCCAACAAGTCTTGATAAACTTCAACTTAAAGATAATTTAGATTTGTGAGTAAAAAGGTAGTGGCTAACACTGAAGGGGGCAAAAGCTATAAATTTATGTGTCACAGGCAAATTAGTGGTCGATAATTTGAATTTCCACAGTTTTTAGGGATCACAGAGACCCTTCAGCACTCAAAAAAAATTGTACCAAAAACATTGCCTTTAAGTATTTTAATTACATGAAGTTTTTCCATTTTATTAGACACGTTTAATGTAAGGGTCCCATGTAATTCATTTAATTTTCAATTATTCTGATCAAATACACTTTAAGTTTTATACATTTCAGTTACAGTTTACATGAAAATAATGCTACATGTTTATTGGGGCCAGGAATAATTTTTTTGAGTGAAATGTACTGGAGTTTAGCACAATTCAACATAACATGGCAGCAGTTTTTGATGAACTTGTGACATTTAATCTATTGATTTTTTTGTGCATGGACATGAATTTTTAAATATTTTTTTTCTGAAACTCTGCATGACTGTCTTTTCTGGCTGCACTGTTTGCTGGAGTGAATGAAACACTATGTAACACAGGTTGAGGTGGATGGTGGGCTTACAAATTGCAGGACTGAAGAATGAAAGAAATCAGGGTTCAGTCTTGTCTGTGATGAGGTTCAGACAACCAGAGGTTAAGAAAACATCCTTTTTAGTTTGTCAAACAGTTCCAGAATATGTTGCACAAAATATACTTTGGCACAGAGAAAAATTGGGTTTTGGATGTACTAAGTGTCATAAGGAACATGGACAGTTTGTGTCCATGCACATAAATCCAACAGATTAAATTTTGTGACTATTTCACAAACTTAACAGCTTTACCAAACAGGAGGAGGCCGGATGCCATAGTTAATTTGCACTTGATTGTAAAGAGTACAAGATGTTGACCTGTTTTGTTTGTGGGGAAATATATTAGGAACTTTGTGCAATACAGCGTAATTCAATACAACACTACCAACGTCAGTGGCTTCAAAAACTGCCTCGGTTGAATTAACACTTCTCTGGCACAGTCGTCATCAAAAGTCATTATCATAAACCAAACAAATACAGCACAGATTCTATTGCATTTCTCCTGCAATGGATTGTATTATATTTTACAGATGTTTTTATTGTTTCTGGACAAGAAATCATATAAACTTTACCTCAGTTTAACCACTATCTTGCCTTGTTCTAACCTCTATAACAAAAAAAGGCTGCAATTATGAAAATCCTGTTATAGCAGATTAAAAATGACACCTACAATGAGTCTTCACATGTTGACTGTACAAATCACACTGAATACATCTGCATGCACATATCGAGTTCTCACCTCTACATAATTTAGCTGATACATCAAGCTTATGTACAATGAGCCATACTATTAAATATATTGCCAATTTATTTGCTTCATTTTCACCTGAGGCAGGATTCTGTATAGCTGGAGTATCACATTAACACCATTAACAGCATTAACATGTAAGCAGTTATCTTAAATTGACACTTTTATAATCTAGATCCAGCCTTCAGGCTTTCTATACTGCAAAATAAAGTCTCATTCCTGAAATAAAAACTCTAACCTGAGTAACATTGTATGTTGAAGTGAATATAGAGAGATATTAACAAATTGAGAACAAAGCAAAATGCAGAATTACTGTCTCTATATCACACCAAGTGTTTCTCTCTGCTCTGTGTGATTGCTTTCATTAGGGAGTGCTGGGAATAGCTCGCGGGGAAATGTTGTGGCAGTTGAATATCCAACAGAGAACAATCTTCTGTCTGCAGCTGAAGCACAGTTTGTGCATCCAGCTGGGTCTCATACACATTCATTCAGATTGGTTTCTGATCGATTTTATGAGAGCCTGTGAGATGTAGATGCAAAGTTGGAGAATAAAGTAATAAAAATGTGGACTTCTTTGTAAAAGCATTTCTGCAGGAATTCACTGCAGAGAGTCCATGTGTAGATAGACAGTTGTGACTGCCAACTCAGAGATTTCACACACCTGTCACACACCAATGTTCAGGGAGATTTAGGCGATAGCAACAGCAAACAGTCATCTATACCCCTGGCGCTCCTGCTGTCAACAAACTGATAGTCCTCTGCAGGGCTTATGAGCAACTCCTCCCCAGATATTTAGGAATGTGTCAGGAGTTTTTTCTCAGCCAGAGTATTAAAAACATTGTTCAATTTATGATGTTCCGCCTGGTATTACAGTTTTTATCACATTTCTTCCCAGAGGCTGAGAGCGCTGTGAGTCAAATGAGAAAACAAAAAAGTCTCTGCTCACATTTTTATTGTGAACCTGCAGCACATCATCAATATAGCACAGGTCAAAACAGCATCAGTGCACTTCATCCCATGTCTACTGTATGTGAGCTGTGTTCAGCTGTGACAGCATCTGCAGGGTGTTGATTGTGGGCTAAAAGAGGCTTCAGGTCCTGGCTTGCACGCATGCGATTGGCTGATGAGTGGAGGTCCAGTCGATGAACTGGATAGAGACTCAAAGCTCCAAATAGCAGCAAGACAGCCACTGTCACCTCCTCTCTTTACTCCTATTCTCCCACAGTTTCTCATTCATCCTTTATCTGATGTCACTCCTGCCGCATAGTGGTGCAAGATACACCGTTGCAAGACGTTAGGTATATCATTAAATTGTAAACTTTTTATCCTTCTCTCAGTCTCTTTTCATGAAAATAATATGTAATGATTGATTTTAAACAGTGGTTCCTTCAAGGTTAGTTCAGGATATTTTTTTTTCCTACCAATGGGATCTACACTTTTGAAGGAGATTTGATAAATTATTTTTTTAAAATAAGAATTGAGAACAGGCTGTTCAATGTAGACGTCTCCATCAACAGCAACACCTGTTCAGTCTGCAACAAGCCATTGTGCATCATGTGGCACCGGGACTGTACAACTATAACAGTTGTTACGAAAGTCAAGCTGTGATGGATCCAAGCAGACTGGTTTTTGAAGAAAGACTCCATTACAAGACATCTCTGGTTCCTGTTATGGGATGAGTCATTTTTCTGTTGTGATTCTGATTGTCACACACCCAAACATCACAGGGATTCAACATCTGAGCAGTCCTGCCATTAGCACTTAAGCAATTTACTGTGATTCTGTGTGTGTGTGAGAGTGTGTGTTTCAAAATGCAAAATGACCTCTGTTTTTTAGGTAATCACATTATCTTAACACTCTGTCAGTTTGAAAAGCAAATTTACTCTTGAAATTAGAGGGTAGAGTAGATTTTTCTAATAGTCTTTGCTTTTCTTACACAAGAGACACGATGCAGCATCATTATAGACAACCAGCAGGAACTCATTATTCACTGCAGTCATGCAAATGTGTAATGAGTGCTCCTTGCTTTAAAAATAATAGCTGTGATGATGTGATATTGACCCTGAAATCCATTTCAATTCTTGCGTGAGCGTGTTTCGGGCTTTATTGACCTTCTCATCATGCAGCTCTCTGGCAGCTACATCAGCTGCAGCACAGCCTTGTCGTAGAAAGTGAACTATTACTTTGCTTTTAGGGGAAAGTTTCTCCATACACCGTAATCACAAAGGTAATAACCTTTTCAAGAAAGCACTCAAAGCTCTGATGGAGTTTCAAGTGTTTTTTTCCTGCTGTGGTATATGCCTACACCTTCAAGGGAGCTTTCAAACTCACGTCTGAAGAATGTGAGGACTTTGCTGCTAATTTCAAGTGTTTTAAATGCAGTTTAATTGTGCAGAAGCACTTTTTTCTCATGAAGTTAGAGTGCAGGCCAACCTGGATCATTTTTTATCTCAGTAAAATCATGATCACCTGAAGTATTCCCAAGCTGCAATGTTATGAAAGAGCATTGGTTAACCTATAATACACTCAGTATGTACTTCGTCCTCAGTAAGCATACTTCGCCACTGTTCAGCTTAAAGTCAGTTAATGGACCTAAGTAAAACACCATTAGCTGTCATTTCTAAATCCACTTCGCCTTTGTAAATCACATTTAATGCCCAGCTGCCTGTTAGCTTGTAGATATCCATTACATATGTATGGAGGGTGTGATGAGCAAAGCTTCCTAATCACACAGCACAGAGTAAAATAGAAATATGCATTATTTAGACGACTGCTGGTCTCTGCACACAACCTGCACGTGTCTGCTGTTTGCAGGTTGTGCATGTTAAATCACAACTGCTCTCTCTTATGGCATCTGTACAAACTTCAGCTCATTGGAGCCTCTCGTTGTGGTTGAACACAAGGTACCAGAGGGGCTAACTGCACAACTACTTGTGTACTGAATAGCTTGTCACAACAAGAGATACTTAGGTAATATGTGAACATCACCTGATTCTGTACGCGTCTGTGTGGGTGTAACCTTTGGATATTTTCTTCTATTTCTATTTTAAAGATTACTTTAGCAGAGCAACAAAGACCCACCGGCACTTTTCTTCCTTTTATAGCTTTCAGCACCACATTTTTCCCAACCTGTCACCATGACTCAAGTGTATTTGAACATGTATTTTTCATCAGGCTGTTGGAAAGGTCTCTCTTTGAGACGATTGTGTCCAGGGCTCTTTGTGCTGAGCTCTGACAGGTGGTTTCAATGAAGAGACCTCAAGACCTCAGCTCTGCACCTGGCTCGCAGTGGCATCACTGATACTGACTCATCCTCAGGCGTTATTTCAACAACATCAGCAGCAGCAGCATCATCATCACTTGCTCTCCTGAGACCTGACTGACACAGAGAAGCTGCTACTGACTCATAAGAATGCATCTACAGCAGATATCTTTCATTGTTTGTACAAAATTTAATCGTCAAAAAACACAAGATTTGCTTATTTTCCTGCTTAAATACCACAGAAGACATCAATAAAACTGTAATTATCATGTTTTGTGTGCTAGTCCTTGCCAGTACCCTTGGCTGAGCAAAGATACACTGATGAGAAGTGTTCTCTTCAGACCTGACTGTAGAAATCAGCGGTGACAGTTTGGACCTGCCTGCCAAGTAGCAGTGTCCTGCCTGCCTATGCAGCGCACTCTCGTGCCCTAGCTGTCAGCTACGCTCAGTCACCGTACCAGTAATGAACCACCTTTGGCTAGGCCATCCTGTACTTGTACATACAGCATGTCCTCTCCTGGTCAACCTCTAATTACAGTAACATCATTTCTATACTTTAGTCGTTGTCCCAGAAATAATTAGAATTTTTTAGAGTGGAAATGATTTGTAGGAGACATAGTTCATGTTCTAAAGAAAATCTGAACACAGGAGCACCGAGTTCACAAACTATACTGTCGACATATATAGAATGAACACTATAATCTGATTTGCCAGCTGAGATCGTATGCTATGCCTTGGGAATTCAT
>JAPZDY010000005.1:12924877-12936035 GCA_029783645.1 Ctenochaetus hawaiiensis
CATGTTGTAAATGGGTGATGTTTGATTCTTTAGGGTCAGGGACATGCCTTCATTGATCATGTGGCACAGTGATCAATAATCACCCAGAGGACAAATATGCTTTTACACAAACATATTCTCCTCAAGCAACAGAAAAACTAGAAAAGGTGGGGTTATTACGGTCATCCTTCACTTTTAAAAGGGCTGAAATTTGTCTGATCAACACAAAAAATATTTCCTAGGGGCAGATTTATGTACAAGTACAGAGGTAAAAAATTTTGACACTATACTTACATTTTCATATATGTGCTACAATGTCTGATTTAAACAATGCTATGGAAGTACAAGTGTTTGGCAGTGAAATGAATGTTGAACCCAGGCTAGCTTAGTGAAAAGCAGGAATCCTGACTGCTATATTAAATGGGACCTGTTCAGTAGTTTTTTTTTTTTTTAGCATTGTGACCCATCAGTTAAGATTGGGTCAGCAGTGGATTCAGTTGAATATTTAGTAATGCTCCAGCAGAGACGTGTTCATGAACTTGTCCTGTGATTGGTGCTAAAATATTCCTCACCGTATAGCATCTTTAATCATTTGATTGTAGTTTGAGTTAAAAAAGAGAATGATTTTAGCCGTGTTAACAAGAAAATATTTTTTACATAAAAGAAAACTGCACTAAGTTTCACACAAATCTTTGTTTTGTAAAATCATTCTAGTTGAGAGGAAAAGCAAAATCCGATAACCTCATTTAGAGCAGTTCTGGCACATTTATTTTCAGAGGGGAAATAGAAAAGCATAATATAAATGCAATACTGTGTGCTGTTGAATGTTAATGTGACCAGGGTTGACAGGAAGCCAATTGTTAGATGAGAGAAGAGTGCCTGTAAGGCAGGTCAGCAGCATGCCAAACTCAAAGCTCACTGTGTAAAATGGCCACAGGCAAACATTGACCATCTCATATATTGTTAATCAATCACACACACAACAATGAGGCAATGGCAAACTGTGTTTGGATGTATAAATAGAAAAGTAAAACATACACTCTGCATATAGTTGCAGTGTATGGAATCTGCTGGGATATGGTTTTGGCATCATGTCAGTGATAGTCATCTACAAGAAAATGAATGATAAATAAAATATGATGTTGAGATCAATAAAAGCCTAATTCCAAAAGGTTTAGCCAGAGTGATATTTGATTTGTGTTGGACATCTTTTATTGATTCCTCTCAGGAAAATCTTTTTTCACTCGTACTCTGCAGTGAGATCCAGACATAGTGGCAGTTACAGAACAGCACCCCTGCTGGTAGAAGTTGGCCTGTGTATTGCTCAAGAACACTAAGGCAGCATTTTGACAAGCACTGTTACAATTTTATTTTTATTTTTTTGTTTGTTTTTTCAACTCATAAGAAGTTAAAAGTTTTTCAGATGGTTATTTACTGTTATTACATTGCAATTTTAGTGAGTTACTATTTATATTCTTGATACTCAAAACCTAATTGTGACCAATTTAAAATACCAGCAGTTCATCTCAGAGTCATTTATATCATCATGTTTTGTAATTAGTTTTTAATTAGTTCAGATGGAGAGAGAATTCTATGTACTTTATATATCCTTACTTAAAATTGTTCTCTATGCAAAAATTGTAGTATTAACATCAGAAGTATATGTGTAAACATTATGAATTTCTTCATGAATAAAATCATTAGTATTTTACAAAATACTTGATTTAATACATTTTTAACAGTTCAAATTTTGTCTTGATTTATATGATTTTTCTTACTTTAAGTATTTTTCTTTTTTTAAGTATTTCTTGTAAGAATTTATTCTTTTAAGTACTTAACTAGTTTTTTTGTTTTTGTGTTTTTTTAAATATTTTCTGAAATAAAAATAATTTTTAAATTAAATTAAATTAATTATTTACATTTTAATTAAATTTTATGGAGTATGACTGAATTTTTTCCTTGAAAATGAAGGTTTGAGGTTAAAACAGCTTACTGAGAAGTATTCAAAAGCACCAGGTTGAGATAAAGTCTCTCTATCTACTGATGCCATCTCAGCTTTTTCTCTAGTAGGCCTAAGTTTAAAAATGTCCTCAACAAATCTTTTTCAATCATTTAGTCCAATGAAAAACACTTGCAGCTATGCAACAATGTTGGCTCAAGGCTGGTTTTATGTGTGTTTGTTTCCCTGAAGACAAGTGATGCACTGTGGTTGACTGACTCCCATCATTACGTTGAAGCTCGATCCATCACTGCCCCTCACTGTCGCCTTGTTGTCTTTGTTGCTTGTTAAGAGAATGGATTGGGAATTCTCACCCACTTGTCAGTAAATACATCAGAGTTTATTGCAGTCTACCTCAAGTGTGGACTCATCTGTTTCCCAACTCTTTGTTACATGCTTCACACGCCAATAGCCCTTTACATCCCAGGGACAACTCGACAGTAAACAACAGCACTGAACAGCATAAAGATAAGCCCCACATCTGTACTATCCTTTTTTTTAAATCTTGAAAGCTTAACCCTGGTCATTTAAAATGTTTTAGACAATGCACATGGCATCTTTATGGGAAAATAATATACAGCAATAAATGGAAATCAATGTGCTCACCAGGCCATCAAACTAATTTTCTGTTCGAATAACCCTCACGACGGGTGAGCTACTGCTTAACCTTAATTTTGTGTAAAAAATACATGTATAACTGCAACACAGATGCAAAAAGAAAAGGGGAAGACTAAAGACTAAAGCTGTATTAATGGTACTTAAAGAGGTAAAAAGTGACTACTTTCTAATTTCCCACCATCGTCGGGAATCATTCCAGCTATAGACAGCCAGGAGAACTGTGTTGCAGAAGCCAATAATTGGAAAACCACAGCCTGTTCTCCAAATGATCCCCAATACACCAAGGTAATTTGCTGTGTCTGGACAACAGCCACTCTGGCTTCTGAAATGGGCCCCTGTTATAATATCTAAAATAGTGCTAAATGTAACAGTGTAAAGACTAACCTCTTTGGCAAGTAATTGTGCATAATGAGCAAAAGTGGAGTGAGAATTTCAAAAGACTGTATAATCAGAGGGTGTGGTAAGGTCACAGTGACATAAGAAATTTCATTTAAAATAATTTACCAATTACTTATTTAATAGTATTCACCTTTTTTTTTTTGAAGCAATAGATCTTTTTTTAACTTTAAGGAAACTGCTGCGAAAGAAAAGTAAAAAATAGTACTGGACTGTGCAAGCTGTATTGCTGCACAAGGTGCTGCTCAATTAAAACTCTTGAGGCCAAGTCTGTCTACACTACACTGCAAGTTGGGGTGAACAAACATATTTCAAATCTATCGTTTAAATGTACCTATTACATTTTAGTAACATTAAAAATTCATTTGACTACATTTATCTTATTTTAAAAGCGTAATTTAATTTTGTTAGTACATAATAACATCATCATAAGTAGTGCAGAAATTTAATTAAGTATGTTTAGTCAGCATTTATTAAATATTTTAGATTACAACAATTTTGGCTGTCCTGTTCTCTACTTAAGTATTTCCATTTTATGCTGCTTTATACTTTAACTGTACTACTTTTCGGGGTAAAATAGGTTATTGTAAGCTATTTTTAACTCCATTACATTTACCAGACTACAGGAAATGTTGAGGTTTTCTCATTTCTGGTGGAGGGGGCTCATCTAAAGTTATGTTATTGTTATCATTTATTATTTCTATCAATGTATTTACTTGTATGTGATTGATTAATCTCTAATTTCAACTCATAACTCAGACATTATTAGAATCATAATTGTAACATTGTTATTGCGCATTTCTGCACATTACTAACGCAAAGTGACGCTCCAGAATGTCACATTTGACCTCTCAGCTTCCGGAGAAGTTTGAACCAATCATTTCGCTCGTTGTTGAGAGGTGTTCAAGTTTCTCGGAGGTCTTTGACTACTCGTCAACATGGTGAGTACAACCATTCAAAAGAATAGGTTATATGCTGTGAATTAAAAGCCAGTAACTGTCTAAAGTGTATTTGAATATATTTCGCATTTATTTAGTAACCGGCTCTTTGTCTCCGTGACGTTTGGATTTTATTATATACATCCTAAAACATCACAAGTTAGCATGTCGTGTTAGCACTGAGCTAATGTAGCGGCAGACACATACCGTCTTGGTTCCGACTATGTCCTGCAACTGATGCGTAGTTTAACATAAAAAGAGAGAGTACTAACAGGTAGTTTTCCTGTTATATATCTCTAGTAAATACATTAACATTATCTACAAACAAAAAAGTGAAGCCTGGCAAAAGCGTATTTATTTTGTCGAACAGTGAGCTAGCAAGTTAACTCTCAGGTTAGCTGTTAAAACCATTCTACTTTTCTAGGACATAGACAGCGTCTGTGTTCATTCATCACGGACTGCATTTTACAGTGCCGTGGCCTTATAATTATTAGCATTATTCTGATACAAATGTGACATATTTGATAGTGTATACGTATTGTAAGCATTTAAATAGGCATGAAAGAAATTTGAAAAAGACAAACATAATCCACCTGCTGTTAGAGTCTGTCGAACACAGCTAACATAACTAGCATAAGGTTAGCAGTTCGGTAGTTTTTTGGTTAAAGTCAATGCATTTGCGCTGCCGTTTACCTATAAAGCCTCGGAAGTGTAAAAGCTAGTAACAATCACAAAAAAACTTAATACATTTAGCCCTTAGCTTTACTTACTCAAACAAAACAACATATCGAGAAAACTTGTTTACAAATTAATTGTGCATAGATCGGTCAGTCAGACTTGTAGAAACGTTGCAGCTTTATAATAAATTTTAGAAATGTTGATTAATTTGGAAAACAATTACTTACTTGGTTATATGTAACAAAATGTGGAGCTCGATCTCTTTGGGTATGCGATTTAGGGATGGTATGATGACAAAAGATTTGAGAGAGAGCACCAACAAGTTCAAGATTTAGTGTTTGCAAGTAAACCTTTGAGCACGTACACGCTGAGATATAAGCAGAATCACTATGTGAGCGAGGAAGGACGAAGCACCTGAGCGACCAGGTGATTTAAGCATACAGGAGCATCTGTAACTACTTTGTACAGCCATATCAATGGGTTCTGGCGCTCACTTTTGCATCACTTTTGACAGTCAAAGCGCAAAGGGTCATCCTGTTAGACCCCTCCTTCTACTTTCACATTAAGAGCTGGGCAAGTGACATTTTGTGGGTATCCTGAATATTTAATTTGTTAATATTTTTTGAAGAGTGCAGTGTGTATAGTTTTGTAAGGCAATATGGTGGATAAATGTTGATTGGATCAGAATATAATTTGTAATAAAAGAAGATAATAATATGTAGTTTTTTGAAGCTGTTTAAGAGAGATATTGGCTTCACTCTTGTGATTTTGGAGACTGTAGTTTTGGTGCTGTTGTGTTACACTGACTTATGCTCAAAAGTTGTTCTTCCTTTTCATAAAAACTGTGGAATTCTGCTACAGTTTGAAATTTTGAAAATTGATGTTCATGTATGTGTACTCATTTAATTATTTTTAAATATAAATGTGAATTACATCATTTAGCCTACTGTCCTCAAACATGATTTTTATCTCAAGAATAGTACCCCTCCCTAGCTTTCATAATAAGGAAAGAAAATTAGAATTTAACAACCATTTAAAAACTTAATGACATATTTAAGAACACCATATAGGTGTTCTCTATTAATTAAGCATGCTGCTAACTATGTACTACACCACTGGCTGTTGTGAGTTCACTAACTCTGTGGTGTTTCTTATTCATGGCAGTCTTCATCGGAGACTAATAATGGCCCGAGTCAAGCGCCACCTTATCCAGGTGTACCGCCCTCAGGGATACCTCCCCCATTTGTAAGTCAGTGATAGATATGTTTATGATGATTAGCTTTTTGCCTCTTGCCTCCAGTTGTCACACAGGGCTGAACTGTGAGTGATAAATATTAAGGGTCTTAATTAATGTTTAATCTAAACTAATGCATCTTTTCTCTTTCTCTGTATCTTTTTTTAGATGGGACCACCAGGAATACCGCCTCATTTCCCTCCCATGGGTATGCCCCCAATAGGGCAACGACCACCCAGCATGACTCCTATGCCTCCTGGTATAATTCCCCCAGGTATAATTCCACCAATGGGGGCACCACCAATGGGGCAGGTGAGTCTTGTGGGAAGCTTATTTGTCTCTCTGTTCTGTTGGATTTGTTAGTTTTTAGGGCTTTGTGTCCTCCATTTCTGCTGCTACCATATGCCAGTATTCATTCTACCGTAAATCTGAGTCACACATGAACTCACAGCTTAACACATCCCAAAACAGATACATTATTGCTATGACTTATTTACAGCTTGTATTACCATCTGATCTCGTGCATTCTTGACTTTTTGGATTTTATTTTAGCAATGTTGCCATTCTGAGATCTTAAAAATTAATCTAGTGTGAACACCATAACTGATGGAGTTGAGGAAAGAATGACATGATAAAAAGTTTACATTCAACTCAATTATGTTTTGGTATTAGAAAAGGTTTTTTTTTCAGTGTTTTGTTCAGCATTCTTACACTGAAGTAAATGCGTAGAAAATGTTAAAATATCCATTAAGAAAAGATGATTGATTGGTATCTGTTCACTTAACAAAAAAAAGAAAGAAAAAGAAATTTGCTTTGCATCTTTTTGTCAGTCTTCCAGTGGTTGACTCGATTCGGTTGAAGTGGTCTTGCTCTTTTTTAAATTACATGTATTTAGTTACCTTTAAAAACAAAAGTGGCTGGCATTTATGAAGCACATGAGGTCCTGTCATGCACATAAATAAGTGTGATACTTGGGGGTGTTTGATCAAGATGCCAGCAACGCAGATCTGAAAAGGGGGTGAGACGATGTAGTTTGGTGTGTTGCTGCTTCACAGATCACAAGCTGTGGCATCACACCATTAAATAAGCACAGCAGACTCGGTGCCAGTCTCACCTTCACCCCAAGTTGCAAGCAGCCCTCCACACACACACACACACACACACATAGACACACCAGCACTCTGTCTCACACTGTGTCTTAATACTTCTGCCTGCACTAGGTGGTATGAAAATGCCAGATGAATATTTCATGATGCTTCTTTTATTAGATGCCAGGCATGATGCCACCTATGATGCCAGGGATGATGATGCCTCCTCGCATGCCAGCTGCGGCTGTACAGCCAACAGGACCGGTAACAGTTCTTACTACTTTTTCATTAGTGCTCTGATTCACACTTCTTAAAAATACACCACAATCTGTGAAATGCTAAATGCAGCCTTTGCACTGCAATCAGATTATCACTGTTGGAAGTGGATGGATCTCATTCCATAAAACAGCGAAATCAAACAGCTGAAGGACATAATTTAAATACAGTGTGTAATGAAAATTAAAATGAACACCTGTGTGCAATACATCTCTTATTGTCACTTTTTTGTTTTGGCTTTGGTTCAACTGTGAATCACTGTGAATGTAATGGAGCTCATGAGCCCTTCACTGCTGATGTTTTGTTAATGTTTAGTTTTTACTAAGTGCTAAGCAAGTTATGTAAATGAGCAATCTGATATATTAATTATGACAACATCCAGGCGACTTTAAAGTCCCACTTAATCATCACAAGTACATTTTTGCATCTTGAGGCTGTGGAATTTTGTACTAATTAGGAGCTGTGTCAGTTACTGTGTGTGGTGACTGATGAATCTGTATTCCAGATGAATTTATCAGTCAGTAGTAGATATTCACTGATGTAAATGTTCAGATTTATGAGTGTTTCCTGGGAAATTAATCCACTAATAAAATTGTTTTTCCTGCAGCCTGGTGTTGACTCCACAGGTAAGATCCTTAATTTGTAACTTTATTTATGAATTAAATTCGTGAATGTTTTGTATTCACAGTGTCTGACTCACTTTTTTTAATCCTCGCAGCTGCTGCACCTGGAACAGCTGTAAGTAGGACATAATTTTTCTTTATGTGCAGCAGTGGCAAGTTTAGTATTTTGAGTTCTCATCGTTGGCTCTCGTATTTTATTTTCTGTCTTCTCAATAACTGCAGTCTGTCAACATTTGATTTATTTTTTGTCCCTGCAGAGCACCACAAACGGCTCTCCACAGGAGGAACAGCCAAAGAAGGTTTGTGTGCATTGAAAATGGAGAGATGGATCTGAAAGTCTTGACTTTATTAACTATAAACTGTAAAAGCATTTAAAAGAGAACCAATGTTAAATAGCTTCTTTCTCAAATTCATTTTAATGTTGTTGATGTATCTGTTGTTGTTTTTTTGTCTGCCTTAGAAGTCCCTGTGGACAGAACACAAATCACTGGATGGGAAGACCTATTATTACAATACAGAGACTAAGCAGTCAACATGGGAGAAGCCGGATGACCTCAAATCTCCTGCAGAGGTACAAGTCTTTATAACTAAGACTAAAATAGGACTTTTCCCCATTTATTTTACATACATAATCACATACATTTAACCCCTAAAACTCAGCCAAACTCAAACAGTTTTACTTTGATAATCTGTTTTTTTTAAATCAGGGCTACTGTACAGAAATGTAAATGTGCCACATTCAACCAGTGTTAACTATTTTTATTCTACAAATTAAATATTCAAGAAATATTTAGTCCCTGTGGAGATGGTCTTTTCTTGAAACTAGGCTGTCTATGCCGAGAAAAGACTTAAGTATTTTATAAATTGACGCTATGTGACCAGAGAAAACAGAAAAAGGAAAAAAATCATACCATGTCATGCTTGGAGTTGGATGATGTTGATTTTGGCTTGTCTGGTTTCAAGCAGCCTGGTCACAAATTTCTTGTATTACAGCTAAACAGTTCACTAAATATATGTCTCTGAAAACATGTGAGGCAAGACAGGCAAAGAAGTAATAGGATCTTTTTTCATATTTGGTCAACACTGCCAGTCTGTGGAGGTGGGAAAAACAAAAATGCTGAGGTATAACATGTAGTTTGAACAACAGCCTCAAGTCTGCCTGATGATGTGCAGGCTTTTGCGGACAGATGTGCGAGGAGCTGTGGTTTAACATTGTTTATTTTTATATACTGCTTTTATTTTGATGACGGAAAAGGTGATTGAAAATCAGCAGTTTTCCTTTGATATTTAATAGTCCTTACTTGCATACATGAGAAGTCTCACACAATAAACAGTTAAAGTCATGGCATACATTGTGTATAAAAAAATGTAAAATGAGTTTAAAAAAATAGTTCTTGTATAGATCCTTACGTCACATCTCACTCACCTTCTGTCTTGCCCCCTTATAGCAAATGCTGTCAAAATGCCCTTGGAAGGAGTACAAGTCTGATACAGGGAAGCCTTATTACTACAACTCTCAGACCAAGGAGTCCAGGTGGACCAAACCCAAAGAGCTTGAAGATCTAGAAGGTAAAAAGCTTCTGACTGATGTCAAACCTGCTGTGAAAAAGGAAGTAATGGTCCATATTTGACTGTACTGTGCCCTGTGGATGAGCCTCAAACAGCTTTGTGAATGGAAAACCACTGAGGAGGTTTTGGGCCTCATTGGTATAAAAACCCAGGACGCACAAATACAGCAACACATGATGGCTCCTGCAGTGTATTTATCTGTGTCCTGTTCTCTTATCTGCATTATGCTTTGAAATGAAAACACGTACCCTAACAGCTATCTCCTCTTGTTAATTCCAGCTATGATCAAAGCAGAGGAGAATGGGTAAGAGCTTCCTGTTTATCTTCAGTTACTTGTCACCGTTGCACAATGTGCTACGATGAACAACACATTCTGCAGTTATTAAAACTGATTTCTTTCTCCATGATCAAAACCTTTTTGTTATTAACATGACTGTTTTTCATTGTCATGTAGCCACCCATTACGTTATAGTCAGCTTCATTGTGCTCCGAGTTAACCTGTCATGGTCTGATTTCAGAACGGCAGAGGCAGCAGCCCCTGGCACCACAGCAGCTCCTGCAGTGCAAGCAGATAATACAGCCACTATGGCAACTGTAATAGAGGCAGAAACCGCAACAGCAGTCTCCGAGGAACACCTGTCTCAGGCGGCCGTGCATCACACAGCTGAGGTCAAGACCGCAGATGCACCTGTGACTTCCTCAGAGAGCTCAGCCACCACAGAGACCACAGCCAGGTAAACAATCATGTCCCATACAGACACGGGTGCTGCCTCCACAACCATTTATACACCATATACATCAAGCCAGAACGAAGGAGTCACAGAGACACTGGGTTCACATACACAATAGCATTTATACTCAGTGTTTTCCTGCATAAGGAGATCTTTTTTTTATGTTTTTACCAATTTATGCAGTAAAATATTAAATGCATTTTGGAGTGAAATTAAGAGTTAACTGAATAACATCTTCCTCTGGCCCTCAGTGCTGAAGTCACAAAGGAGGAACGGCCAGAACTTCAGAAGAAAACCTACAAATGGAACACAAAAGAGGAGGCCAAGCAGGCCTTCAAAGAGCTGCTGAAGGAGAAGGTGAGTGAGGCTGCAGGAGGCCACGCGCTGCAGGAGAGTGGAGAGATGGTTCTGTCCGTCTCAACCTGTTGTGCATGTTCACAAAACTTGACATTTAGAAGGTTAAATACATACCATTTAGCCATGTAAAACCTGTCATGAAGCTGATTTATCACTTGATTACTTGACATTTTTATCAAAACACTCTGTTTTGATTATGAAGCTGTACACAGTTGTACATAGAAGGTGTGTTTTTAAGGGTTTTTTTTGTTTTTGTTTTTGTTTTTACGGTGTCAGTCTCTCCTAATGCCTGATGTACATATGAGAACACCCTTTGCATTTTGATCTGGATGTAATCCCTGTCCCCATTCATGAGCCCCTGGGACGTCTTAGCATGCTTGTAAAGCCTCACCTTCTGTTGCTGTAGATGTGTTGTGTGTGAGGTTACAGAGGCGGCCCGGCACCACCCACCTTGAATGCTGCTATATTTAGGCTTATTTTAATTTTGTGCACAAAGCTCTCCTCTGAGATTGCTTGCCATTTCCTGCAAGATCTTAATGGCTGTGTCTTTATGATTAGCTTTATTGGATCAAAGGCACAGGACGGACTGGGATTAAGACAGTGAGAGAAAGCAGCATGCCTCAGTGAGTTAGTGTAACTGTGACAACAGACAAGAAAGAGTCACATGATGGA
>JAPZDY010000005.1:12937000-12955742 GCA_029783645.1 Ctenochaetus hawaiiensis
AAGAGTCACATGATGGAATCAGTTCATAATGGATGAAGGAGTTACTCTCTGGGAAAGGCAAGTGGCAGAAAGGGCACTTACATAAGTCCTCAGTAGCACTTATTTGAATTATTGCCACTCCACACCTCTTAACCCGGCATCTATTAGTAATTAAGAAAATGTTTAGGGACAAAAAGAGCAGCTCTTATTGTTCCCATGGCTTCTCTCACATGCAAAAAAAAGGACAAATTTGACAAAATCCACAGTCCTTCATCTGTTGTTTGTTGTCAGTAGCTTGTCATTCTTTAAGTACAGCAGTAAAACTGTGACATTGAATTTTATTCTTTGTATTCCAGGGTGTGTCATCAAACTCCTCTTGGGAACAGGCTATGAAAATGATTATCAATGATCCTCGCTACAGGTACACTATTCTCCTGTGATCACTTAATCCTATTTACTGTAGCAGCTGAGAACTATGCCCATCTGACATCCAATTTTCCCTTTTCTTTGTCAACAAAGCGCACTTCCTAAACTAAGTGAGAAAAAACAGGCCTTCAATGCTTACAAAGTCCAAACAGAGAAGGAAGAAAAAGAGGAGGCCAGAATTAAATACAAGGAGTCTAAAGAGACATTTCAGAGGTTCTTGGAGAACCACGAGAAGATGACATCTACTACCAGATACAAGTAAGACCTGCAGAGATCTTGCAATAAAAAATTTTGTTCTTTTTTTCCTGTATTGATTTGTGGTTTGCTGAATTGTCAATATGGTTATGCAGATGGGATCAGTAAAAGGTTGTTCATGGCCTGTGCACACCATCATGCAGTTGCAGCACTGTTGGCTTCCACTGACACTGCTTTGACCTGTTAACTGCTGTCACATTGTTGATACTGAATTGTGTTTGCCTGACATAATGTTGCTAGGTCACACGCCAGTGAACAAGTGGACTTAAGGACTCAGTTCTGATGGTCGGACTAAGATGCACATGACATTTTTCATTTTGATCTAATGTACAACGCTGGTTTTCTGTTTTATCCTCCAATCATTTTTGAGGACTTGCACTCATTTAAATTCAAAAAGAAGGTTACAAACTACAACCAGAAAATGGCATCTTTTTTCCTCTAAATGTGGACTGTTTCATTTCATGCAGTGGTGTGTTTTTATGTGCTTTGCATTTGAAATTATGCACACAGCATTTCATATGTTCAAGTTTTGATGCAGCACACTTTGGTTTGGCTATCGGGTGAAAGTCATCATGACAGACAGAAGGGACAGATCAACTTGTGACCTTGACAAAGAGCCAGTTTCAGAGTTCAGCTGGCACTGAGACTGCTGTGGTGACTGAGGCTTTAATCTGTGTTGGCACTGATCAGCAGTTGGACTGGATAGTTAGACTGTCTGATGGAATGTGTGTGTATGTTTGTCTTTGTATGTTTAATACCATATTTACTGCAGTCAAGCTCTGCTTCTGACTCTTTTTAGCATCAAGTTTTGAACAGCAATCAAGGAAATTATTGTCAGTGCACATCATGAAAGACAGCTGTTTTTCTTAAAAAGTTCAACTTTACTTCAACTTTTTGTTAAAGTGTTGTGAGATTTCCTATTAACTCATCACACTGTGCACCCAATGTTTTGCTCCGAGCATCAAGAACCAATGTATTTGAGTTAAATTTAGCCTGTGAAATGCTGCCCTCATGTGGGTTGTTTTGTGAGCATATTGTCAACATTGTGTACTCTCGATTCAGGAAAGCAGAGCAGATGTTTAATGAGCTCGAAGTGTGGAGCTGTGTACCAGAGAGAGACAGGCTGGAGATCTATGAAGATGTGTTGTTCTACCTTGCTAAGAAAGAGAAGGTAAGGTTTTGTGAGGTTTTGAAGGGATTTTTTTACTCTGCATGTTTGACATGAGCTTTGTAATCAGTAGCACAGTTTACATCTTGGTTTTGTACTCTCTAAACTTTTCAGGAGCAAGCAAAGCAGCTCAGAAAGAGGAACTGGGAAGCTTTGAAGAACATTTTGGACAACATGGCTAATGTCACATATCGCACCACCTGGTCTGAGGCCCAGCAGTATCTGCTCGACAACCCCACCTTTGCAGAGGATGAGGAGCTGCAGAGTATGAGAGCAGATTCATGTCTTTGTTTACCTTCTGTAGTTTGAAGCAGATAGTTGAAATGTGAAGACAAATTTGCAACCACATGTTAACCAGAATGAACCACAGATTCACTTGGTTCTGTGTCAGTAAGTGTAAACTTTTGTTTTTATCTGCTTACAGATATGGACAAAGAAGATGCTCTCATTTGTTTCGAGGAGCACATCCGGGCGTTGGAGAAGGAAGAGGAGGAAGAAAAACAGAAGACTCTTCTCAGGGAGAGAAGACGTCAACGCAAGAACAGAGAGGCGTTCCAGGTGAGAGGGAAGGGAGGGAGAACAGGTACCACAACACTAAAAGACTGCAGGTCCACATGTTAGCGAAAGAAATGCTGGCATGATGTTTTACATTTACTTCTCGTGTTACATTTTTCATAAAGCTACAAAAGGGATTAATTCTGAATGATGTGATTTTTCTGAATGAATCCAGAACTTCTGTTTTTCCAACCTGAAAATGTAAACCACATGCAGGCTCCGATATTAGCCTGATTAGCACATTTTCCTGCTTCTTTGTCTTATTTCTAGTCACATGCCTGGATTCTGTTTGCATAAACATTGGGCGTCACTTGCCTTCCGAAATGAATATTTTCTCTCTTTTTGTCAGAAATTCCTGGATGAGCTCCATGACCACGGCCAGCTTCACTCCATGTCAGCCTGGATGGAGATGTACCCAACCCTGAGCTCAGACATCCGCTTTGCCAACATGCTGGGCCAGCCGGGTAGGACAGCAGGCCACAGCACGTGTGGCTTCACACTTCTGCATGAGTGGAAAGCTGTGGAGCACGTGGATGTGACATGCAGACAGCAGCACATGACATGAACACTGAAATAAAGTATACAGTACACAGCTCAGGATGTAAATACTGAATGAGCATCTACAGAGAGATGTTGCATACAGGCTGTTTTACCCCAGTCATTTTAAATCAGTTTATTTTTTACATATATTTTCCATAAACATTCGGCTCACTGAGTCCTGTATAATCTATAATCCATTTTTGCACGTCTTGTAGTGATCTGAAGACTGTGTTCGACCTTGATGGCCAACTACACATCTGTTGACCTGCTCTGTCTTTTCTAGGCTCCACTCCTCTGGATCTGTTCAAATTCTACGTAGAAGACTTGAAGGCCCGCTATCATGATGAAAAGAGGATCATTAAAGATATTCTTAAGGTATTACTGTAATATCTCTATGTGATGATCTTATTTATATCTGGCAAAGTGTCAAAGGAACAAACTGTTCACTTAACATCTGTTCACATCAGACTTTTAGGATTTTTGTTTTTTTTAGATGTCTTGTACCATATCATGTTGATAATCTGCTCTTCATGTTCTTGCTGATCCTGCTAGGACAAAGGCTTTCTGGTTGAAGTCAACACCAGCTTTGAGGACTTTGGATCAGTCATCAGCTCAGATAAGAGGGCCACCACACTGGATGCAGGAAACATAAAACTGGCCTTCAACAGTGTAAGACTACTGATTTCTCCACAAGCCGTTCATTCATCCCACATAGCTCCTTCAGACAAACACAGATGCTGTAGATGACTGTATACAACAGAATTCGTTTTAAAGTCAAAGGCGAATTGGAAAATAGCTCAATGATTAAGCTAGCACCTGATCCTGGGCAAAAAACCTTCATGTTGAGACCCCTCTCCTTTTTTTAAATATTTTTATTGTTTTTATTTTTTATTTAGATTAACTCATTTTGCAACCTCTGTCTGTTTAGTTACTGGAGAAGGCAGAAGCCAGAGAGAGGGAGCGAGAAAAGGAGGAGGCCAGGAAGATGAAGAGGAAAGAAGCAGCCTTTAAAAACATGCTGAAGCAGGCCACACCACCACTGGAGCCAGAGAACACGTGGGAGGGGGTACGTGGTTTCACAGCACCAACTCGTGTTTTTTTTCTTTTTATCCCTTTCTTGCTATTTAGTTACAATCATTTCCAAATTACTGTGTTGCATTAAAGTAATTCGCTGTAGCTTGTGGTGTTTTGTGGAGACTAACATGTAACATTTTCAGGTCAGAGAGAGATTCTTAAAAGAATCTGCCTTCGAAGACGTGACTCTGGAGTCAGAGAGGAAAAGGATATTCAAAGACTTCATGCATGTGTTAGAGGTCAGTGTTGTGATGTGAATTTATCAGTCCTGATGACAAAGACGATGATGTTTTCTGTGGCATAATTTATTTATTTATTTATGTTTACAGCATGAATGCCAACATCACCACTCAAAGACAAAGAAGCACTCGAAGAAGTCCAAGAAGCACCACAGGAAACGATCCCGCTCCCGATCGGTTTGTGATCCATAATCATTAATCTGCTGCCTGTTATCTCAGCGCTCCATATCATGCCTCATTAACCTCTGGATTTACTCAATGTGTTGGCAGGGCTCAGAGTCTGAGGATGAGGAATACCACAAGAAGAAGAAGAGGTCACAGTCCAAATCTCCTTCTGAACGCTCATCTAGTGGAGAATCTGGTGAGTGGCTTTCAGAGCTGAGATGATCTGTAATCACCATGTGGAAGAAGTGTAGCCATGTTGACATTTACTGACATTTTCTGCCTGAAACCAGAGAGAAGCTATAAAAAGTCCAAGAAGCACAAGAAGAAGGGCAAGAAGAGACGTCACAAGTCTGTAAGTATAACCAGGAAGACCCCAAAATCCTTTTCATTGCACTTACTGTTGGAGATGTGCGCGCTGTGTCTGTATGTGCACTGATGGTGATTTTGACACCCAGGCATCACCAGACTCCGACAATGAGAAGAAAGGAAGAGAGCGTGATGGGAAGCGTGAAAAGGACCTTGAGAAAGACAAAGAGAACGACAAGTCTCGTGGGAAATCACGCTCTGACTCTAAACAGAAGTCTCCTAAAAGAAAGGCTGCTAAAGAGGAGGTTGGTTTTCTTTATTACTATTGTGCTTGGAAAATTCTTTGGATATGAAGACGTGTGTGAGTGTGTTGTCTTGTTTACGAAAAGCGAGGGGCCTGAGGGACCTTCACACTTGGCATACTTTGTGCAAGCAGGCTCAGGCTGTTTGGCAGATAAGCTGAGGACCTTGGAAATGTTTCATCTTCATTATAAGCATGGATGAGAACCGTTCATGGCTGTTAGTTACAGACACAGTGTCTAGTCTGCCCCCCCACCCCCTCCACCCCCACCCCATGGCGATACTCCTTCAAGGCTTAGGTACCACATACAACTGAGACGAGTTTAAGAAGAATTAGGATTCTGATACTCTTCATACATTTGTTGTTGAAATACACAGATTAGCAGTAAGGTCAGCTGAGGCTGGTCGAGTTATTTTCAAATGCTCCACAAATTGGAGATCGATCCATCAGTACAAGTTTAGGTTGCAGATGGCAACCGACTTATTATGCCTCCGCTCAGCCTCCCCTTCCAAGCATGTAGGAGAATCAGTTATGGCTGCAGAGTTTGCACAAACACAAAAGGCTCTCTGGAGTCAGTGTTTGGTTTGTCCATTCTGAGTTACTGTAGAAACATGGAGGTGTAACAAGGTGGATTTTGTTTAGAAGAGAGGACCCGCTCCCTCTGTTATAATATATTCTAACTTAAGTAATGAAATGCTACTTTTCTTATTTCAAGGTAATTTTACACTAATGAAAACATAATATATTATTAACTTTTGCCATATTTTTCAAATAGATCCCTTAAAGTCCTTCACACCAGCCCTTTAACATTTTGAGTTTGTTATAGAACTGCTAAGTGATTACTTAGTTATACATCAGTTACTACAGTTATACATTAGTTATACATTAGTTATTACATCAATAATCTGTAGCCAGGAAAAACATCTTCATGATATATTAGTTGTGTGTGTGTGTGTGTGTGTGTGTGTGTGTTCCTTCAGTCTTTAGCTGTAGCTGTTATGTTGTTCTATTTTTATCAGCCATTGTAGGAGGAGAGATCCACTATAATTTACAGTTCATCTTCTCACTTTCCTCTCCATGAACATTACTGAGTCTTTTTGTTGTCTGTGTTGTGTTCAGGGTGGCTGGGATACCTCAGGCAGTGAGCTGAGTGAAGGAGAGCTGGAGAAAAGGAGAAGAACTTTACTGGAACAGCTGGACGCACCTTGATGATCGCACTTCTGCCGCCCTTCTGTTGTATCTGTTCACCTCTACAAACTTGCATTCCCCTCCGAAGCTCACCTGACTGCACTGGTCAAACCAACCTGAGCAGACTGTGTGAGATTACACCTTTCTCTGGTATTTACAGGAAATGTGCTTCACTGAGCTCACACACTCAACTTGGTTACTAATTTGATATCAGGAAACTGATCAGCCGATCAATCGTTAAATGTCAGGAGGTCTTATGTTGCTCATGTTAGCTCCAAGGATTTTTTTTTTAGTTAAATGTAGTTGTACATGTTTTCCATTGCCAATAATTTTTAATATTCAATTGAAAGTTAATCCTTAATGTCACAACAGCTGATAGATTTTCAAAACAGTTATTTTCTTCATCTCTCAACATGGTGAAAAAAAATATTTGATTTGATCCAACTTCACTGCAGCTGTTCTTGAGGAATGATTCACAAGGATTTTAATTGGAGCGTTTGTTTAAGTTGATACTGTGGTGAAATGTAATAAAATACTGTTTCATTCATGGATTTTGTCTGTAATTGAATATTCAAGGAGATCAATAAGGTCAAAGGCACAGCTTCCTTATTTCCACATGTACTTTCTATGACTGACGTGAATGTAATTTTCTTACATTCAAAACATCTGATGAGGTTTTCAAACAAAGCTTTTTAAGTCCGTTGTAGTTTTTTTACACCAAAAATAAGTAAAATAGTTCTCCTTGATCCCAGAAGTTTAAAAATAAGCTCTTGGTTGTCCTCTTGGGACAGAACAGTAACACTTCAGGTGTGTTTTATTCCTCCAGTAGTTTCTGTCTCTCTTAACCCTCATTGGTGTGATCAGTCTGATCATTTCGTCCCACGACACACAAAGCCCTCTAACCTATGTGATCTAATCTCTGATTTCTTATGCTAATGTCATGAAAGTACAAACTTTTTGGTACAGCCTCAGTAATTTCTTAAATCTATGAAACAGGCAGACCAACCACAAAACCTACCAAACCATCCTCAAGCTCTTCTACAGTTTGTAGAAGTGAGTTTGTCATTAATAGAGACTTCAGCTGCTAAAACAGCACAGGTTTCCTTATAATTCATGGAGAACCAGCATGTTATCCAGTTCAGTGACGTATAACATGTAACAATGATATCTGCCTAACACTAATGCAGTCTGATGAAGCAGTCCTGCAATCAATTCTTCCTTCATAAAAGTTATGTTTATTTTCTTTTTAACCTCTTTTACAGGCGTTGATTCAACCGTATGATCAGTTTGGATGCTTATATGAAGCTCGGTCACCTTTCAGACCCTACAAAAACTAGATAAGACCTGTCAGTTAAACACTGTACAATTCATGACCAAAAAACTATACAGTTAAAGCAACTGTGTGTCTGTGAACAGTATCAACATAAAACTGAGTATTATAGCTTTTGTTAAGGCAATTTTTTTCAGTAGTGTAATTTTTACTCTTTATACAACAATTTAACACGTCAAAAATGTGACATTAAATTGAGGAATTAATACTTATTTATCCATTGAATTGATTTGTTGTCCTTCAGCAGCTACTAGTCCAAGTTGTAGTCAGAAAAACTGAAAATAACTTTCTCCCACAAGAAAAAGTTAACACTTCTATTTTCAATGTAAATAGTTTATTTGATCATATTTGTTGAAAATCTCATATCACCTAACTTTGTTTTTAAAAAACTTGTTATTTTGTAATAAGCACAAAACTGCCTAAAATACATTTCTGGTGAAAGTAAAAAAAAAAAACAAAAAAAACAAAACAAAACACACATGCCAGTATTATCCAGGTAGAGAAATGTCACTATTACAGACAGTAAAGTTGAGAGAAAGGAGATGAACGGCAGCACGTGCTTCAGTGGAGATAATTACAGGAGGGTTTGTCACTGAGCCACAAAACCAGCTGATCACAGGTCAGCTGATGGAAACAAGGTCTATTAGACACAATGTGTTTCATCTAACAGTTTTAACTTGTTTTTATGCACCAACGCTTGCACATCAGGACATTTTGCATGTTTTCTCAGCTGGCTTCGACGCCCCTGTGACACACCTGCCTCCCGCCTGACGGTGAGACTTGATGATTTTAAACACTACTGTGGATTCATTTGGCTTAATTAAATATACAAAAACGGAAACAAAAACTATAAGTTAAAATAACATTCAAGTTGTGTAGCACAAGGCAATGAAAACTTTTGTTTAAACAATATGTACAATATTAACCATCTGGTAATGTGAATTAAGTAAAAAAAAAAAAAAGAAAGAAAGATCATGTTTGTAGCAAAATATCTGTACATTTAGGAGACTCTTTATGTTGTGTACTTTTTTTGCCATGTTTTTAATGACCACAGACACACATTTAGATGAAAACATGAGCTTAAAGGAATCATTTCAGTGGTTAAATACTATACATTAAAATTACAATTAAGTGAGTAGACACAGTTGCCTGGAGTATAATTAATCTGTTTAAAAAAAAAAAGTAAACAGATGAAATGCAAAGTTAAATCCAGTTTTGACAATGAGATCATCCAGTAGGGTTCAGTTTATTTCGTGCAGTTTCTACATTTGGTAGAAAATATATTTAATGTTGCTTTACGGGCTCTTTTACTCTGTTTTTGCTTTATTTGTTCCCAGAAACCAAACAAAAATGTGCTGCTTCAGGAATGCAACACTTTAAATGGACGGTGGAGTTTTTTGTTAGCAGGCAGGCTACATCTTTAGATTAAGAGCTACAACTTCGGGCTTAATCCTGCAGTAACAACATCAGCATGGAGACGTCTGATACATGCAATTCACATCACCTTGGTCTTCTTTCGACAAATCAGTGTTTGATGTCTTTTTTAGTCATTTTTTTATCTTTATATTTGCTTTTTTATTGTTTTTTAATCATCTTCATGCCTGTTCATCAGCCCTTTTTAAGTCAAAGTTAAAAAGCCTCATGAGATGTTAGAAAAAGTGCAGGTTGAGCATGTTTGTATAGTACGAGGAATGCAAAGGAGCACCAGAATGTACGGAGATACTACAGAATGTCAAACCCAACACTAGGAGATGGAATATTTGTAACAACTAGAGGGAACGCGTCCCATACATTCTACATTATGTTTCCAAGAAAGCGTCTCTTCACGTGGCTCAAAAAGGCCACCGCAAGTCTTTTTTTTTTTTTTTTCAAATTAAAGCCAGGTCAGGTTGTATTGCTTGAATCGGAGAATATTAAAAACAGCCATCAGACAAACAGAAGACATCAGACATCAGCCCACATGTATAAGTTCAGGCACTTGGCTTGTCTAAGGTTTCTGAATCAACCTTTCAGACACTTAAAAATTCAGTCCAACACACGTCCCAGTTTTTCATAATGAAAAGCTACTTTACCACAGACATGGAATAACATGTATTCTTATGTAATATATATACATATACATCTCTATGGTTGCTACAACGCTCGTCATCTTTCGCTTATCGTCCTTCAATCTGAATCGAACCTCCTGCCTCTCCCTCTTTTGACATTACACATCCTCAGCATCTTCCTTCCCGCAGCACATGCATTGTTCCCTCATCACATGACCACTTCGCCGTTGTTCACCGGCCGCAGGTTCTGATCGTCAAAGCGTCTCCTGACACTCCTCCGCACGGCATCCGCTCGCCTGTAAGGCTGATTCCTCAAATCTGGGAGGGAAGAAGGGATGAGGGGACGGGGGGATGGGATGGGTGAATACAAG
The DNA here is from genome assembly GCA_029783645.1 of Ctenochaetus hawaiiensis. NCBI lineage: Eukaryota > Metazoa > Chordata > Actinopteri > Acanthuriformes > Acanthuridae > Ctenochaetus > Ctenochaetus hawaiiensis. The sequence goes on from JAPZDY010000005.1 coordinate 12,946,946, forward strand.
AGCTGTCAGTCATCCTGTCAGGGTGGTTTTGATGAGCCCACATGCTCAGAGTGCTGGCAGCCTGTCTTTCAAAGCAGCATGAGGTCTACACAGAAAAAAAGCCTCACAGGTCAGCTGTCTCTGGGTGTTAAGACTGAGACAGGCCACATGGATCTGACTCGTGAACCTTTCAGGCATCTTGTGAAACGGAGATGCATCTTCACTAAACAAAAAGGGTGAATAAACTACTGAAAGGATTTGGTTTTTTTTTAATCATGAGACTCTCAAATTTTCTGAAATGAAGGAGATAAAGTGTAATGAGGAGAAAACAGAGGGGGAGGAGGGTCAAAACTGAGTGGATACTAAATGAGAGGACAGCAAAACAGGAAAGGAGGTAATAAAGAGATGCTTGCCAGGTTTGGGACACATCCACCACTACAGGGTTGCTACTGGAGGAGTTCCTTACCCTCGAGTAGACATTAGGAAATTTAGTAATATTATTCTTCTTTAGAGCTAGATGAAGAGAAGACAAAATGGAGGTTAAAAATGGAGGAGGAGGGGGCTGACCAGGGCATGTCAGCCCGACAAATACATGCTGGCTTTGCAAAGAGAGCACAGCAAAGCAAAGGGGCAACAAGCTGCATGGAGGAGAGGGGCCGGAGTATGGGAAAAGGCATGAGATGGGACAGAGCTGGAGGATGTTAACTGGTTCAGAGAGGAGGATGGAAATGAGGATCAAAGCTTCTGTAGGTTCTTTTTTTTTTTTCTGTGTTAAAAACCCAGTCTACTTTGCAGAGTGGCTACCAGCAGGACAGACGAAGAGCCCCTTTCAAACATCCAGTACAGAGCAATTGTGAACTGAAATAAACAGATGTTGTTCCAGGACATTTTACAGCATCTCGACCAAAAACCAAGCAAAGCATGCATGCAGCCAGGACAGCGCTGATTACAAGTGGATTAATTACTACAATACAGGTGTAAATGCAATGAAACAATGTGGGTGCATGTTAGTAGCACACACAGAATGCTACATTATAGACTGCTGCAGTAAATGATTAACAACATGTGGACATCATGCAGGACATTAGTGAGCCCGTCAGCCCAGAGAGGGTCATCGGACAGAGAGGTGACCTGCAGGAGCAAGCACAGCATATGGACTAGGCTGGGAGGGCAGGGATGCATTGTGGGAAAGCAGCAGGGAAAAAGCAATCTGCATGCAAGAAGCTGAATCAGCAACAGAAGTTATATGTGATAATGAACACACAAACATTCATTTTTAATTCAAACATTGATTGAAACACAGAAATGCAAGTTATAATGCCACAGGCACTAACATGATCATCACATCACTCATAACTGTAGATGGTGAGCGAAACTCTCAAATATGCCATTCATATATCAGTATTTATTTTTCAATCTGTCACCACTAGATGGCAGCTCTTGGCTTAACTTTTCTGTTCTGTTACTTGACAAGAACAAGTGACCTATTCCCCAATTTTTAATCTCCTGTCGGTACAGATAAGAGAACGACCTTGGAGAGAGTTTCCTCTGTGACATTATGGTTTGCCATGGTTGATAAAATAATGATGATAAATGAGGGTGGCACACTTCATGCAGGTGGGCAGAGAAAATCATTACCCCCCCAACACCAAGTCATGCTCAGAGGAGGGGGAGGAAAACACGAAAAAACACACATTAGGGCAAACACTCAAGAGTGTGTGTGTGTGTCTCAGGTCCGAGGTGTGAAAGTCGGGTGTGATGGTTAAAGGAGAGGGGGGATGTGACGAGTGCATGCAAGGATGGAAGAGAGAAGGACATAAAGAGGAGAACGTTTTGTTCCAGCAACCTTAGAGAAGAGAGACAGTTCTATAAGCTTAGTAATGGTACTCCTCATTGAGGGCGGGCTCGCAGAAGAACCGAGAGCCCCGCTTGGCTGTGCGGGCGGTAAAGGGCACTGTCTTCAGCACTGCATTGAGAACAACAAGGACAACAGCCAGGACAAGACAAGACAAACACAATATAAGAAAAGCAGACTCCTAAAGGGGTTTAGCACTGGTTAGAACTAAGCAAATACTCAACAACAGCATCCGAAGGGGCAAAATGTCTCTATGCTAATGCTCTACTGAAGGGCTTTAACTAACACTTAAATTATTCCAGAGTTTCTATAGGTTTAGTATGAACTCTTTTAAAGTTTTGTTTGTCAAAATATAACATAGTTATATTGTTACAGTGATTTGCATCAACCTGAATTTAAAATGTCAGTAAGTTTTTAACACTAGAAGCACATTTTAATTACTCCAGTGGCAAGTGGTGGAAAAATTATTGAGAACATTTACTTAAGTAAAAGATGAATACTTCAATGTATAAATCCTTAACTTACGAGTAAAATACTGAAGTATCCACAAAAATATGCTTAAGGTATTAAGGGAATCATAAGGTAGCCACACCTCAAAGCTTACTCTGCTTTATTGTATATTTGAATCCAAATATGATTAGAACTTACGACATGAACATCATGCGATATTGAGGAAGGCTTTAAAATAGTAACTCATTGGGTAAATGTTTACTAGGGTAATAAATCAAGTGAAAGGTACAACCTTTTTCTGAAAAGTTTAAATTCAATCAGCCTTGTCTTTGCAAACAGCAGATTTGCCCCCTGCTGGCCAATACAAAGAATGCAGGTTTAATTCACTTTTCAATGGCCTCATATTTTAGATCTTGGAGCTCCAGTTGTTACTTTAATTGTTATGTATTGCTGCGAATGCAAATGGATTTTTATTTTTCAGTATCAGTAGTGGCTTTGAAGAATCCTGTACTGGTTGGTTTACAGGTATTATAATGGCTAAACACAAGCATGTAGAGGAAAAGAGTACAAAATTAGAGTACGAAATGTAGTGAAGTAGATGCATTCAGTGGCATAATGTGGAATAAACACAAGATCCTCCAAACTGTACTTAAGTACAGCACCTGAGTAAATGTTCTTAGATAAACTTCACCACTGCCTTTCAGTAAACAGAAAATCTGTCCGATCACTTCAGAATGATTTATACTGAAGAGGGAGCGAGTCATGACGCAGCCCCGTCTACATACAGATGGTGTTACAAAGCAACGACAAAGCAGATAAGATAAGCAATGATCATCAGACACATTTGAGCTGAATGTCACTGGATTAGCTGGACTGTCAGTGCATGTTTGCTCTCTTTAGGTGATTATACCTTTAGTTCTCAAACATCTGACAGCTGAATCTTGAAGGAGCCAAAGTCATTGTGTTAGTTGGTTTAGATTCCCTTTGTTAATGACTGAATGTACAGCACCGGACCTTCATGCAGAGCACCCTGTAGTGTGTCTGTGTGTGTCCGTGTGTGTCCGTGTGTGTGTGTGTGTGTGTGTGTGTGTGTGTGTGGTACGACACTGCAGCCAAGCCCAGGTGACATTACCTGTGATGATGTCTTCAATCGCTCCATCTTTGCCTTCGTAGACGTGGCGGCTGTCTTTCACCTGTTTCCTCCGGAGCTCCTGGATCAGCTCCTGCTGCTGCCGCTTGCTCTTATGAGATGGAGACTGAGGAGAAGAGACACACACACACACACACACACACACACACACACACACACAGAACCATCATTTGTCTTGAATTAAAAAGTTCCACTGTCAGTCATGAGTGCTATATAATCCACAAAAGACTCAACCACTTGCAATTCCTTTTGCTCCTCACATCTCTTTGCTGTGAAAGATCATGTATGTGTGAGTTATTAGGACCATTTAGGAGGTATAACCACTGATCCTGAGTCAGCGTGATGTGGCTCATCAGGGTGTCAGACTGTAGACCCAGATATAACCACACCAGGCAGGTAGGCAGGCAGTCGGTGCTGAACTAATCCTGTGATCAGGAGTCTGAAGGATGAAGCAGGAGGGGAGGAAGTGGAACCGGCTTACCTTCTGGTCATGGTGATCCACTGTAGCCTCCTGCCCTAGATAACATGTGAGAGGGTGTAGGAATGGAGAAATGGAGAGCTGGGTAAAGAAGGATGACTTACTTTCTGGTCTTCCTCCATCATGGCCTCCTGTTCCAGAAGTTTCTCCATCAGCATCTGCTCCTGCCTCTTTCTCTGCTCGTTGTCCTCCTCCGCTTGCTGAGGAGATTGAACAATTATGTCCCATACACACAGTTACAAATTGTTTCTATGTGCTACTGTTTATATAGAGAAAATGTGCTGTTATTATGCAATAAACTCAATCATTCAGTTTTACCACGTGTTGTGCAGGCTGAGGTTATATTGCAGTAAGTAATTAAGGTGGATAACAAAAAGCTAAAAACCCATCCTGCAATACATCTGTGTAAAAAGATGTGAGGTGAAGTGAAGTAACACATGGTGTGACAGCTTCTCATTTAGTGCTGCTGAATGACTAAATTCTCAAAATCTGCTCAATTTTGATTTTGATTTTTGAATTTTGTTTTGGTTCTATGTGATTGTGTATGAGAAAATTCTCCAACTCACCCTGTAAGCTTTAACAAATCGCACAAACACAGGGAAGAAGACGGAGGGCGGCGTCGTTTTGGCGTTCTCCCCGAAGAACTTCACTGCCTCATCGAAGGCGTCCTTTCAAACACAGACAGTGGACTTGCTTAGAAAACACTCAGATGACTTCAACAAGCCATTGGAGCAAACAGCGCAGCGTGGCGTGCTCGTGTTACCTGTGCAATCTTGGCGTCGTCCTGCAGCTTCTTCAGCTTGCTCTCGTTGTGAGCGATGAAGTCTTTGAGCATGGTGTTGTGCCCGTGCATGCTGTACTCTCTTTTGGTCAGCTCCATGCCTCTGTGCAGCTCCTTCACATCCAGCAGGACGTTCTCCAGAGACACTGTCGATACAAGCAGCAGTGTAGGTCACACAGGAAACCCAACTGAACAAATCACACATGTAAGTGTGGTGCCGTAGTTAATTTGAAACAAACACATGCACTTTCTGACTCACCTGCTGCAGCTTTCTCCACATAGTGCAGCTCGTTGTAGAAGAGAGAAACTTGCGTGTACTTCTCCTTCACCACGTTGGCTATGTAGTGTAACAGTGTTAACTTACGGTCTGTCGACTTGGTATCAAGTAACTGTAAAGAAAAAAAGAGACATCTAAAACTCTTAAAACATTCATAAAGAAAATCAAGAAGGCTTTCAAAGGCAGAAAGAGGAAACTTACCAAGTCTAAACTCTGCAGCTTGAATCCGTACACTGCACCTCTTTTGCTGCTGTTCATGTAGTTTCCAAGAGCCAAGATAATCTGATAAACATGGAATAAGAACAGGAAACAGTTTGAAAACGCTTTCATTTAACATCATGTTCAATCCAGACACAAAATATTCACTTACCTCTAGAATTTTCTTTAGCTTCTGTGATGACTTGATGGACACTGACGCTGCGATGACGGCATGAAGTTGCTATGTGTAAAAACAGAGAGGACAACAAGATGTTTAGAGCTGCGAGTCAGTTTCTGAAGTCACACACATAAAATATCACACATGACAGATCCGAGTTCTCACCGGTGTTAGCATTTGTATGCTCTCGCTAAAGTTGCCGATGAACGCCATGATGGTCATCTTCTGCATGAGCCGTTCAATTTTACTAAACTGCATCATGAAGCGGTCCTCGTCCGTCAGGCTCTCCATCGGCTTGCGTTCCTTCTCAAACTGCCGCAGGACTTTAATCTCGTTCTCCGTGGGCTGGAAACGCATCAGACACTCCACGAAGTCCACCGGCAAAGTTCGCAGGTCAAAGCTGAAAGACAGGAATGGGAGGGATACAAATATATTACATACTGGATATTAAGTGAGAAATATTCACAGACTGTTTGATAAATACATGCTTATGGGTTTGGAACAAAAAATGGCTGATAATGTGCCAGATGAAGGAAAAATGAAGGATATTAAAACTTATTCAAATACTTGTCATATTGTACAATCTTTCATGTCATTCAGGAAAAAGAACAACATGCAGAGAAAGCACATAAGAGCAATGGTGGGATTTTAGTCTTTTATTTTGAAGGGGCTTACATCTGAATGGCCTTGCAGATCTCCTCAGGAGTCTTGCCCACTTTTCTCAGTGTGATGGCCAGGTTCTTTGCTCTGTTGGAGTCCAGCAGCGTCACCTTGTTGGGCCCCTTCTGGATGACCTTGTGCTTGCTCATGCTGAGGTCGATTGCTGGGCCCTGCGCCTTCGTCTTGAACATCTCCTCGAACTCGTCAACGTTCAGGTCCTTCAAAGCAGTGACAAAGGATCAGTTTATGTTTATGTGAAAATGAGGCCAGAAATAGACGCCCTGACTGACAGAGGACTCTTACCTCGAGGATCCTCTCATCATCAATCTCATTGAAGACTGTTCCATTGATCTGGTTTGGTTTCAGGGCCACCCAGTTGAAGACGGGCATGCGGAACTTTGTCTTGATGGGTTTCTTGATCTTAACGGCTACACAGGAAACAGAAACGTCAGCAAAGCGTTCTTGTCTGCTGTCAGAGACCACACACACATACACTCACAAACGTGCAGGTAAAAGGGTAGACAGGTAGGACTGGTGACACATGGATGTGGCCTGATGACTTTTTAACAGAGATGATGGTTATTTTTAGCCCCCTGAGTTGATTCATATGGGCAGTAACAGAAAGATAAGGCTGTCATGGGAAAGTTTAACAGTACTGCAGCTCTGCATAACGCCTATCACTTTCTATCATCTGCATACCACAGCAGGTCATTGTGTCTCAGCATGCAACTATCTCTCTGAGACTGTGGTGTTACTGCATACAAACACATACAAATAGAGTAACAAAACTACCATGAAGTGTGAAGCCCTGAAAGGCAAGGGAAAAAAAATCTACTGATCCATTTTTTAAATCTAAAGTATTTTCTCTCCTTCTTTCTTCTGTGTTTTTCAAATCTTTCTAACTTCCACATTTTTTTGTAAAAATATCTGTAAAACAGAAAAAACATAGACTGACAAACAAAAGCTGGAGATCAAAGATAATTTTGAAAAATTTTCTAAATCTTTTTTTTTTTTTACCTGTGAAAACAAGTGGGGAAACTGACTTAGAAAAACAATCCTGGAAAAACTTTTCTTTTCTTGACCTTTTTCACAGATAAGAAAACAATAAGGAATGAAGGGTATGTTTCTTTCTGTTTTTATGTCCTAAACAAAGAGGAATCAATCTGAATTAAATTTTCAGTGAAAAGTGAAAGCGGATCACCAGATTTCTTTTCCCTCCTGCCTTTTAGGGCTTCCATGTGGAAGTAAACCATGCATAATTTTGAAGTTTGGTATTTTCTTGTTTAAAATCAAAACCTACATTAAGAGAAAAACCGGCAGAATGACACAAACAATCCATAATCCATAACATAATAAATATGGTTTTATGTTTGCCGAGCTCTTATGTATCAAAGGTGGCAAAAAGAAATATGAAGAGAAAATGTGTGGAAAAAAAAAATAAAAAGAGACTTTAAAATTTAACAAGCAGCACATGCCTATGCGTTTTCTACAGGGAGTCAGAAACTGAAAATACCATTTTCAAAATGTTCGATAAAGGAAGGGAAAAGGAGGGGAGAAAACTCAAGACAAGACAAGCAGAACCTACAGAAAAGTTTGATGGGTCCCTCTGGTTGGCAGAAAAAGAAACAATTCAAAGATAAATCATTAAGAAAATAGCAAGAGTTAGTGAGAAAGCTTAAACATGCACACATGGCAGAGTAAATAATCTGTGTTTACTGCCTGATGGAACTAAAATCTGGCATCACTGTATTTTGAAGTTATTGCAACAACATGCATGCATACTAAGCCAAGAATATCTGTTCATACTGTCATGTCCCTATGTGAAGAAAAATGATCACTTTTATATATAAACTAGGGCTGGGACTTTATGGTGTTAATGACAATTAATTAATTACAGAAAAAATAACGCAACAAAAAACCCCGCATTTAATCGCAATTAATTTTTGCACTCCAAACAGCGCGGAACGTTTCTTATTGCATGAGTTCCCAGTATACCTGTGACACTGATGCACAGGACACAACATGAAAAACAACAATGGAAACCGAAAGCGATGAGAAGTCGAGGGAGAAACAGGGGAAGAAGAAGTATTGTGATGCCAGGCCACTGGGTTGGTTGTTACTGTTAAGTCAAGTAAGATGTTGATCAAACTGTTATGGCCTGTGTTACAAAGATTTTTTGCTCAGGACAATGGCAGAATCATCAGCTGATGGATCAATTTTATTTCTGCATTGTTTTCAAAACCATTTATGGTAGAGAAGGCACTTTATGTTTAACTATTGGTCTGTTTATTTTATGCCAAGGATATTATTCCAACTATTTTGCAATGTTCAGTTTCCACTTTTCTGGAATGTACTTTAAAGTGCTGTTTTTTATTTTAATAAACAAAAACAAATGTGTTTAAGAGATAGAAAGTTTACAAAAAGTCCTGAAAAAGCCTGAATATAGCTAACTTGAATTTTAGTTTGTGCCTTGTGGACATGCATTGTTGTTTAAGCTCATTTATGTGTCAATTCATTGATTCAGTCGTATACCAAATTCCATTTAAATAGAAAAATGTTGCTTCTCACGTCAAATATTGATAAGCGGTTAATTGAGATTAATTAATTACAAAGCCTCTAATTGCTTAAATTATTTTTTTTAATCGAGTCCCACCACTAATATAAACATCAGCAGAGAAGTTCAGGTCACAAAGTTACGATTCAGTGTATAAATGTGTGTAAACTAATACCATGAGACATTACATCCTGTACGAAACAAAACATGCCTGAAAGAGTTTTTTTTTTTTTTTAC
>JAPZDY010000005.1:12962823-12976953 GCA_029783645.1 Ctenochaetus hawaiiensis
GCAACCTAAAACATTTGTTTATTAGTTGTTTAAATGTCCATCTTCACTTCTGTGGAAACTCACCTTGGGTTTTTATTATTGAGACTTAGTGCAATTTCATTCACAGCATGTGGGTGTGACATGACCATGTTGAAGCCATACTGGAAAATGAAAAACAAACAAAAGGGAGTAAGACAGAGACAAATAAACTAATTAACAGAGAAGAGGAGCCACAGAATCAGTAAAAGAAGCATTCCTCGACATTAAGAATGAAACCGGGAGAACAAGCAGGGAAACAAATTGAATTTGGCTCGAGTTAGACCAGAGGGACATGTGGTCTGTGTGGGGGTCCACAGGGGACTGTAGAGGGCTGACCTGGTAGTTCATGATAGCGCGCAGGCACATGATGCAGACGTGGACGTCGTCTTTTTTGCAGAGCAGTCGGGAGTTTTTCAGAGTTCTCCGGCTCGGTAGTGTGTTGCAACTAAATCAAAAGACAGAGATGATAAAAACAAATATAATAGACAAAATATGAAAGTGTTTAACTAAAAGAAATGATGAGTCTCTAAGCATGAAAACACAAACTCAAGTGCACTGAATAAATAAGAAAACAGATGTCGTTTGCAAAAGAGCGTCCATCACACCACCTCCTTCACACAGGGAGGCTATTAAACTGCCACTGCATGCCTTACTTTAACACACAAAAAGACCATGTAATCTACAGCCTCACCAGGGGCCACAGGAGGCCCTCTTTCAATTGTTTTAATTTTATGTCCTTCACAAAGATATCACTTACAGCTAACACAATAGAAGCAAGTCATTTGCATGCAGCACAGTGATTGTGCAGCTTTATTGTTGACAAAAACAAACTCTCTGTGGTGCAGCGCTCACAATGAAGAGAATTGCTGGAGTGGCAGTATTACTGAATAATATGCAGAGCCAGTCAGAGCAAAGTTTATTTCCAGACTTTTGTCACGAGGTTCAATTACCAGCTCAAGATCCGGAAAAAAAAGTGTCCCTGGGCTACTGATAAACACGCCGATTCGTGTCAGCTCTCATGTCTGAAGGCGTGACTCCTCTGTGAGTCACAACATGGAGTGTTTCTTTTTCTGAGGAAAACCAGATAGTTTTAGGACAAAGATAAAAGATGTTTCTTTAATTAGGCAAGTTTACTTTGAAATAAGCTGGAGAACAAACGCTGCGTTTGTGTTCATATGAGTGTATGTCTACCAGTTACTGTGTGAGTTTGTTTGTGTTCTGTATTTCTGCAAATCTACACAGCACAAAAAAATATGAAAGAAGTTCTTTCAAGGTTTTTCCTCTGCTGATTAATCTACTTTCAAAATGAGGTGTGGTACAATGAGGGGGAAATGAGTAACAATATGTCTTAATCTCAAACCAAAGCACACTAATGATATATTCACACAGGAAATATGTAACACCTTGACCTGCTTTGACTTGTCTGAAGTTACCCAACCAAACTTAACATAACATCAGATATAACACAGTTGATTCAAAAAGGCTTTACAGCAAAGAACCAATGATAAAACAGGGCACATAAATGCAGGATGGTTTCTGTCAAGTTGGTAACCTGCAAAAAGATGCAGATAAAGTTTAAAGTGTGACGCAAAGCTTTCACTGACTAGTCTACTTAACGACCATCAAAACCAGTGGTCCACACTGTTTATTTCTGTTGAATAATTATTCATCTGTGGGGCAGTGATAAAGCGACGGCAATGCATCTACAGCATACATGCAGCTGGGGGCGCTGTGGGTAATATGGGGGCAGGAGTTCCCACATACAAGCAGAATGGTGACCATTTAGTGGTTCCACATCTAAATCTGAGAAGGGAAGCCAAGAACAAAGAAATATGGGGTCTCTTTTTTGATCTTATTAAAAGCATCGGTTTTGCTGCAGATGGAATAAAGAATTTTGAGAGGAACCAAAATATACAGAGTTAAAAGAACTGAGACAGATTATGAAATGTAACGCTCTTGGTTTGAATCTTTGTCACAGGTCATCCCTCAACTCCATATAAGTGTGGTATAAGTATAAGTGTGGATGATGTTCACTAGAATAGAGGTAAGGGGTGATGTCAAATTTATGAGCAGTCCAGAATTCATTAACAAACAAAACATGTTCTAAATAACAACAACCACTACAACTATGACTACAGGCTATGAAACACAGGTCTATGCATTTTTAGCTATATCTTCACACATACCGTCTCATTTGAGAGCACTTTGGACAGCTTAGTGTGCTCGGTGTCCTTCAAGATGGCAGTTTGTAAAAGACACACACAAATCTTAATTTAACACCTAGTTGTTGGTGGTTATTAAGCTTAAATTATTCTGTTTCATAGCTAATCTAAAGCAAGAAAGGTTGAATATGGGACAAAATGATTCTGTATAACAGACTTTTTTAAAATTATAAAACCAGAAGTAGTTATGAGCAAAAGTTACATAATCAGCGTGACAGCGCACAGATAATGCATCCAAAATACACAGGACTTGAAGACGCTACGTAATCTATCCTTAGTGGTTGTAGCCTAGAAAAAACCTTAGCTTTCACAGGGCTTTAGTAGAAACTAGGCTAGCTTCTGCACAGAATGGCATTTAGGGAGCCACACAAGCAGCACACAGGCACAGAGGCAAGAACAATGAGTGCAGAAAAACCCATTTGCTCCAAGGAAAAGGAGAATTCAGTCTGAAGCGCAGGAGGGGAGGCTGGCAGTACAAATAATTCACATCCCCGACACAGACAGCGGGACAAATAAACTCTGCAGCGCTAGCAGGGAGGTGTAGCGTACAATGGGGCAGGGGGATTTTGTGTGTGCGTGTGTGCGGGTGTGTGTGTGTGTGTGTGTGTGTGTGTGTGTGTGTGTTGAGAGGGAAGCAAGGATGCAGGGTTGAGGTTGCAGAAAGCTCAGTGTGAGCCAGCACAGTGAACCTGCCTGCTGTCGAAGACCGGCAGACAGAAGAGCAGATGACTATGGAGGACCACCAGGACAGAACAGAGGAGACGTTAGCCTCATTGCAGACACTCTGACCTGTTACACACACTATACATGTTTGTGAAGGATGAAACAAGGGGACATCTGAAGGCAAGGTGATGTGACGCGGGGGTACCAAGTCTGTTATGGACCAATGAGGACATTATAAGAGCACTAATGAAAGCCTGCTACTAAATCAAAGATGAATCATATGTAAATAGTAACAAAAAGAGCCATGACTGTCAGGTGACTGAAAAAAGTTTTACATGTGCAGGAAACTGCTGTAACCTTTTTTTCCAATCATTTAGTAGACAAAGTCAAGACGTTTGACCGAAAGGTTTCCAACAGTATTTTGCATAGACATTCAAAACAGGTCCGGTTTGGCTCTTTGTAAACAAGAAAGCGTAATAGAGAATCAGTAACTAATTCAAGACTAAATTATTGCAACAAAGGAGACAAAAAGCTAATTTTTTTCTGGCCAACATTAACTTATTTCACATATATTATCTGAAGTACTTAACTAGAAAACTAATGTAACAGGGTGTTTTAGCAAAACATCAATGGAATTGCAGGAAGGATTAGAGAAATAACGCACAACTGAATGGGATTTGTGCTTCAGAGCATACATTAGCATTGGCTTATGAATTAACAGCTGTGAAATCCTTTGTGTGCAGGATTTGGAGTTGAAGAATTGGTCCAATTGATGTTCATAAAAAACAAAAACAAAACAGAATGAAAATATTTGCTCCATAAAAGAGGGTTTTTCCTCCTGCAACACTGTCCCTCACATGAAAAATTGCTGTGTACAATAGGCACGTGCAAAACCAGCCCGAGTTTGACAACTCGAAGTATCCAGAACAATGGCATTCTGCCTCTTGCTGCAAAAAATGTGTCTTAAGCCATTTAAAGTCTTACAAAACTCATGACCACATAAAGGGGCTGCTGAGGCATCATATGAAATATGTGGCTTCTCCAAATAATCACTACAAATCTTCTGTTCCAGCTTAACACCTATAACAAAAGGGGGGAGAAAGAACCCTGAAAAGAAATTTTATTTGTAAAAATAACAAATTATCCAGACATACATTGTGAATCTTTTTAGCCATTAATTTAAGTTTGTGCATCATACCGTAACGTGGAATGTCGCCCGGCACGTGTGATTCCATTTCCAGTGACGGGAGACGGCATGGTGCTTCCTCCATGTAGGTCTTCTATAGAGCGGCTCCAGGGCTTAGACTTATCCACCATAGCCTCTGGGTTGTTCTCCACACAGTCTCCATCAAACCTGTCACACAATGGTATTTTTTCTGTTGACTTCAGGATTATTGTAGGAAATAAACTCTGTGGCAAACAATTCTTAAGGATATTTTTGCATTTTGTTGAAATAAAATAATCTTCACAAACAAATACCACCAATATCAGTTTTGACCACTACACCAAGGTCACAAGACTTCAATGCACCACTATTAAGCTTCTTACTTCACTAATCCTCTACACATTTTATAATTAGAGAAGTCAGTAAGTTGGAGAGTTTGAGTCAGAACAGATTGTAAAAGCACGAGTACAACTAGGCTGTAATGGCAGAGTACAGCAAGTACAGTCTATGGCATGATGATGTGTAACATCTCAGACAACCCTAAATATCTATGACAATTGCAATACACTTATCTAGTTGCATTTTAACAATCACCTTTTATAAGACATGTCAAAGCTTCAAAACATGAGTGGGGTATTAACTAATATATTTTTGATCTGTAAAACAAAGCCTAAAAGTTTTCTACGCTTGTGTTAACCAAGGACCTTTTTTTAGACATTTAGGCATTTACCAAAAATTCTGTCATGTTGAACACAAAAAAAATGATTTTTCAAGGATTCTTACAATGTGGTTCCTGAGACAGAACATTTAAGAAGTACAGCTAAAAAAAACTTAATTCAAAACATTTTAGTAACAGTAAAATAGCCTATTTGCCAAAGCAAGCTAACACAGTCTTTGAAAGAGATGCTACATATGCTAGCAAAAGGGTCTTTCTCTCCAGCCATAAAAGTACCTACCATCAAGCTTACTAGCTTAACTGACAATGCATTACATTAATTTAAACTTAGAAACTTATCTGAAACAACTAACAATAAGTCCATTCCACCATGTGGAGAAAACTTGAAAATCCAAAGAATTGTGCAAGAACATTGAACTAAGAGATGGCTAAAATACTAAGCTAACTAGCATGTTGCTAGTGTTGGCTAAAGTAAAAAAGCCTAATCAGTAAGAAAGTAACTAACCATACACCTCTGTTCACTACACTCACACATTATATTTATATATACATATAAATATATAAATATTAATATACATAAAAACATATATAAAAATAAAAATGATCTATCTCACTGTTATTAGTATTAATGAGAGCTAGCAGAGGTGAAAATGTGCTCAACTTCAGTGCGAAAGCTAACATTTCTTTATGTTTTTGGGTTGTAGACATAACAGGTTAGCAAAGGTCTCACGTTTTGTTGTACTTGGCAGAAACTTTGGAAAGAGCTGGTAGATACAGTATACCTGTTATGATCTATTTCAGTTTTTCGACTGGTCCTTTCCACAACTTTTAAATGCTGCTGCAGTAGAACTGAGGGTAAACACACTTTTATGGCTAACCATTCATAATGTGGACAGACCATAATGACATATGGTGAGGTTGAGGAGTGAATTAAAAATTTAACTGCGTGGCTCTTTGGCCCTGAGCAGGGACCTTGTGACTGACTAATAATCACACCGTCAATCTATGAATAGAAGCCTATGGTTTGTATAATACACAGTGCCAATGTGTCAGCAATGGGCCCCGAGTGACTCAGTGTTTCTGACAAGCAGGCAGCAGCCACAGCAATGGTGGTGGTAGTGGTGCCGTGTGGAGACGCATCAGTGACGGCGCAGAATAGCAGCATTGTGTTGCTTGTTAGTTCTGCAAATAGAATACAGTCGTATAGAGAGAAAGAGCTGGTAGTGACTTACGTGACGGCATACTGTGCAAAAGAGAGATACTCCACCAGCACGTCCAGGCCTTTGTTCTCTTCATTTAAGAACTCTCTCACCCACCTGAAGACAGATGAAAAACAAGTTTGGTTTGACAAAAGACTTATCAGCACACAAACTTTTATAGAGTCATTAAGTCGGTTCCTAGACAGATTTAAGCACATTTTCAAATAAGTAGTTACAGCCTGTAATACTAGGAGTTTGTGTTTAATGGTTCCAACAAAAGCTCATCTCCTTCTAATAGGGTTGTTAAGATACAGATACCAGTTTGAGAAGTGCCTCAAATACTGCCTAAAATGCTGGATGTGATATTGGTGGAACCAAGTCTATTCATCAATCTGGTACAACGTCATTAATTTATAATAAATAAGACCCTGCCACTTCCCAGCAGTGTCCAACACACCTGTATGTAACTAACTTAGCAAATTCTTTACTGCTTAAGAAGTCAATCTCAATAAAGAGTGAGGGTAAGTTGCACAAATTATTAAATTACACAAGTACTCATGTAACTTCAAGCACATCCATAACATAACACTGAATGACTAAATGAAATAAATAGTGCTGTACATCTGAAATAAAGCAATTATAAGGCTTTTTAGAGTGACAGTTGAATAATTTGATTACACTTTCAATATTCTTTGTCGCACCATGAATGTATGTAATGGGTAGCACCATAACACTCGATGTGACAGGAGGGGAAGGTTTTTTTCACTTTTTTCTCTTTTTCAGTTCATTTTAATTATTGAATTGGCATGTGCTATAATCACAATAGTAATAAACTAGAAATACATACTACCAAAAAAACATTTTGGTCACAGAGTCTAAAGATTTGGAAAGTTGTATGCTGTTACAATAACATTAAGATATTTTGGAGATGCTTATTCTTATACTATTCAGTGTGTCACTTCCTTTTTAAAACACTCTCTGCAGGCTTTGGCCATACCTTACCTTGGTATACAGATGTTTACAGATTATCTAATCTCTCTCCCTCAGTTTTTCTCTCGCTTTACCAGGACGAATTGTACAACCCGTGTGAAAAACTTCAAAGCTTCCACAGGAGCAAACATATCACACATGCAAGTGTTTGCGAAAGCAGGCGCATCCACACACATACACAGAATCTCATTACTGATTCTGCCTGTTTTGTCTATCTCTGTTTCTCTGCAGCACACACACACACACACACACACACACACAGTAGTAAAAACAAGCCCCCAGACTGATCAAAAGCCCATTCTCACCTTCCTTGCAGACACTGAAGTGGGCCACCCATTCAGCACTCTGCATGCTTTTATTTTTTCATTCTGTACAGAGAAGCCGAGCTTTTCACGAGAAAGCTCCCGCTACCTTTGGCATGCGCTGTTCCCCCTCCATATCTATGAGTATTGTGAGCTGAATCACAGAACATCTTTATTTAATCATATCCTATAAAGGTGCCCATGTCTTTTTTATTGGTGCCTTCACTCCTTCGACAGGCCTGATTGCTTACTGATTAGAGAAATTTGCAGGGTATAAACATAACGACACACAGGCAGAATTTTGATTGGTATAATACTGATGAGGATGTAAGGCTGAACTGCTTTAAGTATCCATTAGCGTCTTCTTTACTAGCTCCCCTATGGTGAAACTACATGGAGGCAGGAGACTAACGAGAGTGTCCAGTAAAGCAGTGCGTGGTGGGGCCCATGGTGTTTTAAAAGGGCTTGGGGGGGGTGTGGCCTTGTCGAGCCACATGGTAATCATTACCACAGGACACTGACTAACAATCCTCCCATTCACCACATGTTGTTGACCACTGAGCAACATGTGAGGAGCAGGCAGGCAGGCAGGGGGCCAGGGTTATCATCAGCAGTGCTGGGACAATCTGCCTATTATACACAGCCTACATGATGGATATATTTCTCTGTTTCACCTCTGAAAAGAAGCAGTAATCACTCCCTGTCTGAGCGAGTAACATCTTGCTCCCTGCCCACCCTCCTCATGTACTATCTCAAGCACTCTCCCCCTCCCCCCTGCCCCTGCCATTACGGTAATGTCATTGTCTAATCTAGATCAGGTAGATTATTTATGTAATCTAGTTTACCAGCATAAGGTCTCTCAAAAGAGTTAATCCATGTAAACAGTGCCTTAACTGATTTGCCAGACGGACATCGTCTGTGGCTGCGGTTGGAGTTTATTTTGGTTTGAGGAGTACAACCTGATCAGTGTGTGGGAGTGTGAGGGACAGCGTTGTCAGAAACATGAGATGATTTGTGTGAGCGTCAGTGAAACAGACAAATTGAGGTAAAGTAATATGTGTGTAGGAGGCAGGAAAAAGAGAAAAACAGAGGGATTAAGAGATGTATTTTTAAGTATTTGAGGACTTGTGTCTGTTGTGTAACTGCATCTTTGCTGTCACTATAGTCTGTGGCTTGCGGATGCTCTCTGGCTGCCTCTTCCTGTCCCTGTCTCCAGTGACCGCCCACTTTTTACATCTGTTAGCCCTCAACCTCAACCCCTCCACAGAGCCCTGCGGCTTCATCATATAAACCAGCTACAGGCACAGATTTCTACACTCAGATATTAATTTTTACTGCACTTTAGGATGTTAGTAAGTTTTAAACGACTCTTGACCATTCAACCACAGGTTTTCTCAAGAGAATGTAATAAAATCCTATATAACAGACTGTCAAACATGTCAACAGAAACAATTTTTGTCAGCTAATGTTCCTATAGATGTGCACTTCAACTTTCACTTAGGAAACAGGATAAATATTTAGTTCAGAGTAAAATTATGCCATTAAAAATGCACTTCTGTAACATTGTTAAACTGGGAATTGACACACTCATAAAAATAGAAGTACTTACCAAGACCTATAAACAGATTTTGATGTATAAAACTGACGGGGTTCCCCTTTAACATTTCTATCATGTTTTTTTCTTTTTTTTCTGGAATATGTCATAAAATGATAAACTGTAACAGTCATAAAGTAAATAATAGAAAATTGTTAAATCTATGATTTACACTTAAGTTCTTTCTGTATTGCTATTCTTGATTCGGCCTTCACATAAAATGATGTCACTTTACATCTCTCCCCAAGCTGTATCTTTACTCATTCATATGTGGCTTTGATAAATGAGTTTCCTTACGCCTACAGATCCCAGAATGCATTAGGCCTCATTAATGATGCTTAACAAACTGCCACTGTCTTTCACTATCAGGGTCTCCAATCAGGGAGACAGGCCCCATGATCCCAAGCGAGACAAAACACTGAGACATTGTGTGACGTTTGCTGCGATATTGATCTCTGCTTGAGGCTCTACTGTACAACGCTGAATCAATATCAGCTGTAGCAGGCTGAGGCTTGTTATCCTGGAATACCTGGAATTACACATGAATACTTGGGTGTTTTTATCTGTTGTGAAATCAAGATCTCTTAAGCAACCTCTACAATAGTTGCTCCTCAGAATAGCAGGCTGAACTACTGATGTATCAAACGGCGCAGCTCAACTATGGCAAGAAAAATGTGTTTTCTTTCCAGAGGCTGCTCATGTGTCAGCTGCCCCAAACAATCAATCGATTCATCTTTTCTCCATCGCCACATGGCTTTCTGTGTAATATTAGGCCAGAGCACCCGAGATGAATGGGGGATGGTGGAGGCGGGTTAGTCAACGTCTGCGTCTCCGGGTGTCTGGAATGTCAGACTTTTCCCCCCTTGAATCTAATATAGGCAGGTCTGGGTCCAGGTCCATTCAACACTACACAAGCTTCACACAATCCGGCAGTGACTCACCCTATATGATTGGTCCGTAACGAAATTTCCAGTTCTCTCAGGACTTGGGTGGACTCCTGAACTCTCCGTCTAAATTTCTGAGGAAGGAAAGAAGCAGGGAGTTAATATTTCATTATACCACTAGAACTGTAAATTATCAAGCGGTAGCACAGAGATGTTCTGGCTGGAGAAAACTTTTTCTGACAGAAGTAAACCACAGTGACATTTAAATGTGAAAGCAGACAGGCCGTGCACTGATTGCAAAATTAAAAAAAAACAAAAAAACAAAGTGGGGATTTGTTTGTCCTAATAAGATTTTTTAAGCGGGCCTTTTTCTTGCCAGTAACCATTCAACAGGCTAAAATAGAAGGCGAGCTGACTCACTGGAAACTGAATATGGAACAGTTCCTGTTATCTTGTTTGCTCACACTGGTTCTTTATATAACAGTAATCCCTCCTGGTAGCTCCGTGATAAAATCAAGTAACCTAATTGGTTACCTCTAAAGCCCTGCGAGGACACCCGACAGTAACACAAACACACAGGTACACACACACACACACACACACACACACACACACACACACACACACACATACACACACGTTCTTGGTCCTGTTACTGTGGCTACAGCTATAGAGACAGAAGAGTGTGAGAGACGCACATGAAGGCATGAGCTGCCAGCGAGTGAAACTGAAAACAACAGAACAGAGAAAGTGCACAGGTTCCTCTTTGATTTCATCTCCTCACAGGAGGGGACCTTTATAAACAAAAAACATTTAGGCTGTTCCACAACGCAGCAACAAAACAGGCAAAGTGAACAGCCAGTGGTGATCAAACAGGAGGAGGAAATCCCTGATGACAGAAGGAGAAGCTTGTACCAGACGAGAAAAAGAAGACTAAAAATATTAGTGTGTCACAATGAAAAGAACACCATTTTAAATTTGGTCTCACACGCTCTGTCCGCAGCATTTGTAAATATAAATATTCCAACAACTAGTAAATTTAAGCTGTTTTTTTACATGAAGTTGAAACCATAGTAAATGATGTAACTTCAGGAATAGTTATTTCTGAGAATGTTTTCAAATAATTTCCAACTTGAAGTACTTCCAGCATTCAAAAAGTTTTGTGACTTGTTTTTGGAGGGTTTCAGTACTTTTTTTCTAGTTATTTGAAAATATACACAAAGCCAAAAAATTCTATTAATAATATTAAATGATTAGTTTCTTTTTCTCTCCTCTTGTTACTGCTCTCCGTTAAAGGTCACTTCACCAGATCATCTGCTTCCATTTCGCTGGCAGCCGGGGCTCTGCCCAACCCTGGCATGGAAATCTGATTTTTATGATCCGCATATTTGATTTGGCATGGTCTTTTCACATTGATGTTCTTCCTGATGTCACCTAAGCTGGATTTTGGAGTGGTAATTAGGAATGCATAGGCTTGAGCATCCATTGTGCCCAAGAACGCTCGGACACTTTGACAGGAGGAAGTGGGGTTCAACTTTCAACCTTGTGACTTGTAGAAAAACTTGTCCACTCCCTACTCTGTATGCAAATAAACAAAGAAAAACTTTCACTTCAAAAGACCAAATGGGTTGTTTTTTTTTAACAATATAACATATATAAATATATAGCATTTGCAAGATTTCAAAGGGGGCCCAAATAATTAAATTTTTGCAGATTTCCATTTGTAAAATTTGATGCATTCATCAACAAAAGTGTTTTCTTCTTTAATAAACTTAGTTTAAACAGTGATTGTTTCTCCACAGTGCTGTGTAACATAGCAGACAGGCAGAGGGGACAAACTGATTAGAGATTAGAGGTACTAATGATTAGAATTATTAGTGCCTCTAATCTTCTTCTCAATCAATATCTCTTTATACTGTGTTAATTTTAGGGAAGTCAAGGGATGTTTGTGAAATCACCTGGAACAGATGATGCATTTACAAAACCTCAGGTGTGCTTTCGTGTGTATTGTTGGAATGAAGGTCCTTCAGACTGGCCCAGGACATGTTTGCATATTCATTGCAATGTGGCAATATGTGTCCCAGACCACTTCTGAATGTTAAAGCGAGCAGCTGTTCACACCTGTTACTTAGAGCTGTCCACTTTGACAGGATCACCAGTAAATATCAGGTGCGTACAGCCCCATAAGGGTTTTTTGATTATGTTAAGAAGAGAAGAGAAGAGAAGAGAAGAGAAGAGAAGAGAAGAGAAGAGAAGAGAAGAGAAGAGAAGAGAAGAGAAGAGAAAAAAAAGTCCAAGTATCCACCCAGGGTTGGAGGGCCTGGTCCCTTTCCGTGATGTGTTTGTATCAGGGAGGAAATGGAGCACAACCCTGTTTTAACCTATTATTAACATCCACAGAGAGGAGAGCTGTTCCCATAGCCAGGGTCTCTCTCTCTCTCTCCCTCTAGTCTGTGTCTTTGGGCTTGGGCGGTGTGTGTTTGGCACATGAGGAGATGAGAAACAGTGTGTTTTTATTAGGGAGGAGCCCTTTGTGCATTTCTGTGGAAAGCAGAGCATATTTAGGGGTACTGCGCAGGCTCCCAGAGGCACACCCCCACACCCCCTCCTCCTTCTTCCCCCACCAAACGCCCTACACTCCACACTTTAAGTACAACCAGCTGCAAATCAGAGAGAGCAGGAAAAGAGAGGAGCCGACCGCGGGGGGAGAGGGTGAAGACAACATGAGGGAAAAGGAGAAGGAGAGGAGGAGACAGGCTGGGAGCAGTGAAAGGGAAAAGTAAAAGCAAGAGACAGCACTAAGAGAGTAGAAGAGAAAAAAAATTAGAGATTTGGGGGATTGTGAGCTCAAGAGGGGTCATCCTGGAAACAAATCAATGGCTGATACATTCTTGGGGACTAGTTGGACTGGAGTTCTTCCTCCTTGGCTGCTTATTGGCTGGGAGCTGCCCAGAGGAATGCATCGGAGGCTGCCTATGGAAAGCAGAGGCAACGACCTCCAGCTCTCTCACAGAGGCACAAAGTGGCAATTGTTTTGGAGTTTGAAGAAAAGGGGGATGGAACAGGAATGTACAAAGAAGCCCATAACTCTTTTCCTCTCATGCTTCTCTTTTTGTCTCTCTCTCTTGTTCACTACCCATCTCTTCCTTTTCCTTTACCATCTCTACATTATTCAGTCTCCCTCCTTCCTTCCCTCTCCATGGCCTCCTTAATTTACTCTCTCTCGCAATTATCGTTTCCTTATCTGCTTCAAGTTTTTGACCAATGCAAGTGAAATGCAGCAGCAACAATACAAGGCATCCCACGTGTCTCGGGCCAATGAGACTAAACATTAAAAACAAGATGATAAACAAACAAAGAGATGTTAGGGCAAGTTTCTCAAATGTTGCCTCATCCACAGTGGTTTATTATAGACCCAACAAGCAGTTAGTCATGTAGCCACAGATGAATTTGGATGTGGCTTTAGATAAGCTCCGGTAGACAAACAACAAACTTTGGTAAATGTTGTCTGTCTGTCTTTCAGCCATGACCATGTTGACTGTTCTCACCCACGGCTCAGTCAAAAAATAGTGAAAGGCTTTGGAAAATATGCTCATTTGAGAGTTACTTGAGAAGACTGATTCATTTTCATGTCTATATGCTATGTAAAATCGGGTGATGGCGATTTTTTTCGTTTAAAACAGGAGGAAGCTAGCCTAGTTTCTGTTCATGGGTAAAAACTATTATCAAATAAAAAATGTTAGTTTTTTTGTGCATTTTTTGCAAGGATAAATGGTAATTAGTGGATTTTAGAGGTGTTAGGGAGATTTAATTACCACTGTACAGAACCAGGCAGGTTTCCCCTGCTTTCTGTATGCTAAGCTAAGCTGGCTAAGATCACTTCAGCAGTAGGTAAAGAAGCAGGAACAAGGAATCATCAAGGTTTTCACAGCTAGTCTAGAGATTCAAACCAGTTATCAGCCAGACTGCGTCTTTAACCTTGAGACTTTCTCTGGCCCAGCACAAACAGCCACACTTCAACCTTTGCAGTGTTTTGTCTGTTTTCATCTGCGTCAATCACCTCCTGCTCACTGATTTTTTTTTTTTATCAGATCCCCCATTACAACAATCCCTCGGCCGACAACATTAATAATCAGAGCTAAAATAATTTAGTAGTTACTGAGATCAGCTGATTTTTGTCAGGTCAAGTTTGGATTTGTACTGTAACTTTACATGGCAGAAGTTAGACATGTTTAACATTCCTCCATTACTTTTAGCTAACTATACCAACTGCTACTTTAAGCTAATTATTTCAATAGTTTCTCTGTTACTCTTAGCAAATCAACTGTTTACCTTCAGCTATCTATTTTAACTGTTTAGCTGTTAAATTTAAATTTTTGGTTGTTTATTTAAGCAGTTTTTCCATTATGTTTATCTA
>JAPZDY010000005.1:12983077-13002940 GCA_029783645.1 Ctenochaetus hawaiiensis
CATTGATGAGGGCGAGGTTGCAACACTGAGGCAGAGAGGAGAAACTTCCCAACTCTGTTATCTGAGTCAGCAGTTTGAATTTGAGAGACCATGTTGAACTGCTTTAAGTGAGAGCCAGTAAGAGAAAGTGAAGGAAGATGTTCAGGATGGTTGAACTTTGTCCCCCTTCCTTCCTTCTCTTTCTTTCAAGGAACAACATATTACTGTTTAATGGCACTCAAGTGATTTCCTGAGACGTGTGTGGTTGTTCAGGACGGTTATAATGTGACCCATGTGTTGGTTAACAGCACTGTCTGAAAATAT
The DNA here is from genome assembly GCA_029783645.1 of Ctenochaetus hawaiiensis. Classification (NCBI taxonomy): domain Eukaryota; kingdom Metazoa; phylum Chordata; class Actinopteri; order Acanthuriformes; family Acanthuridae; genus Ctenochaetus; species Ctenochaetus hawaiiensis. The sequence continues at coordinate 12,983,381 of JAPZDY010000005.1, forward strand.
GTTAAAACTATCCAAAAACATGTTACATAACTCCTGTCTTTCTCCTGTTTTCTCTGCTTTCCCACATATACTACCAACTCTGCAGTTTAATATCACTATGATTCACCAGCTCCCCCTGTGAATTAGTAAAGCTTGGAACAATTAAACAACATCTAATCCCAACACCTACAGAAATAAAAGCACAGAATGAGCAAATATGTCAGCTTAAAAAATTCAAACATGTGATCCTGCTGGTAATTAGTCAGGCAACCATTTAATACAAACAGAAAAAAATCCAAACTCTACATATATCAGAATAAGCAGAGGCAAAATCAAGGCAACAGACATCACAAAAAGTTTCATCTGCAGATAAAGGATATTATTTGTGGTTTAGTGAGAATGTTTTCCACTGCTCAGGACAGAAAAAAGGGGGAAAATGTGGCCATCATGCATTGCACAGCTTGGGGTTGTTTTTTCCCTCCTCACTGGATGGCCTGCGTCATCTATCAGTGTGTGTTCAGCATTCAGCCTCCACTTGTTCTCACAGGGGGGCGAGAGAAAGATGGATGAAATATCTTGGGATCCAGACTGTTTCCATGAGTGAACAATACCAGGAAAAAGACAGACACTGATCTAGTAGTCTCCCCAACTGGCTTTAGAGCTTAAAAAGTATTTTATCTTTTGTACTGTATATTATAGACTGTTTCCAATATTGATATTTACAACCATACATTTTATTAACAAAAAAAGAGCATATTTGTAAAAGAAAATCAATGTAGAAAGAGCTGTTAGTGCATATCTTTGTATGTTCTTATGAGATGATAAAACTAATGTAGAGACAAATGAAAGCAGATGTAATTATGTTCATTAAATTATGATTTGTTCCTTCCAAAGTTACATCTCTTTGCTTTTCTGAATAGACACTGATGAACCTCTATTGATTTCCTCCACAGGTGTGCCAATGAACCTGCAGAAGGAATTGAAACCCAAGCACAAGGGTGCATCAAATTCAATCTGATCCCATCACAGTTAAGTTTAATTTTGCACAAATGCAGGTCATAGCCCGTCCAGCCTCGTCTACAACAGCAAACAGGAAAATCGCATTAGTATTCAGCAGATGCTGCGAGCCGGCTGATCGCTGCTGTGCTGACTGCAGGGAATTGAGAGTCAGAGGGGCTCCTTTGACACAGTTTGGCTGCTAACCAGGGTAAGTACCCACTTGCCTTTCCTTAATACATTAAAATACAATTTGACACCTGAGTGCACAGTCACATCAAATGACATGAAGCCACTAACACTCTCACTTTCATTACACACAGAAGTAAAAACAGCTTTTGCTTTTTTTGTGGATGGTACTCTCAAATTTAAGGAGTGCAAATCATTAAGTTATTTCTAGACTTGTGTCTCGTTATATGTGGATACTGGAGAACTACTGGCCTGGAAACAAAACGGGTTTGCGGTAATGATGTAGGGGCTTGATGAAGGTGCTGTGCCCCTGCAGGCCGGCTGGGTGGTTTGCTGAGTCCCTGCTGGCTTCCTGCTCGATGAAGCTCCAACTAAAGCAAAGAACCACTTCTACCAGCCTTCACTTCAATCCAATGCTAATGAGCTGTGACAGGCACTCAGCTCGCTGGGGTCAGGTTACCCTGTGTCTACAAGCACACAGTTTGTGAGTGTAAGTGCGTGTGTGCATCTGTGGTGTATTAATGGGGTGATGTTGAGGAGGCTGTTGCAGCTTTTCACCAACACCTGATGGCAGGCAGGCAGGCAGGCCACCCTGATGAATACACACATGCCTGAATATCCCTCATTAGGAGATCTCACAGTAATTAAAGTATTACTGCAGGAGTGTAAGAAGGATTATGAGCCATTCAACAAACACAGACAAATTGTGCAATGTCCAAAATTATCCCAAGGTTCAACCACAGTGAGTGGGGATGAACTGAGTCAACACTTAGCATCAGTTTCTGTCTGATAGAAGCCAGAAGTACTGCATTTAAGATGAGAAGCATTTGTTTCAATCTGAAAACCAACTAGTGACAAATGTAGTCGTAAATACATGTATAACTACAGTGCAATCTGCTAATTAAGCAATGAACAAACCACATGATAATTACAGCAGCTACCCATCATCAGTCTTCAGCTGTGTGGACATTTTATTCCCCAAAAGCTGAACACCAGAAAGCAAAGTGTTTAAATAAAATGCTTTGTGGAAAGACAGCCCATGTTTCAAACTTTATTAGTCCAAATGTGATAAAGCTTGCATGTCATACAGAGGACTATGATTAAGTTGAACAAGCAACAACAACAAGTAGAAAAGCATGGCAGACAACAACAAACATTGTGGATATCAATGACAAACATGAGGAACTGCAGACCAGACGCCAACAAAATGAATCCCATGAGGGGAAAATCACAGAAGTTACTGTGTTAGATGCCCAAGCCGTTCTGTGAAATGTGGGCTTTCAACACTTCAACATCTCTAGCTTTACTTCAAACTGCCAAACTAACATTTCATCTCCAGAGCAGCTGTCCCACATCTGTACACTCAGACAGTGAATTCCTTTTGAAACATTTGGAGGATGCTAAAGCTGCGAGTTTTAAGCTCAAATATGAATCCTGTGTCATGAAGATTATGATAAAAGATCATATTTACCTTGTTAAAGAGAAAGTTAACTACTTGTTTCATTTATTATCCAATATGTTTTCTATATTGAATTGTATTTCAAAAAGCTGCAAACATGATGGAGGAAGTGAACATCTAATTAATAAACCATTTCATCTTTCATCGTCATTTCAATCATTTCATCTCCACACATCACAATGAGGAATCAGGTCCACAGCTCACAATAAATAATAAGATTAGATAAGATTAATAAGATAGATTTTGTTTCTTAAGTTTAAGATTCAGTTTTTTCTAAAACAAAATGAGTAAATGGTCTCAACAAAGGATTAAAGATCAGCAAAACTTTTTTTAGTGTATTTCAAAACTTAGGAATTTAAGTTTGTAGGTTCAGGAATACAGACAGAACTTATTAGCATCCATGTGTCTTCTCATTAGGCAGCTTGAGACACAAAAAGAGTAAAAATAGCCAGCTGGCCCGAAGCCCTTCAACCAACCCACTACCTTCCAGGAGGTCTGTGGCGGCACAGCTGGACACAAGAGCAAACACACAGCCCACGTGAGTGGTCTGCTTTAGTAGCGGCTGCTGTGAAAATATGTAAACTATGTTAACAAAACTTGGGAGCTTTCCATTTGAATGGTGGTGATTCTGACAGGGTGCGAGTTTGGTGTGCAAACTGATCGAGAATCAGCTTGGTTATATCTTTGATTTTTATTTGCAGATGGCGTGTGCACGTATTGTGAGGAAATTTTTTCTATTTTTCTATTTAATTATATTTAATTTGTCCATTGTCAGTTTATTCATGGTGTTTTTGTTCATCATCAGAAAACCATAGTGAGCACAAACTTCACATGAGCTAAGTTGTGGTACAACAGACAAAACTGTAATTCCCTGGAAAAAAAAAAGCTGTACATCAGATTACTCCCACATCCTGGTTTTTACATCATCACTTTACTCTTGAGGAGTCCTCTTCAACGTACAGGCAATTTAATCTTAAGTGCACTCAACATAAGAGATTAAAACAACTGGAAAAACTTGGGAAGCAAAATTGGCAGCAACTGCAATGTGTTGTGGACAAAAATGTGTTGCGCACAGTCAAAAAATTGGAGGTTAAATCCCCTTGTTTGACAGCCAACACTGAACCCAAAAACTGAACAGCCATGGCAAGAAAAACAACTTTCTCGAAAGCTGGACTAAGTAATGGAAAACAAGTCCACGGTCCACTGTGTTAATTTCCTCTAATCATATTCATTTAACTGACAAAAATGTGCAGTGCAGCGCCTCTCAGCCACTCTGCCTCCTCTCAAATATCTTTCAGGGGATTGATTCATCCTTGGGGACTCGGGCTGCAATGAGTTTGAGACACGCCCATGCTCTCCTCTTTCTTGCCCGCTAATGCAGCAACAACTAGAAAGAACTCTTTCTGACCGAGCCAGCAGAACCAGCAGCATTTGATCCAGATTATCAGACTGTTTTCCTCCCACTCTATTAAGCAATATGACACAGGGCAGACTCGACCTAATGACCTTAACGGATCAAGTCTCTTTTTGTTGTAAACACCCAGTTTGCATCATTCAAAGCAATGTTCTAACCTCTTATTAGCTGTTCCTCAAAAACTGCTCACTTTCTTTCTAGATGAGCATTAAAGAAGCTGCACAACATGTCACAACAAGAAATCCCCTGACTGCATCTGTTTTTGACGACTACTCATAGCAAATACTTTCAAATTGCTCAACACCCTGGAAATGACTGGATGCTGTAGTGATCTCTCTCAATACTTGATTCATCAGTCACACGTGTGCTTTGTGTTTTCCAGGCATTTACACAGTTATAATGAGGCTGGCGCTGCAGGCTACCCTAAGAGTTTTAATACACCTCCCCAGGTGTACAAATATGTGACAAACTGCATAACATTCCCACTATTTCTCTTCTCATTCACCCTGCAGGGAAGAAGAGGAGCACTCAGACACACAAGAAACAAAATCTGTCATATTCACAGAGGAGATTGTGAGCGATAAATGCCTACGTAAGGGGGAAAGGAGTAGAATGGCCCCAAGGCACGCGCTATCCAAACTGAGCTGTACTCCTCTCATTAGCGCAGCGTGGACGCGTAATCCTTGGCGTTCTTTGAGGGCGCAGGTGTCCCCTGTCTGTCCTCAGATTAGCTTTGTAATCCCCAGGACCCCCTGCTCTGGCTCAGCAGCCCCCTCCACAGAGACAGTAGTGCTTGTGTTTGTGAAGCTGTTCGCTGGAATGGTGAGTTCAAATGTCTGAGCCTGGCCTCTCGTTTTCCCTCCCTTACAAGTACATTCCAATGAAATTCCTTTCATTAACTTCGGCATGATGTCTGTATATTAATGCCAACCTCACATCCTCTAACACGAGTTCATCAGTCTGTTACAGCTTTTCTTGGTGAAAGATATCATCTCATTGGTGTCATTTTCTCAAAATTGTTCCAACTGTCATCAAACTGCTCTCTGGAAGTGCATTCAATGAGCCTTACAACACATGTGCACCTCCATACTGTGTGTGATTACTGATACTGTGAAATCAATGGTGATATACAGCAGCTGCAAGTGAACAGAATTACTTTTTAACTTCCTCTGTGCAAAACATTAAAGCTTCGCTGTTTCAGCTTTGAGAAAGACCCTAAAAACATCCATAACACTTGTCTACTTTGTGTTGTGGGCAAACATACAGCACATGTTGACACTGAAGGTGAAATCTCGATGCAGAGTGGCCTTCATGCTGGACGTTAACCAAAATACCGGAAACATGATGGAGATGATTTAGAGCAGCAGGAAGTTGTCCAAATAAAACAAGTGATACACGAACACAGAGGAGATCCAGCCAGGCCAGATGTTGCGAGGTTGCGAAAGTGTCTGGACTGAGGTGGAGTCCATGTTCATGTTGAACAAAGAAAACGAATCAGAGAGAAGCTGTTTATCTCTAAGACAAACAATAGTTCACAGGAGTGTAAATGCAGGAGGATATAGAGTGAACTCATTGGTTTATTCAAATGTTGTTACGTAAGGTTTGAAGAAAACACCTTCAGATTCCAAAGTAAGAAACTTTTCCTCAGTAGGTGGCAGTGGGATGGACAGGAAATTTATGAGCTCACAAAAAGGAGGCTGACTAATTTAATGATGCTGCTAAGTAAATAATCCTTCAGAGCTTTTAATCTGTCTTCTGTTAACTGCAACATTCCAACATAAATGACCACACACTCATCTGCAAAGTTGTGATGTAGCAAAATCTGTATGTAAATTGTGGTTTTTCAGATTTTTAGCACTTTCATTACCTTTTAAGGGGTACTTTTTTTTTATTCAGAGGGTCTCTAGGTTTATTTTCAGTATGTGGGCATCTTCCTTATACACTATGGGGATGATCTGATGGAGAACATTATATAACAACACGATCAAATATATTCTAGTCATTATGGAAGTGTTTCTGAAATGCAGTACATCACCACCTCCTCCTGCACTGAGGCCAAAATCTGGCAACTGTCTCCTTATTGCAGCATTAAACAGATGAAAACTTTTCCCTAAAGTCTTTGTCTAAAACAACAGAACAATGGAATACAAGGAGACAACAATGGAAACTATGGCAAAATCAATACAAAAAGAAATCCCACTGTGGAATATTTAAAGACGACTTTTTGTATAATAATCATTTCCTTCACTAAACAGGCATTATTATAAAAAAATATATATCTTATGCAACATGAAATAATAACAGATTAAAACTTTTTTGGCGGAAAATATGTTGGGGGTTTTTAAAGCAGGCCTGGCTTGATCTCAAACATGCTCACTAATAACAGGCAAAAACATCTGGACACATTCTGAAATATGCTTTTGGTTTGTTTTTGCTGATATGGAAACTATCTGGTGGGCTTGACTGGTGTTTGGAAATATCAAATTATCATACTTCATCATTACACAGTTATTAGACTTTAAGCATCTTTAAGATAACAACCCAGAGCTCGCATGATAAGTTTGATTTTGTTTTTGCTTTATTTTGGCTTCTGGGGTAGCTTTGGTAGACTTGCTAACATCTCTGACATCGCTATATGGATGATTACTGATTAAAAGAAACAGTAGTAAAACCTTAATACAACAATGTATTGCAGCGATTTCCTCAACAACTGAAAATATCAAAGCTCCAACACTAAAGGATTCATCTCAAAAGCTGCAGAGTCACTTTTAATGAAATGACTGATGCACTCTGAGCTGCAGGTTACCAACACAGAAATTTCTTTCTGTGTGGTACAGTAAAAAAATACATGAAGTACATGAAAATACATAGTCACTGACCACAATACTATCTTTCTGACAACATAAAATAAAGAGGACATGGCAGTAAAATAAGCAGTCCTCTAGGCCAATCACAAGAGCATCAACACCAGTTGAATAAACTGAAGACAGAAAACAAAGAAAAAAAGCCTCTGGAAATAATATAGGGGCACAGATCTTCAGACCCTCTTAAAATAAACTCATTTTAGCAGGATATTTTGTCAAACCCCTGCTTCAGCTTTGAGTTTTACTGAAAATATGTAATTACTTAATGTGAACCCCGACCCATGAGCAGGCCACACTGCTCTGGCTGCATGTGGGGGGTCCAGGGTGAGAGGCACCTCTTCTGTCCAGTAAAGCCTGAAACAACAGACTGCTGCATTGTCTGGAACTGTGATGGGGCCTATATCACACTCCTGCAAAGGGCATTGAAGTACATTCAAATGCAACAGGACCTCCCATTCGGCTCTGCAGATGTTCATTCTGGCAAGTTGTTACCCGACAAAACCTGCCTTGACTCTGGCAGTTTCAAAAGAAACACATGTTCCAAGAAAAAACATTTTGGAAGAAAAGCCTCCTTTTTAAAAACCAAAGTAATTCAGCACAAGTCGAGGATTTGGTGCTGTACTGTATGTTAAAACTACACACAATTTCTACATTTGGAGGGAAAAACACAGAGCAGATATTGTGTGAAAAGTGTAAACAGACAAGATGTACAAACAACTACAAAATGTCAGCTGACAGACCATGAGTCCTCGTGTGTATAAAAAGCCTCGCACATCCACATTATTCAGCCCCAAAAATCCTGCGTAATGGAACCAACAGCTGAAACCATTATAATGATTTTGCAGTTCAGCCTAAAACCAAACAGCAAACAGAGTCGATAAAGCTCAAGGCCCCTAGAGGAGGGAATAACATCACCGCTAAAAGATAAAAACGACCCTGAAGCCACAACACACCGCTCATTTGTCACAATGACACGACAGTTGAAGGCTTTTCTGACGTGCTGTCTGATAAAGCTCACAGCCATGAACATCAACTAATTCTTAACAGTTCATAAGAAAAAACTCACTCTTTTGCCACAATTTGGCTGAACAGTTTTGGCTTTGCAGCTGCCATCTTGGAGTCCGGACAGATCCTAGACCATAATGCACTTCTGCACAGCACGCCGACTCTCCTGTTCTTTTGTGTGGTCTGTCGTCCGGTGCTGTTGGACAACACTGGAAACTGGACGTGACCCACAAGAAAAGGACTGGGCTGGCTTTTTCCAGGCTTCATCTTAGAGCCCCTCATGCAGTAAGACCAACAGTAAAGACATCCATGGCCAAGCTTGAGGATGCATCCAGCACTAAACCCTTTCTCATGGATGATGTCAAAAAAACAGAGCACAGAAACATCTCTTTCTTTCAAAACAACAAAAACAGCTTAATTGCTCTTGTTATTCTCTAAAGGGCCCTTAAAGCCAGACTTCTCAGACTCTTCTTATTAGTTCAGAATCAAAACGAGGGTCAGGGACTGTTGTAATCAGGTATGATCTTATGAAATTCCCACTGAAAGTTTTTCACAACTTTTGGTCAAAGCTCTATGTTCTCTCTGCCACACACACACACACAGTGCAGACAACCAAACCACCCCTGAATGTGCTGATGTCAAAACTGAACTGAGAAGAACAATGATGACTGAAATCCCAGTGGTTTCGGCTCAGTGGTGTCTGCACACAGACAAGAGACCTGCTCCTACACAATCAACTGACCCTCTGCCAATCAGAGAAGATGCCCCCGGGCCCTGCTTCGGGGTTTTGAGCAGCACTTTATCGTTTAACGCCACAGCACCTCACATCCCCTCTGAGAGGCTGCGAAAGCCAGCAACACTGACTGCAGGATCTCATTGCTCCCCGAGCATTTCATGCTCAGCTCTGTCATGGCTAATTGGTGGGTGAGCATCCTGGGGCTGCCACACAGCAGAAACACACACACACATATATATTTGGGTATGCGTGGTGGCCTCTCGCAGCCTGCCGGGTCTGGGTCCAGTGCCAGGCTCCGTCTTCGGCTCTCTACAGAATAAAGAGCAGCTCTGTTCCCCAGGCCTGCTGCACGAGATTCAGCCCCTGTTCACCCTCTGCTCCTCAGACAATACCCATTGTTCAAGTTTTTAATGAAGAAGAGTCGACATGGAAAAACTGAGGGTTAGCTTAGTCACTTCCTGGGTCCTGCATAGAAAAGTAGGAGATGGAAGGATCACTGTAGTCACAAAGCTAAAAGACGTCCTTTCAGAATAAATGTCAGAGACACAAGACTCGTTGAAGAATCTTTGATTGCATGTAAAGATTCAGATATTCTGATGTAAAACCGACAAAGAAACATTAAACACTGTAAATACGGAAGAGTGGTGTATGAATAAGAGAGTAAACTCTGTCTGATCAACTTATAATATGTGTTCAAGCTGCATATGGAGGTTGTCCTGCATTAGATTCCTTTGACAACAAATGGTGCAATGTTGTGTTACATCAAATTCATTTTTAGTCATTAAGCTTTAGATACTTTCTTGTTTGTTAAAATGTTACTCCTCAAACACATGATTACCCACTTTCTGATGACAGAGCATGCTTGAAGCATGAAACACAGTTAAGAAGAGTTTAAATGAAACAAACAAAATTTAGAAGAACAAAAGTAGAATACAGAAAAAATTAAAGTGGATTTTACAGGTGAAAGCACAGCTAGCTCCGACCTGTCAATGTGACAAATTAGACTTCAGTTGAACATGAAGGTTACTCATGATTAATCTGGGAGTAGATTTCAGAGGCACAGCCTCACGGCACAAATAACAGCGACTTGGGGTGCATCAGCAGCCTTCAAACAAAGCAGCTTAGATGTAATCTGGGCAGACTATTGAGAAGAGCAGCCCCAACGACAGCTAAGCCTTTAGTCCCCCATATGGCATTTAAAAGACTCAAGTAATGGATGTAAACTTCTCTGCCTCCCTGACAGCAGCCATGACATTCAGCAAACAATACAGCCATGAGATTGAAGTGGATGGTATCCTGGATGTGGTACAATCTAATTGGATTTCAACTCTGTGGTTAGCGGAGGGAGAGGAGCAGACGTGAGGCCCGAGCTGAATTCCTGTTGCACAGAGTCATTTTCCTGTGGTTCAACTTGAAGCGTATAGACGGGCTCATACTGTACATGTGACTCACAGAGATTGATTGTAGTCATTTCAGATGCTCTCAGCCACTGTGCACTTATAGAACGAGAGACAAAATTGCCACTTTGAAGCTTTACTTATATCCTCTAATAGCAGACTAAATGACAATGTTGGATTTATTAGGTAATGAATGCAAAAAAAATAGATCTACAGGGATGTTGATATGACCTGCCATAAATTACAGTGACTGGGATATAAATGTTGTGCTGTGCAGGGCAAACATGAAGAGGGCAGCCTGATAATGTCTAATCATCATATGCAGTCCATCTCCTTCTTGTGAACTTGTTTCACCCATACTATGGTAACCACTAGGGAGGCAAAGGCTTGCAGACAGAGTAACTACGGGGCCATTTTCCCTGGATGCTGTGTGGGAAAACTTAAGCCCCCATAACACAGCATTACAGCAATATTCACAAGACAAAGCAAAGCACAGGTATCAAACTCACAGCAAATTGCTTACTCAGAGACTTGTAAAGAGTGAATTAATTACAGTTTACACCAGCATGTAAATCAACCCCCCTTTTAGTACATTTAACCATGAATATTTGGGTTTAAACAACACCTCACTTCATGGTCAAGGTCACATGTGAATTAGCCTCTCTTATCACGGCAGAGGCCTTGCATTACAATTAGCCTAAGTCTATTTCAAAGATCAGACCTTGGCTCCAGGGATTCATGAGACAGAGACTCAAACAAGAGCGTTTCACTTCAGAGAAAATGCAGACTCAGTCAGCAGCAAACCATAGCTTTTCTCTGGAAAGTGGGACTACAGTCACATACAGCCAGATCACTGTACGTGACAAGTTAAAAGTCAAACTGGGTTAAAATATCAGACTGCTATGGATGCTGGGAAATGGTGGTTTAATGCCGCACACAATCTCATCCAAGAAAAGTGTGTTAAAATTCAACTTCAGCTGTGACTGAGCTGAAGTCACAGCTGAAGTTTTATCTTATACATTTCAAACTGCCAAACCTAGCTTTAAAAATACACAATCCCGTCAAAAAGACAAACAAGAAAACATGGACATAATCTGGTACCTGACAGTGAGCAGAGGGCGGCACACTGTGTTTGTTTAGATAGAAAAAAATGGCTAAGCACGGACATAATGAAGTGTAAATTGTCGCAGACCTTACAAACAGGACAGTTTCAACTCAAGGACCATCTACACACTTCATTCTCGACCTTCATTTGCAGAAATAAACCACAAGCTCATGTGGCTTTTGCCCTTCAGCAGACACTGTTTTGTCAACTTAATTCTTCATGTTTACTTGGATCAAAACAGCCGAAAAGTTAGAGGACAAAACTTGTGTGAATGTAAGTGAATGGCTTGTTTCATTAGAAAAGGCTGAATATCTCCAAACGAGTGAGCACAACCAGCAACTAGGACATCACACTTTAACGCTTTTTAATACTGTAATAATTGTGCCTGTAGTTTAAAGTAGTCTAGTCTGTTTATTCTTTAATCAGTTGTATTCTAATTTAAATTAATAAATCTTCAAACTTAGTTTTAGATAACTTTACCATTAAAAACTGTAAGATTTTACTTTGTTTTAATTAAAGAAATAAAATCATGTCAGGCTACATAATTGATACAAGTTCTGCGAGTATCAAATATTAAAATTTTAAATGGGTAAATTGCACATTAAAATTCTCCTGCAATGTAGAACACTGTCATCTAAATTAATAGAAGATTATGTAACCATCTACAGCTCAGCTGCAGAAAAGACATTTCACTTTCATCATCAACCAATTCTTGACCAGCAGTGGCTAATATTAGCCGCTGGTCTAAGAATTAAAAAAACTTGAACAGCTGATGATTTTAACCCAATTTTTACTGAAGGAATTAGTCTTATTTTGTATGCATGATAACACACGCACACGCGGCCTGCTCAGATGATGGAAGTCATGAGTCAACGCTTGAAAGGGGGCTTTCCATATCACACAGCGTGGACCCAAATTCAAACACTGTGTGTCCTTGATAAGAAATTCAAGGGTTTTGGGTGAGGTGAGTGCTTGAATGTGGTCGCACACAGCACAAGCCTTTAATCCAAACTGCTCCCTACCGTGATCCAGGACCAACCTGATGATCAGACATATTAGCAGTGGCAGCTAAACAGTCAGCTACTATTCCATCACATCTAGGTTGAGCATAAGCTGATGGAAGACTGCTGTATCATATAAAGTCCAAAATGTAAGAGTGTAACAAAAATATGTTACCTATATGTAATGATTGATAAAGGAACAAGCCATGCAAACAGATTAATTTAAAATAAGGTTGGTGTTAATGGGAGAGAATTAAGCTCATGATTGGCAAACAATAACTCGATTAACGAGGAGGTGAAAGGTTCACTGATCAGCCACCAAGTAGACTTAAGCCTTAATTCAGCAGAACTGGAAACCACTCATATGTTGGGATACAAAGATGCCTGAGAGGCTTGACGACGTAACCTTATCATCCTTAATCATCTGCTATTCAAACCCAAGTGAGGTCATCAGAGTGACACAGTGCCACTCGCTCCGGCAATCAATGGAGCCAAATGCCAGCAGGCACGGCAGAGACACATTAGGGTTTAAATGGCAGTAAATAACACTAAACGCTGAGATTAAAGCACTAAATTCTTCTCATGCTGGAGGGCTTCCATCCCGCCAAGAGCTGAGGCATCACGCTGGCAGCAGGGAGGACGAAGGGAGGGAGCGGGGGAGTTCCTGACGTGCTATGGGGATCAGCCAGCCCCAGGAAATCCTCAGGTTAGACAGGTAGCTTTTTATAATGAGGATTAGTTCTGTAAAAATAAATTTAGGGATCCTATTCATGTTCTCACCTGTGATATTTACTGCTCAGAGTGTTTAGAAACCCAGATGTTAGACGGGAAACCTTCGTGCCCAGATAATTGAAGGATGTAGGTGAATCTAAAAGCAGGCGTGATTAAGAAGAAAGCCCAAATCCCTCTGTGGTGTGACGTCAAAACCTCAGCTGAGTACCGAGCAGCTAATGTTTACATGAGCAATTTGGCCAGGCGACAATCACGTTTGACCCACATTATGCCACCTCTCCTATTTCACCATCACTCCACTGTTATTCTGCTGGGCTTTACTAATAGATGGAGGGAGCTGAAAAGTCTCCTGATCCGCAAAACGTGAACTTTGGTCTATAAAATGTTGCTTTAGAGCACAAGAGAGCAAGGAGAACAAACACTTAGGTGACCACCATCGACATAAACACTTTTCCTCTTAATTTATGTCTTAATTATGTGTCAGTCTACACCAAGTCCTCTTTGAATGCCTTACAATCCAGAGACGCCTTCAACAACACCAGGAATGTTCAGCATTCGCTCCCAGGTAACATAATTGTTGACAGATGCCGCTGACACTTTATGATGTGACAGATGTTTCAAAGGACCTGGCACGCTGGGCACTTAGAGCTTCAGTAGTGAGCCAAGCGTCTGGACTCGTAAAGTTGGGGGGAAAAGACTGCCATAAAAGCAATAATTTGCCATGTTATGATGGCAGGTGTCTCTTGTGACTACACTTGGAAATTTTCAGAAGCACTACCAGGCTGGACACACTGGAGGCTGCAGTAAACATTTATTATCTTGTATCTGGAGTCAAGGGAGCCAAAGGTGACCTATGATGGATTGCAACACGGTGTGGCATAAATATAAAAAAAGACTGTTAGATATTCTCAGATCAGAATAAACTAATGTTCAACTTTGTTAAATCAGAAATAAAGGCTGATTTGAGTGGGTGTTGAATTAAACTGCCTTTGCTGTACTTTTCTAAGGGTCGAAAAGTCCAGAGAGTCTAAACAAGCAGAGCAACAGATGCAGGTCTCTTTTACTTCTGGGCTCCTTTTTGTCGAAATACCCCTTTTTTTTCTCCGAGCAACAAAAGACAGGCGTGCTGGACAAACAGAGGTCCAACCCACACACACACACACACACATACACAGCTGTCCATGTCCCAGGACACTGAAGCATGGAGGGAACAAAGAGACAAACAGATGAAAACGCTTTTCTTTTTCCTCTCTCTTACCAAAACAGTTGCAAATCTTTCCTCCAGCTCGCTCGGCTCGGGCATGGGCAGTTTCAGAGGCATGTTGTGTCCTCTGAAATCAGTGTGCTGGTCCATGCTCCCTGCGTTCCCCATGTTTCCTCTTTGACCAACAAGTAGACTACAACTTTTCACCCCTCCTCCCTCCCTCTCTCCTCTACTTCTTGAAGAGAAGAAAAAAAATCTCCGCGCGGCGAAAAAAAAGGATAATATCCCCTTTGGTATTTTTATGTTCAGTCGCCGATCACAGGTTCATTTACAGGTTTTTTTTTTTTTTTAATAACTCCTGGTCACTTCTTCAACATTAAGCACATGGGAGCGGGGCAGCATAATGCGACGGGTCCGAGAAGCAGCAGCAGCCCCCCGGTGAGGCATTTTTCACGGCAGAACGAGGAGACCTGGAAACTTGACTCGAGCCACACGGACCCTTTCACGCGCTGTTATCCGTATCTTGCACAATTTCGGCTCCACTCCCAGTCGGTAGTAATGACGACGAGCATGATTCACGCTTGTTGCAATGTCCCCCCTCTCTCCCGTGTGTGAGTTGGTGAGTGGAGCGGGGCTTCAGTAATCCCTCCGTTGCTGACCAGCTAGTTTAAGGAGAGGAGGGGGCTCTGCACACACGCATACTCACTCACGCGGACACACACACACAAACACACACTGCGGCTGCACACTCTCTCATCCCTCCCTACAATGAGCTCTTTCACAGGCAAACCTCCCTACTTCTTCTCGGGGCGTAGCTCCCAAAGCCGTAGCTAAGGAGATGATATTTGCTGCGTTGCATTGTGGTAGTTTGAGTCTGCTGTTGGGGGGGCAAAGTTGGGTCCATAGCGACCCCAAACAACCCCTCCTTCCTTTCCATCTTCCAGGCTCAAAGGAGTGAAATTTTAATCTACTTTGTGTGTCTTTTCTCGAACTAAGAACATTCAAATGTTTGTTATAGGTGCTTATTTGCTGCCCAAATGTATTGATTTTTTTTATTTTAGGACAATGTCAGTGCCTCTAGATGCCTGAAGTGGTAAAAGAAATAATGCTACTTTATCACAAATAAGTTTCAAGATGTTACTTACATAACAGTACAGATATATTATCAGCAATTAGGCATACTTTAACTGTCAAAATTAAGAGCACTCATTATACAGAATGGCTCATTTCAGAGTATTACATATGATATAATATTCACTTTTCATCACTCTCATATACATGTAAGAACATTTTGACTAAATAAGATCAAAAAAGTTACCAGTAAAAATCTATTGATTCGCCAGAGGGGAAGTTGTGTTGTTGAGATGCAGGGTTGAGATGAACAAGAAAAACACAAAGGAAAATATAAATTAAATTTGAGTGTAAAGTTTATAAAAATTAAAAATGCAAACATGTACTTAAGAAGCTAAATTAGAGCACTAACAGTAAGCATTACCTGCAGCTAGTGTTCTTCTTGAACTAACTGTGTAATTTTGCCTCATGCAATGTTATTTTTAGTCGCTGATTATCACAAAAAGCTAGTTTTAGTGCAGGACTTCATCGAATTTGTCTTTCTCTGCTCTATTCTGTGCAAAAATTATGTAACTGAACAAACGTGTTTCTGAAAGTTTCACAAAACAGAAAGCACAGAACAGTGCAGTTTCTTTTTTTTTTACCTTTATGGTAAGGGTTAGGGTTAAAAATTGCTCTCACTTTTATTAAAGGTGCATTTCAACATTAAAATCTCAGATTGCAAATAATCATAATAATAATGGCTTAACTCCATTTAGCTGCTTCAGTATCAGCGCTTGTCTGTGGCATGCTGGCTCACTGGGACTCTGCTGTGGCTCAATGGGAAACCTGAACGGCACAATGTCATTGTTAATGTTATAAGTTATAACTGTGACAAGTCAAAATATCTACCTTATGTAGAAAAAAAAGCTTGACCCAAAATCCCTGCACACTCAACAGGACCTCTCGAACATTTGTTTACTTGTAGCGTGTAGACAACCTCAAGAATTATTTTATAATAATGATTTTATGACAAAGCAGCCACTGACAGGTTTATTCTTCTCTCAAGATCTCAACATACATTGGGGTGAAATCTGATCTGCTGACAGGGTGGAGAGCGCATTACGTACAAGGGGATGACATCAGCATGCAGAGCTCTGGAGACGATCCAGAGGTTCTCCAGCTGCACAGTGGTTTTCATTCAGGCTGCTGGACTGATTCAACAGGGGAGGATGTCACATCTGAAGTTGCTGGCTGGACACGCTGAGGACGCAAACACAGCTGACTGACCTCATACGATCATGACGTTATTCATATTAAGTTGATTTGCTCTGTATGAAGACCCCTCCCCCTGCACTGTGTATTGTATTTGTCCACATATTTTATTTTCTCAGAGAATGCTGCTAACTAAAAAAGAACACAGCAAAGAAGGGAGCTTAAAGGTCATAATTTGGTCTTTATTAGACAATACATGTATCAGAGTTTGGATTAAACAAAAATTATACAGAGTATGTATATTTACATCAAGTATTTAAGCTATGATGTCTAGATCAACCAAATCATGATGTGGGATTTTAATTTTATTGAACCATTATACAATTTTAGAAAGTGTAAAAAGTTTTAATAAGTGGGTGATGTTATCTTGATGAGTGATGTTTATGTTCATTGCATACATATTTTCCAGAAAACACTCGGCGAAAGCATTCGCAGACAGTCTGTATTTATAGTATTTATTTAGGCTGAGTAGGAGGTATATAATTTTTATGTTGTCCTCTCACTGTCCTCCATGTTATGCACATTACTATAAGAGGGAAACTGGTGTATTTAAAGGGAACAAGGTTGGGGGGGTTATCTGCTAGAGAGTTCCAGCACAAAAAAGGGCAGCTGAACCCAGATTATCCAGCTCTTTTTCCCCCTTCTTTTCGCATTGTGTAATACTCCTATGCTCAAATATTACAAGACCCTATGTTTTTCCTGTGGTAATCTTATTGAACACAAATTAATTAAGGAATATGCAACATGTGAGCAAAGCATCTTAATGTAAACTTTGACACATTAACTAGCTAAAAGATCAGGTGATAAAATTGTCGGTTTAAAGTGTGCAAGGCTGCTTTCTCTGCTTAGTAATCTTGCGTCTTAAATGGAAGAAAAAAGTTCTAGTCATATTAACATTTCTGATGCTGTTATGCCTTTCATACATAAAAGCCTGTTAGTTATTTATACGAACATAAACTCATGTAAAACATTTTGTTTCTCATGTACAAACTTTTATTGTTTTTTTCTCTTAATATAAACCATTGGGTGGGTAGTGGCACTCAATAATCCACCTATTATCTTGTTACAATAATAAACAAACTGTCCCTACTGTATGCTGACAGCAGAGCAGTGCATGGTATAAGACAGACAATGAATGAGCCTTATAACAATAACTATAATACAAAGTGCCTCTCTATCAAGGCATTGTAAAACAATTAAGGGTATGTGCTGCCTTACGAGCATCCCTGACACAGCTGATGGTGACTCAGAGCACAAATAAAAGAAAATGTAATGCGCTGATGGGATTCTTGCTTGTTACAGTTAATGTCCGTGTTTTTCTGCTTCTCAGCATAGTTTGGGTTATATCCTGCAGTACAGTCACATCTTCCATAATTATTGAAAATGTCTCAGCTACTATCTTTGTAGTTGTTACTCTTTCCTGCACACCTTACATGCAGTCAGTCCACACAGGTGATGTGGCAAAAATGGCAGAATCAAGGCAAAATAAAATAAACTGTCTTTAAAATAAGTTAAAAGGAGCATTAGCATTTCACCAAACACAACATACAGGCTGTTCCTCCAAGAGGCAGAAAAGAACGAGTTTAAATGTACGTGTGGTAGGGGGCACCTTGCAGCTGCATTTCTGAGAGGTCTGGGGAAATATAGAGAGGCTTCAGATATCTCCACGAGGAAATATAAAATGCAAAAGAGACGCCAAAAATAAAGGCAGCACAATCAGACCACTGTGCAAGGACGCTCACAGGGAGTTCAACTGGCTGTGCAGTGAAGCAACATCTGTGAAATGATGTCCTCTTCAATAAGAGAGGACTCTTAAAGTTATGGCTGTCATAAGGCTGGAGTGGAACAACAAATGTGTCTTTGTATTTTCATATAAAAGCTGGAGAAGTGTAGATGAAGCAGAGCAAGAGTGATCCTCTGAATCTTCAGAACAACAGCACCCTCTAATGTATGTGAAGTATATTGTTCAGTTTAGCTGATATTTCTGTATTATTAACATATGCTGAACCTAATTGCCCCACTTCTTTAAGTGTTTCAAGGGAGACTGATATAAAGTCATATTCTTATGGGGTTTGAAAAATTCACCTCTACTTACAGCACTAACAGTAAGCAGAATACTACACATCTTTCACATCTGGAGATAATGACTCTTAGTTTATACAACAGAAAAAATTCGTTGACAGTATTGTTTATTTGCTCCTCTGGTTACATGAGACAGCTACCACAAATTAAACCACAATCCAGGTTAGGAAAGATGATTCCTACATGCAGTTTGAAGTCCCCCTACTAGACTGCTGCATGTTCATTTACAAGAAAGATGTGACTGTTAAGAAAATTTGGACAGCATTATGTGAATTTTGTAGCAAGTCTACACAAATGGAAGGTAATTCAAGAAGCTGAGTATCAAACTATATTTATTGTATACAGTATAGGGACAACAAATAATGTACAAAAAAGTGAAATATCTGCCAATGTCATTTTGCAAATCTGAAGTGTTAATTTTTAAAATGAAGACTGACATTCTTATAAAACAAGATTTCTACTATCACACAAGGGTCAACACAACCTAAGCATATGTTGATAATGTCTGGATGGCTTGGTGGACAAACTATTCAAACTGGCAACACAGCATTGACTCATTTGTTTATACATCATTCTGAACTGGTAAAAGGTTTATTTTTTTAATCGTTATGTCCTAAAAAGGTGGAAAGAAATTCAATATACACATCAAGAGAACTGTTCTCCTGCTGTGCAACAAAGATCATGGTTACATTCACAGTAACGCTTCACTTAGTCTAAATATTTACCAAACCCTTTTAAATCAAAGAACACTATTGATTTCACTTTTTTGGTCCAGAAACATTACTGTACTTTATTTACCATTCAGTTAAAACCTGTATTGAGAGTGACAGCATTGAGGTAAATCATCCATCTGGATCTTTCTCGGCACAAAAACTTTCTCTTAGCAAATGTTGGAAGGTAAAATGGGCATGAATACAACATATTATTTAACTTTCCATTTAAAACAAAAAAAGAAAAAAAAGAAAAAAATAAGAGACAACTAGATATCACATGAAATATGTCATACAGTCTTTCCCTTCTATGGAGAGAAACCACAGGCTCCTTTCCAGCAGTTTCTTATAGCAGTCATATA
>JAPZDY010000005.1:13021752-13036649 GCA_029783645.1 Ctenochaetus hawaiiensis
CTGACCCCAGGAGGGTAGATTTAAGGGAAGTAAATGGGTCTTACAGTAATAAATTAGTTATACTGTATATTTGGCTCATTCAGTTTCAGAATCTGGATCTGGAAATGCTATTAACTCCACCCTAATCGTTAAACATCTATAAAAAAAAGGAACAATGATACAGTAGTGTGTAAATTCTGCTTGTTCAGCTTAAATTTCTACACGACCCAAATCTTGACCACCATACTTCAGCTGATTCAGTTACATGCTCCATCATTACTGCTGAAAAAAAAGGAGCTGAGGCTGGGTCCTGGGCAGCAGAGAGGTAAAACAGCACTAACCACTGCATTCTTTGGGTTGGCCTGTTCATGGTGCATCTCCATGAGCTGCTCCGGGCTGGCGCTGTGGACCCGACTCAGCACACTAAACCAACCACTGGATGGGGTCAGAGGGAGTTCAGAGAGAAATGAAAGTCAGCAAATATGTCATTTAAAATTACACCATGAACTTCCACTGGCAACCACAAGGGGGAACTTTGTCTCCAGACATGACTTCTCCAGAGAAATGATGACAAAATAAGGCATCAGCTACAAAACAGTCACAGTTAGGTGATTATTTCTATAGAGTATAAGGATATAATGTACCTGGCATCTTCTGGAGACTCTGCATAGATGTGGTAAGTCCTCTCCTCGGTCACAATATTCAGTGCATTCTCCTTCTCGTGATTGTCCACTATCTCCCTACAGAAACACCAAGAGTAAATTAAAACTCAGCCTAGCAAATAATTTCTGTTCTCGGCCCCTTAAAAGAAAGCAAACTTAAGTAAAGAATAACTTAATTTTTAACCCTTACTTTGCTGTGCGGATATCAATGGTTCCTTTCAGCTTCTCTTCGGTGTCGTTCTCAAAGTACATGAGCTTCGACTCCCGCAGGACGAACCAGCGCATCTTCCAGTTGCGCCGCGACAAGGTGGACATCCCTCCTCCTTTCTTGTAGAGCCAACCAGATTTGACAGAGTCCTGCTTGGCCCGAAACCACATGAAGGTCTCGTCCTTCAGGACACACCAACGACGACGCCACGGGATCATGAGACCACCTGACAGAGGGGGAGGCGCAGAGAGCAGAGGGAGAAATAAAGGATGTTTGACTTACATTATCTAATGTGAAATCTAAAAATGAAAACACATTCACACTGATATACATGCATGCTTTTGAAACAAAGCACACAATACATGAAAAACATCAACAATAAACCAACAAGAGCAAGAGTAGACAATACACACATAAGTACTCAAATCTAAATAAAAGAAACCAAGAAAAATAATAAAGCCTATTTATTCTAAAACGGACGAAACAACCCTGCAGGCTGTACTCAGCTGTGCACAAATCATCTGCATGCCTGCGGGGCAGTGACTTGGTAAAACTACTCACTCTTCATGTAGAGGTAGCCATGGAAGTATGGAGGCCCGCTGCCATTCAGCAGATTCACTCTCCCATTGGAAACCTCCTCATCCGTGTCCACGTAGCCATTGTTGTCCTCATCGCTGTCGATGAACTGAAACACAAATGACAGAGTTTACATAAGCAATTCATATAAGCAACAAGTGTAGCATATTAATATATACATATAATATTAAAACATGCACAGCTGTTATGTAATTTCCAGAAAGAACAGGCTGTTTTTTTTTTCCATTTCCTGATGACTACAGAAAGTGAGACTTCAAGATGCAAATTTTGCAATTTCAGCATTTAATCAGTGCCAAAAATCTGTCTGACCTTGTTACTGTGTTGTCTATCAACCTCGCTGTAAAACTGGTATATACACTCCCAGAAACACACTCACACTCGCTCACACACACACAGATACCCTTTGACATTTTGCTGATCTGACAGTGTCTGAGCTCTCGACTCGCAGTATCTGGGAATAGATTCACATGCTCATCAGCAGAGCCAGAACAAATAAGCGCAATGGTGTTTTGCAGTGATGCTAACATGCTCTTTTGATATGTTAAGAGGGGATTCAGGCTCATACACATACATAATAAACATCTAATTTTAGATTGTATGTGTGAGCAATAGTTTCAGTTTGATCTGACATGGTAATAGAAACTGCTGCAGTTTTTATGTTTGGGTACGATGGGAGTGTGAGGGCAAAGTGTACTTTAAAAAGAAAGTTTTGCAGTTTAATTGCAATTCAAGTTTCTTATCTGTTATCCAAATTCTCCTTCCACTGGCCCTTTGATGGTTCTTCCAGTGATTACACCTCTGGATTAGACTGATAGCATTTGACAGAAATTAGTCTTAGCCTGTTTGATCTTACCGAGTCTGAACTTCCTCTGAAGGAGTCCAGGCTGTTCTGCGTGCAGGAGGATTTCCGCAACACCTCCTCATCTGTGATATGGCCGTCATTGATGCTAGCACCCGAGCTCCCATGAGCCTCCTCGAACTCCTCCTGGTCGTAGTCTGACTCTGTGTCAGGCAGGTTTGAGTGGGACGGCTCCTCGCTTGCAGGCTCAAAGTCTGACTCCCTGCTCACCCTCTGGCTTGGTCGCCTGTCTCCATTAGTTACCACAGCAGGAGGAGGAGGTGGAGGAGGAGATCTGTAGGTGTGGGAGTCTGCGAGAGGAGGGGCTTGACTCCGTCCATTCTGGGTAAGAGAGGAGAGCTTTGCAAGTGCAGAAGAGGAGGCTGAGGAAGGAGTGTCCATTTGTCCTTCAGCAAAGGCAGGCGGAGGAGGGGGAATACTTTGGAATACTTCCTTGTCCAGGGGAACCACAGCCGGAGGAGGGAAGTCAGGCAAAGGAATGCACTCATCGTCAGCATGGAAACCCTCATCCACCTCCTCCTCAGCCAGAGGGGCTGTAGATTCGGTCGGGTCATGAAGGTTCTCCTCACTGGAGAGGGATGGCTCTAAACCGCCAAAGTCCAAGAGCTCCAGAAACTCTGTGGCCACACGGGAAGCTTCCTTTTCCAGCCTGTAGATTTCAGCGTCCCTCATCTGGCGTAGCTCCTCCTGAGAGATATCTCCAAGAAGAGACACACCGTCCTCCTGCTGCCTCTGCAGACGCTCGATCTCCCTCTCCAGACGCAGGATCTCCTCCATCTGACGGCTCTCCTCTTCAGAGGTGTGACTGTAGGACAGAGTTTGAGACAGCTCCTTCTGTGGACAAACAACACAAGAGGAAGAGATATATAGAGCAAATATAAATATTTCAGATTTCATTTTCACAACTTATAATGTGTTTTGTTCAGTGATATTATTTTGATGCTGTGTTTGGTTTTTATTTTTTTCAGGTTATGTGAAAGGATTTACCTTCTGACAAACACCATTTACCAGTGAGTTCCTGAAAACAAGATAAAAAAATGGATGAGAAACATGTTTAAAAGCAAATACAATTAACAATATAAATAAATGCACAGTCAGCATATTACAATGTGAATTATTCTACCTTTGCTCATCTGCTTTAGCTGCCATTTTCTGCTCCTCCCCTTTCTCCTTTGTCAGTCTCAACTCCTCCTTCCTCATCGACTCCTCCTCTTGCTCCCTCCTCTTCATCTCCTCATCCATCCGCTGCTGCCTCTCCTCCTCCTCCTCCCTCTTCCTCTTCTCCTCCTCCTCCTGTTGTCTTCTCTCTTCCTCCATCCTTCTCCTCTCCTCCTCTACTCGCTTCCTCTCCTCTTCCTCCTCTCTCCTCCTCCTCCTCTCCTCCTCCTCTCGCTTCTCCTTCTCCCCCTTGAGTTGGCGGAAGAGGGCTCGGCCCTGCTGGCCTCTGTGATGCTTCTGGAGGACGATGGTGGCCACGCGCAGGCGCAGGAAGACGCGTCTCCAAAAGTGAGCGCGATAGTTCTTCTGGATGGTGACGACGCTGGACAAAACCCTCTTGTATTGTTTCCTGATGATAAAAAATCAAACACACACATTGGCAGTCAGCATCCCAGCACAGTTGGATATATAATCCGACATTATCCAAGAGCAACGTGCGTCACCACAAACATATTTGTGACGTTTGCACAGCCCGCTGGCATTCTCTGTTTAAATAAACACAGTGGTAAAAAAGCCCGTGCATTGTGAATTGTATGATGTTTGGAGCCTGATGAGCTTGTGCTGTTCCATTGTGGCTGTGTGGGCTGCTGTGTTTAGCCCTGTGACTAAGCCCCATCACCCACACACTGCGCATGCATTGAATACACACACGTATAAACACACGCACACACAAATACGCAACTTGCAAAAGGGACCACACACACTGCTGTGACTCTCTGACCCTTATCCTGGCCTAGTCTCCACGGTAATCACTCCATGGCCTCTGACTGGTCTCAGGACAGAGATAATGTTACACAGAATAATACAAAGGCTTTACTTGTGTCTTTACTTGTCGAGCCTCCATCTTTAGAAGGAGCAGCTCTGATGGGAGGAGAACTTGCAACCTGGACGCTGTCATCAGTCCTATTATGCTCTCCCACTGGAGCCTTTCAGAGGACTGTATGTGACCTCATGTACTGCAGCTCGCAGCTGGAGCACAGCTAGATTACTGTACATGCCTTGGGTTGTCTGCCTGTGCAGGTTTTTTTAAACCAGCAAAGTGACGGATGTCCTGTCTGACAGGCGGAGGGGAGAGGTGGAAAATTTGCTGCTCAGGCTGAGAGACTGGGATTTATTCAGTGAATAAAAAAACAGCATCTGAGCTGCTGATAATGTATCAATAAATCAGAGTTCATGCTCACTGATAACTGTCTGTCCAAAGAAGGGATGTGACATCATTCCAGGTCTCTCTGATTTTTTTCAAAATATGCTAATGCATGAGAGATTGTAATCTTCGGAGTAGATGCCTCTTAAAATCCAATTTCTCCCCTTTTTTATCCCCTAAGTTGCTCTGAGGTTGTTAAAATCATCTAATGTCTTACTGCCTGAAACATTCAATTAAAAGAAGTTTTTTATTGGCTGCACCTTTATATAATATGGAAAAATATTCTGGTCTTTCCTGCATTGCTTTATACACATTCTTCCAACTATGAAGGAACTAGAGAAACCAGCACACTGTCGATCACTTGGACTCACTTTACTTATGTTGTTTTGTTCCCTTTGACTTTCAAAATAACATTTTTCTTGAAATGTCATTATCCAAGTGACTACATGTGATCCATGGAGAAGGATTACATAAAATCTTTTGCAAACAGAGTTTCTAGATTTGATGCACATGTTTGGGAGTGCAAGAACTTTTTGTCAAGAGCAACATGTTTCTGCAGATTTCTGCAGGATGTGTTTGGAGTCTCAACTAGACTTTGTTTAAAAGTTCAGCAGTTTGTAATAACTGACGCACCAGCGAGTAAGCAAGCTTGAAGAGGTTCATACGGAAGATGTATTTTCACTTGGAGATAACATAACTGTTTAACTTAATTGCACTAGAGAATCTGTAAAGCAACATGCATTGAGCCTGTATATAAACCCACCTAATGCACACACACACACACATACACACACAACACACACACAAAAAAGGTAAACAAGTGTGTGCAAAAGGCATGCACATATGCACATAATCCCCCCCTCTCCCCAAACACACGGGCTGCACACCTCTATTACAAAACAAACACTGACAACTGTCGCTGCCACTCGGCCCTCCACCCTCCGCCCTCCACCCCTCCTCCACTCTCCACCACTCACCTTGCCACATAGCTGAGGATGTGGGCGCGGATCACCATGCCAGCCCTGCGCCGCACCTCTTCCCTCTCCTTCTCCAGCCTTTGCTCCAGGGCCTCCTTCAAGAACACCTGCGGGACGAGCAGCGCCACGGCCGACAGGGAGTGACAGAGACAGAGAGAGAGAGAGAGAGAGAGAGAGAGAGAGAGACACACACACACACCAAGAGAGGGAGGATGGACGGGGGTAGGGGTGGGGGGGGGTGGAAGGAAACAGGATGGGTTAGTTCCTCTCCTTGGTAAGGCTGCGAAAGAGGGCCCGCAGAGATGTGAAGGGCCCCTGTTGTCTGTTGGCAGCACCCTGCTCCCACTGCAGAGGAGGCTGTGGTGCAGCTGAGGCTAGCAGGCTAGCCACTCTCCCTGACTGCAGAGCGGAGCAGAGGGGAAAACTGGCACCGAGACTGCAGTGTCGCTGCTAATGTGGCTGCTGCAGAGCCTCATTGTGTTCAGGCGTCCTTCCTGAGCATTTCCCTACTGCTGCTGCTGCTGCTGCTGCTGCTACCGCTGCGTTGGTAGCTCAACTGACGTGCACAGGCAGAGAGGCACAGAGACGGGGAGGGGAGAGGCAGGGAGAGGAGGGATGGAGGGATGAGGGGGAGGGATGGTGGCTGGTGTCCAGATAGAAAGCCACACCCCTCCTTGCTCTCATGAAGGAAGGAGAAAGAGTTTTGTTAACCCTTCCCTCACACCTGGAGACTTTTTTTAAAGTTTCTACTGTCTCTGTGGTGCGTTTGAGAACCTACAGCTTCTCTGAACCGAAAACACTTAGGAGAATTAAACACACAGTAGTGACATGTTATTATAAACCATAATCAGATTTCCTCTGTCTGACCATGTAAGCGTGCTGGGAGAACCAGCCAGCTGTATATCTGGATTTATGTCATGATGCCATATCTGCTGCTCGCCCAGGGGATCAACTACTGAGGAGCAGAGACCTTTGAGTGACTCTGTGTGTGTGTCGTGTGTGTGTTTGTGTCCCAGATGTTCAACTAATCAAAGGATCCCACAGCTGCAGTCCTGCCTGCCACTGTAAAGTTTGTGAGAGGAGGAAGCTTCTACTTCGTCCACATCCTTCCCTCGTCTGTAAAACAAATGGCTCGCAAACACACACACACACAAACTCACAATCTGCGCAACATCACCAAAGCCCCTAATTCTGGGCACTAACTTCCTCTGCACACAATCAGCACATATATAATTACACACAGATTGTTTCACCAAAGGAAATGTAGCCCCCTTCCCACAACCCACACTACATTTCCCTGAGCCCAAAAATATTACGCTGCCGTCAAAAACACAAGCATGTTGATCAGAGGAGGGAACAAGTCTTGGGTCTAAAGTCAAGTCCCAAGTCAGGTCTGAAAAAGTCCCAGGTCAAGTTCCAAGTCCTAAACCTAAAGTTTTGAGTCCGAAACAACTCATACTTCCCCAGATTTAATGTCACTTTACCACAAGAGCCTTGATTGAATGTTCTTTGTGCAACTTTAAATGCAAAAAAAAGTTTGTTGCTGCTGTATCTACATCTGTAATTTTCAACCAAAATGTTTTCCATAGTGCAAAAGGGGCTTTTATTGTGGAGAAAATTATCTTTCTATTCATTTTTTTTCCAACTGGAGCATCATTGCATTTTCCTGCAACTTGATTGGATGTTGTTAGTGTTTCTTTTATGATTTAGTGAAGTTGAACCTAAAGTCATTATATTTGTGACTCAAGTCTGACTCAATTTGAGGTCAAGTGACTCCAGCCCACATTTCTGAAGCGAACAGACTGACAGAGACTCAGCCAGACTCTTAATTTGACTGACTCCAGACATTCATACTCTGTGCATGTGTGAGAACTTTAATAAACACAGGCATGTGCAACGGTCGTGGTCATGCACCGGTTATATATTTATAAAGAACCAACATGTGGTTCACATCAAACATTTATGGTCTCGACGTATATTTCAGCATGCCATGTGTGCAGCTGTTGCTATTCATAGTGTGCCAGCCAAATGTGGTATTACAACAAAACTGTCTTAAAGGCGACCAAGGAAATCTGAAATGTCTCAGAGAATTAAACGGCCTCGAAGGAACCACAGGAAGTAAGAGTGGGACAAATGTGGACTCAGCTGATTTTCAGAAAGTGCATAAAACTGTTTTATTTATATCTTTTTTTTTTCCTCTGCGTGGAGGCCGTTCATGCTGAGTTCAAGACTGAGCAAAGAGGTTCTAGCTGTCCGGATCAAACGAGCCATTTGAGGTTAATCATTCAATGAGAGTGCAGAGAGAAAAGAGAGGGCTCTGTGTCGGGCGGTTGATGATTGTTTGAAACGTAGAGGCAGAGAGAGAGAGAAAAGAAAAAAGAGGGGATGTTGCAACAGATGGAGATCATGACACTATAATTGCTTTTCTCAAGATGAATGCGATGTGACTTTCCTCTAACCTCTGCGACGCTTCACCACCGCCTCCAAATCACTCGCCGGGAGTTTTGGTTTATTCAATCGGTGAGTGTCAAGAGGCTAACACTCTTCCAGCTACAATAAGGCTTCCTAAGGATTACTGTAAGCCCCCGAACTGGGTTGCAGTTACAGTAACAGTTGTTGGTGTCAGGGTTTTTTTTTAGGAGTGGCCATGTAACTCTGTGGTTGTCAACAGGAGAGCAGTAGATTGACCACAACCGGCCAGAAAACTTTTGGGATGTGAGTCACAGCTGGAGCCGTCCAAACTGTGGCACACATTAACAGCTCGGGAATGACAGCAGCCTGACTTCTTGAGAAAGAATCAGTCCCAGAAGACACCAGATTAACCCGATGTATCCCGATTTCCCGCACACTCATCTCTATGGAATCATCAGTGTGTGGTTGATTGCAAAAAAACTGGATTAAAAACAGCAATTTCTAGTTTTAAAGGTGACTGTTGTGCTGCAGAGTTTATCGTGTAGGAAAACGTAAAATTATGTTTCACCTGATCGCTCAGTCTGCCCGGCTGAGTTCATGCTGCCTTCACTGTGTGTGAGTGTGTATGTGAGTGTTTGTTCTTGTATTAGTCACATTCTGGGGTATTCTGGCATGCTCACAGAGGTGCATTATGGGGACGAACCTCCGATTTTGAAGACAGAAAACGGTTCTGAACAAACTTAAGAGCTTTTGGATAATGTTAGGGATAAGCTTAAAAGTTAGGGGCTGGGTCGAGGCGGTGATTATGGTTACTGTGGGTATCCAGGGCCTGAATGTAAGTCATGCTTAAGCGACTCTTAAAAGTGACAAAAACAAGTTTGGGCGTGTGTGTGTGGGAGTCTGTGTGTGTGTGTGTGTGTGTGTGTGGGAGTCTGCGTGTGTGTGAGTGTGCTCCACCTTTGTCTTCCCCAGCTGCCACTCTTTCTTGGCTTTGTCGTGAAGTGTGAGGAGCTCTGAGCAGCTCTGCTTCTCGTCAGCTGGGTGGAGTTTGTTCTTCAGGATCATCTTGTACCTGTGGAAACACACACACACACACAGTTAAACACAAAATATTCATATACATAAACAGAGCAGCAAAAGAATAAATTCTACACGTGGGATTTCAGCACCTGGAACTTTGGTTACCTCATTTACTTATTTATTTATTCTTTTTGTCCACCATGATTCAGCTTTGACGTTTACAGTATTTTGGGGGTATTTTGCTGACCTGCTGTAGAAGTCCTGAAAGGTTCTGCGGACAGGGAATCCAGCCCTGCGGATCTTCACAGTTTCCAGCATTCCAGAGTATCTCAGCTGGTTCAGGACCACATCTGGATCAAACTGGTTGGCCTTCTACAGACGACAAACAACGAAACAACGTGAAAACTAGGATAGTAAAAAAAAAGGCACAGCAACACTAACAGCTGCATTTTTTCTGAAGTATGTGATTTTCCAGCAACAGCTGTGCATTGAAAGTTGACCACCAGCATACTACAGGCTTTATTCAGCACAATTGATGTTTTGGTGATTATCTGTTGGTGAGAGATGTGGGGCGGCTAAACTCCGCAGGCAAACACAACCCTTCACTGTTGAGCCCACACACCTATTCAAAAGATCCTACTGCTGAGTCAAGTTAAACTTGAACTAAAAAGTAAATTACCGTGGTGAGTGCTATCATTTTACATTAACAATCAGGTTACTGCACAGAAAACGCACGCAACCAGAGAGAAACCTGAAACAGCGTTGAGCAAGATCTTGCCTTGCCTTGCAGGACCTTTGTTTCCGAAATAACCTACTTTCAATGACCCTCAGGCCCTGTTTATCAAAAAGGATCTGTTTGGTCTGCTGCCTCACACCTCTGCACAGGCTGTCAGATCACTCAGAGGGACCACACGAAGGCCACCATCCCCCAGGGGGCACACCGCGCTGGATACGCTTCATATCGAATCACAGCATTCCCTACATGTGTCCCTCTGATTACAGGCTAATGCTACTACGTATTTAAAGAGACACACTTGGGACACAAAGGCGCTGCAGACTTGCATGTGTTCATGGTCATAATTAAACACATAACACACATTAATGCTTCCTCAGAGATGTGAACTCTGCTCTTTAGCAGAGGATTTAGGCAGCTAAAACAGATACGGCATGTGGACTTGTTTGAGTAAAAACAAGACGACCCTTCCCTCCGTGTCGCTTCTTTCCAAGGAGAGTGTGTGCATGTAAATCACACAAATACATCCTGTGTATGCGTAGGTGTCTGTCTGTCTGTCTATGTTTGCACGCCTGTCAGAAGATCATGCACGCAAGCCTGTCACTCTGCAGATTTACAGAGGCACAGCTTGTCCCATCTAGACCAACCAAGGCCAGGTGAGTAAATCTGAGGCAGAACCAACCAAAGAGTGGGGGGACGAGTGAGAGAGAGAGAGAGAGAGAGAGAGAGAGAGAGAAGGAGAGTAAAGGAGGTAGTGAAGAAGACAGTGCAGGTTCCATTCTAATAAGTAAGCGAGAAGGTGTGAAACGACGCACTGAGAGTTGAAGGTAAAGGAGCCGAGAGAGGGAAACAATCGTTACACTGTTCAAATTAATAAGTAACAGTAACAGAAAGAATGTCGCTGGATTACACAGCAGCCAACTCACTCTTCCACAAAGAGAATAAGGAAACATATTCCATAGTATATCCAGTTGAAAACTGTATAAAAACACAGATTCTTTTCAGAGGGATTGCTCGGCATTATGTGGTAAAGAGTAGTGGAAAAATGGAGGTCTAGTAAATAAACATCCCTCTGGCTGCATCTCAGCTGCAGCTCTGTGGTCTTATCTTGGCATTCCACCGATGAGCCAGATCAGCGGAGCATCAGCCAAGCTGCTGCAGCTGAAAAGGCCAGCAGTGACCTCTGACCTCTGGTAAAGGGGGTAAAGTGGTAGGAATGTGCTGGTACTCAGCCCTTTCATTTGAGAAAGTACAATAAGTCTTCGCAGTCAAGCGGGAGAGCGGCAAAAATTTATTACCGATAAAAATTTGCAGCAAAACCAGAGAGAAAAGTTACTTTTTAAGTGGAACGTTTCTATGACTTTGCGGTAATGAGACTAAATATTAGCTCTGAGCAATGGGAGCTATGAATAGCACCAAGGAGGTTTAACTTTGCAGGCGCTGACCTTGACGAGACCTGGCAGCGTTTCTGACTTTTTTTTTTTTTCTTTGGTGCAATGAAATTTGCATGACCTACCTTGTCCATGTTTGGTTTGATGCAGCGTACAAAAAAGGGGTTGGAGGCACTTAGTGTGGCCATAAGGGAGTGGAGGGAGTCCTGAAACACATCAGCAACAAGAGGATTAGGATCTGCACAGCAGGGAAGCTAGCACTTCAGCCCAAATATTCACTGTATTTCACTTTTCACACATAAAGGACTGTTAGGACCCAATAACAGACACACATTACTTAAATTACAGTGTTTGCACCTTGCAGAATGCTTATCTAAAAAGTAACTAAATATCAGATGCATGTAGTGGAGTAAAAAGTGTAATATCTCTTTATGAAATCTTGTGAAGTATTCATTCAAGTACATGTAACTAAAAATCGTACTTTTTTGCAGGACTCAAGTATATGTATTCAGTTACTTCACATATCTAAATGTAATTTGTTACTCTCCATCTGTCCCAGGGAGTAACTCAGTCCATGTTTACCTTGAAACACACACCACAAACACAAACACAGACTCTGAGGACCCTTGAAGCTCGCGGGCTATGCCGGCCTCGCTCTCCTCTCTGCCTCAGACTGTCTGTCTCCAGCGACGCCTGGCCTGGCAGAGCTGAGCGTGATTGGCCCCTGGTTGGCCCCTCTCTGCCCAGCCATCAACTCTAATCCCCTGGCTTTAGGAGCTGTAGCCCAGGGCAGCCGGCCAAATCCTCCCCTGCTCCTTCCCTCCACTCTGCAGTTAGGACATGCTAGGCTAAGCCCTCCCCTCCATAACCTCCCCCCTCCACCACCAAGACCACATATTTCATACATCCCATCACCCATCGTTCTCTGCAGATCAAAAACACTGACTGCTTTCTCCCTCTCTCCCTCTGTCCCTCCATGATTTCTGCCCTCCTTTTAGTCTTTTAGCCCCCGCGCTCACACTCATGATACCAAGGAAAAGAGCCAAATGTCAAAGGATAAGTGATCATTATATGCAGCAGCACTTGGGAGACAATTAACTCGTTGTCTTTTTGATGGCACAATCATGCAGTCATGGGCGCCGGACTGGGATCTGATGGTCAGATCACAGGAGCTTCGGTCTCACCCTGAACTGAGAGCTGACGGTGGGCTTGCGTCGGGCCGTGCCCATCTTCAGGGTCTCGTCTCCGTTTCTGCTGCCGACGCGCTCGAAGAGGTCGTAGATGAAGTCGAGCCTGCAGGTGCACGGTGCAGAACAGGTGATCGTGAAAACCTGCATGTGGCCTGAATCATACAGGTGTGTTTTTAGCATGCAGAGGGCAGAGAGTGGGAGATGCTTACCTGCTGTCTTTGAGAATGAACAAGATGTCGTCTCTGAAGGTGTCTCTGTTCTTCTCCAGGATCCCACGAACGTCATAAAGCACCTAAAACAGAGAAAAAAAAAATTGGCAAGCAAAGATTAAAGATAAAATAAGAAAAGGACTTTAAACATAAAGTACTCTTGGGATAATTAATCAAAACAAAGAAATTACAGAAGGCATACTAATTATGTACTTAGTGTATACGTGATTATGTAAAGTGCAAATATGAAGAAGAAGAAGAAATAAATTGCAAAAATGATTTGCAGCCTAATCCAAATATAACCCAGGCTTATCAAAGTCATAAAATATATCAAAGAGTAAAACCTTCTTCTTGTTGGGTTTTTGTTGTCTTGGATTCATGTTTCATTACTACAGAGAGATCCGCTCTTGTAGCTAAACATAGCCACTGTTATGCAAAGGAAAATCTAAAAATATTATTCCAAGTAAGATTCAATGAAGGATAATGAACTTTGAGATGGAAGATGTGTGAATGTAAGCGCTGCAGAAACTAGGGTAGCATCGTTTGCACAGTACTGTCTCTTTTGAACTGCACTCAAAGGAGCAGATGCCATAAAATAAATCTATCTATATGCAGAGGTGTCCTTACAGAACCATAATTTACACGCTCAGAGACTGCATGTCAATCCACCATGGACATAAATCTAATTTTTTCCACATTTACAAACACTATATTTATCTTCTGAAGGCTAATTATCAAATGTGGGTGATTAATGTCCTCATAACATTCACACATATGTGCATAAAGCATGACATGAGGGGACTGTCAGTGTGTGTTTGAGTGCTCGGTGTGAACAAAGGCGAGAGGGGGGGACGGGCCTCTTCATGTACAGCAGAGCGCCTGTGTGTTAACGCAGTCACCTGTCGAGTTGTGTTCAGCCCTCGTCTTAGCAACAGGGCATTCCTCTACTCACCCTGACCCACAGTTACACACTCAGAGTTTGTGTTTCAGTGTGTGTGAGTGCTGTGTGCCCGCATCTATTTCCTGAATGACAATAAAAAATGCATTTCAAGTATTTTAAGCTGGAAAATGTGTTGTAATAATATTAAAAGATGTACATTCATTTAATCAAAAACACATATGTGAGACTGTGTTCACATCTGGGTGTGTATGCGACAATCCAACACCAACCCACACCCTCTTCCACCCCCCCATTCCCTAGCCTTGGGGCACCTGGGGAGCCGTGAGATCCAAACTTGACGACACATGTATTTATAAATCACAGGCGCACTAATTACACTCCTTTCCTCTCTCATTAGGAAAGACTCATACAAAAGGCACTCTGTGTCTGTCAGGTTCAGGTTCAGCCGGCTAAGACCAGGATGGTCCCGTGATGCTGCAGAGGGACGTTTCAAGAGGAGTTCAGCAGTTTGAAAGCAAAACCTGACAGGTGGTGAATTCACTAGTCATGTAAACAGTAAATGCTGAATCCACAGAAATGAAATGCAGTCCACCTGCAGTGCCGTGCAAGCAAAGCTCTAAATAAATGTTTATATTTGATCCCTGAGATCAAGCAGAGTGGTGATTTTTTTTTGTTGTTGTTGTTGTGTAATTCCGAAAAACAAGAGAGACTTAATTTAAATCGACCGTATCTCCCTGGCACCACACAGATAATCAAATCTACGGGAGGATGCTACTATTTCCCTCACTGAACTCACGGCACCATTTCGGATAACAGAAGGAGCTTTCAGAGGCGACTAAACTCTCCAGAGAGGAACATTGGAAAGAGACGGAGAGACAGAGAGACAGAACAACTGGCTGGCCTGCCTGTCCTCTCTGGACCGAGTCATTACCATAGACATCCACGCCAGGCTTCTGAATGCGCTGCCACATTTACACTGAGGAGACCTTGTCTGAGGCAGGCTTCATAAAGCCATTCTTTATCAAGGCGAATCATTCTATTCAACCCCCCACCCCCCACCCCACACACACACACAGACACACACATCCCATCCCCTCCTGCCCTGTTTCACCCTCTGCATTTGTGTCCTTTCCGTGATGAATTTCGCTTTTCTCCTCACATCCGTCAGGAGTCATCACTGCCATCATGTCAGCAGAGAAAAAGGAGAGGATGGCGGCGGAGCAGTTTCTCCTGACTCAGGGGAAAAGGAGGGGAGGGGTGTAGCATCAACATCCTGTAGGAGATTCTGGCAAAGATGACCCTCCTGCTCGTCCAAGAATTACCTCACTTCCCCATCTTACTCATTCCGGGAGGAAGGTGAACCTGGCTTTGCTCTGTATCTCTGTGTGTGTGTTTGT
>JAPZDY010000005.1:13039134-13049862 GCA_029783645.1 Ctenochaetus hawaiiensis
TCCAGTCTATGGCCTCCCACTGGATCCCCTCCCTGTAAGGACACACACACACACACACACACACACACACACACACATACACACAATGTGTATATATAAATATAAACAGCTAGGGAGACACAATGGCAGCATTGTCCTGCATGGACATGTGATGAAATGAGCCATGTCCAAGCTGCTGGCCCATTATACAAGAAAACAACTGTCTGGGATAGAAACTGACCCGATTCCAAACGTCTGGCAGTTTGCCTGTATCGCCATGAGGAGGCCCAGCCCCCACCCCCAGCACACCAAAGTCTTGTTTTACTTTCGATGTATCCACCAGCATACGGGCCCAGTCTGTCTGTCTCTAGTTGTTTAGAGTGTAGTAAACATCTTTACCTGTTGTACTCCAGCTGTTCCAGAGAGAAGATGTGCTTGTTGAAATACTCCTGGAGTTTCTCATTGGCGTAGTTGATATTAAACTGTTCAAACCGGTTCACCTAATCGATAAAGGAACATAATTCGAAAAACCATCAGTTTTGTAGTTTAAAAACATGTTTAAGACATAAAAAATATACTTTGTTTTTATCACAAATATATTTTTTGTTTACAAAAAGTTTAATTATGAATATTGCAAATGTGATTTACCACTAAACATGATGTTTCATTCACCAAAAAGGTTAAATAAGTTGTAAATTTGACCAACATCAAGATTTCACAAAATTTTGCTTCTCTATCCATGTGTTAAAATCTTATCTGAGGTGAGTACAGAGAAAGTTTCCTTTTTCAGCAGATAAAGATGAAAACATCTGTACAAACATCATTTTGCAAAGTAAAAGTCAAGTGCACAAATGAAGTATCAACAAGGTTAGTGTTAACTGTAACCCTAACCCCAAGGAAAACACATTTTTGAGACAAAAGGAACTTTAAGCACGTTTTCTTTGCTTAGTTTTTTATCACTAATAACATTCTTGTTGACAAGCCTTTTTATCTGTGTATTAAGGCTTCAAATGCTTAATTTGTTTATATTGAAACAAGTGCTGACATGTTGATAACAGTCACCTTACGTAGGCTGGAGTAAAGTTGTATCACCTCATTAGAAGATTTAAAGAATTAATCACAATTTTTATACCACTTTTATTAATGTTTACATCTAAATAAGCAACAATCTTCAAATATTTACTTTTTAGCTCTTACAGTTCACCTGCTTTACTGTGGTTTAACATTGACAAAACAAACCAAATGTTGTCTATTCTTATTATTTCGGTAGAAAAGGTGGCACACCTGCAAAGCAGACGGTTTTCATGTTGCTTCATATTTTATCAGAACTTCTGGCTAAAATGTTTTTAAAGCTTGTGCACAAAAGTGTGAAAATATACAATACTCATAATACTCATAAATACTCATATCTACCCCACGAAATAACTAAAACTGTCCTGTAACTCATAACGAGAAGCTAAGAGGCTTAAGTCTCATCAGGACGAGTGAACTTTTACCTCGAAGTTCTCAAAGCCGAAGATGTCCAGGATGCCGATGGACTTGAAGTTGTCTTTCCCTTTGATCTTCTGGTTGATCCTCATTATGATCCAGGAGAAACACTGCGAGTAAAGTGCCATGGCAACCGAGTCACGTGAGTCCACAGCCTGCAGAGATTAGGACACGAAGAGACAGGGATCAGCATTTATTCATTCATTCATACATTCATTCATTTATTCAAGGATTTATTTTGGGTGCTCTGATTCCCAATCAAATAAGGAGGACAGTAAAAATTAATGAACACACAAGACATTTCATGAGAAAACAACAACAGATCACAGTTGAATACAGTAAAGAGCAGATTTACTTGCATTTTGAAATCATGGTTTTAAATCAACATACAGGTATAACTAGGTTAAAGTTACATGTTGTTAAATTTTCCAACTGTGGCACCAAAACCAGTTTTCCCAACATCCCAGTCTTGCAGGACTTTGACCATTAGCCAATCACTGAAAACGACTATGGGATCAGCTTAATAAGGGAGGATTGTATAAGGGCATGTTGCCATTACGGGCCTCATAAATAAAGGAATAAATAAATAGAAATAAATGCCTGTCATGCCTTACTGTTAAAAGATGCTCACCCAACCTTGTTATACAAGCTACCATGATGAGTTCAACTGTCACCAGTGATAAATCATAGGACAGAGAGAGAAACTGAATTTGGCGGTTTAAGAGTGGAGGCAGAGGCGGATGACATCACCATAATTCATGGCAGACAAGAAGAGGGCCTCAATTATCCACTTCCTACTGAGCAAGAGGAAAATTAGCTCTGTTTCTGCACAAATATCCATGGATAATAAGACAGAGGAAGCTCTGCAGACGCCAAAAAACACCCAGACGCAGAAGATCATCGTATACATTTCATCGATTCCATCAGACAGCGGTTAAAGCTGGTAGAAACAATGTTTTTTACATGTTTGATTGTTTAACTGATGCCGTGTGTGAGGCCTCAGCAGAGTGTCTATAAAACAAATAGAGGCTTGGAGACAAAGGTGCGTTATGTCAGCGTCTGTCAGCAGGCAGCAGGTAAGACGGGCTCTGTTTTCACAACAGCCTGCACTGTTTATCGCCTGCACATCACAAGAGTGACGCCCTGCAGGCAGCATTTAATGTCTTTTAAAAAATTCACTGAAAACAAAGACAAATCAAAGTAATGTATAACTGCGCGCATGTAGATGTTTGCCTCCGGTTATTTTTATGTTTGTTTTTCAAACCATACACAAGGAAATGACATCTATGCTGTTTACACCTTCTTCCTCACCTCCCACCGTCCTCCTCACCTTCACAGACAAGGTAATGTTTTTTTTTAAGTCTTATTCAGGCTGTTACACCTTAATTCTCACTTTTAGACTCCACTGGGCCCAAATGTCACAAGGCAGACGGAGAAAGCCACGGGAAGTTGTCTGTGTGCATTTTGAGGTATTTTATTTCACTATTTCAATGTTTTTACATTTCAAATGCCTTCTCCACTACATTAATCTAAAAGTAATTGTTACTAGATACTTTTCAGAGTAAGATTTCAAATAAAAAAACTGTATCAACAATCAAACTAAGACATAAAGATCAGTAAAAGACTCTGAGAACCATTTATTCTGTTAAGCAGCAGCAGGAAACTCTGAATGCAGGATTTCTGTTTCTGATTATTTCTGTTGGTGCTTTTACTGAAACATACAAAATGCAATTTATGACAAAAATCAAGGGACTTGTTTGTGTCATTGTTAAATAGCCAACATTACAGATGAAAATCTTTCTGACTGACTGGCAGAACTGTTCACAGACAAGGTAATTTATCACAGTTTTATTCACGTTGTGTTTAGTCATGTTTGCTGACTTCCTTCCTCACTCTCTGACTGGTGTTACCCCGGACGTTAACATAAGTCACTCTGCTGGGAATACTAGACAGGAGAAAAAAAACAAAAAAACACTGAAAGCTTCCATGTTTTCAATGTCACAAGTTAACATTCAAACTCAACTTTGAAGCCCACATGGATTTAGAAGTTCTAGAGATGCTCCTTAATCATGGAAAGGATAAAAATCCAGATCCAGATCCATGACAACTGAGAAGACTGCTGAGGAAAACCATCTAAAAGGACCCTTGAGTAGGGAATATAACCACAGACTAAACTTCTCTGTGATTGGTAGTTGTTTTAATTTGTGTAAATCTCCACACAAGTCAAACAAATGACAAAATCTATTTCTAACCATCATCTGACCGAGCTCTGATTTTCTCCAGCTGCCGTGACGTCGGCCTTTCAGCCAGACACCATCCGTGTGTATTAAGAGCTTTGAGCTTGCCAGCTACACTTCCTCCGCAGGCATTGTGCTCAAATTAAAAACAAAAGCAAGAGTGCGGCGGTGTGTACTGTATTTTTGGGGGCAACAATGTTCCCTGGGCCTTTGAGTAATCCATCATGCCCCGTCACCTCTTGCAGCTAGCGGGTGTGAACGGAGTGCCGGTGGCTCCAGGATCTCCGTCACACGGGGTGAGAAGAATGGCTGTTTGTCCAGGGTTGGGGGGGAGGGGGGCGAGTGCAGGCAGCCGTGGGGTGGGTGACCCCTGGCCACTGTGAGAAGAAGCCATTCTTTAGTGACTCCAGGCCTGGAATAATGAACTCTATTAAGAGACAAGCTGCTTCAAAGGCCAGGCAGAACAAGCAGCAGCAGGGTGACAGCACAAGGTCTTTGTCCGCTGATGAAAAGCTTTCTTGTGACTTTCGTGTCCCTGTGTGATAATAGTAAAGGTCCATTCTGCATATTCGCTGATAATTATGCGTATGAGTGGGCCGTAAGGCTTGAGCTCGGCCAAAAAGGATTGTGTCATGCGTCAGAATGTGCTTGTGGCGTATGGTGAAAAGGATAACACATGCGGATAGAGACTTGTGAAACATTCTCATTAATTACAGACCACAGCCTGGACATTTGAAGCCGAGGGAGACACGGGTGAATTATTGCACCAACGTCTTGGATGGGAGAAGACTCTCACTTCAGCCTCAGTCGTTGGCTCTTTTGTGCGTTAGACTCAGATCACTATCATGATGGCTTTATTGTGCCAGGAATCTGGCAGACAAAAAGCAGGAAATGGCTGGGAGTCACGCAAGGGATCTGGAGAGGCATGTGGGGGAGAGCGCTGGGAGAAAGGCTGTGTGTGTGTGTGTGTGTGTGTCACCAGGACAGGGGAGGGAAAGGAGTGAGGGTGGGGGGAGGGGGGGGCGACAAGCAGACATACAAAGACACTGTATGTTTCAGTATCTTAATTCAACAGAAAAAAGGCAGTGTAGACCTCTGAATAATCCCTAAATCTGGGATTAAACAGTGAAGGAGATGTGTTCAGGATTGTTCTGTGTGATTCCTGACAGGAGCAGCAGAGGAGGAGGAGGTTTGGTTGGATGTGTTGTTACCTGCTCCACAGTGAGCGGCGAGCAGATCTCCTCTCCTCTAAGGATCATGGAGCGTTGGGTCAACACCTCCGACAGCTGGAAGGAGTCGAGGCCGAGCAGATCGCTGACATTACTGACCACTGAAACACACACACACACATGTATTAGCTGTGTTAGCTTGGCTGTGTTAGCTTAGCGCCTAAGCAGAATGAGACAGCTCAGGTGACTCTTATTGATGTCAGACAACAGATGTGACATATAGACTGTGATCCTATACAGTCTATAGGAAACTCTACTCTGCTTGGCAGAGCTGCAGCTCTCTGCAGTCACTGGAGTTCACTGGTTCTTTGGAAAAAGAGGTCAGACACAGCAAACAAAGGAGCCTTGAGTTCATGTTACAGCCTGTTCGCTGCTCTGTCTGCTAGTACTCTGCCAATCAAACTCAGGGGCATGAGGAACACTGCTCAGTGGTCCAACATCAGCACAGAGATGTTTATCTGCTTTAGAAAATGGAGGGTCTCTTCAATAATTTCCAGCAGAAACAAATTGTCTTTATAACTGCACTTAGATTTACTGCTTAAACTAAAATGTTCCTGGTTTTCTCCAAAATTTAATAAAAAAATGTTTCATTGTTTGATAAACATCGCTGATATATCACCTCTGCTTGGTCCAGCACTTCAAGCTGTCTCCTGCAACATT
This sequence comes from Ctenochaetus hawaiiensis, assembly GCA_029783645.1. Taxonomy (NCBI): domain Eukaryota; kingdom Metazoa; phylum Chordata; class Actinopteri; order Acanthuriformes; family Acanthuridae; genus Ctenochaetus; species Ctenochaetus hawaiiensis. Next base: position 13,044,728 of record JAPZDY010000005.1, read on the forward strand.
TTCTCACAAATTTCTGCTGTTTCAAATGTAATAAAACTGACTAGAATCTAAGTATTTACGAGTGACTTACTCACCAAAGAGTTGATAACACTTTCGTTTTTACAAAATAATGAGTAATTTCTATGACAAGGATCTGTAACTCCCAAATAATTTCCCAATGATTTCCTAGGAGGTGCCCTACAAATAACTATGTAATCTGATATAAATCATAGGAAATACAAGAATTTCCAGGAAAGAAATGCTCCATTTAAACCCGAGTTAATATTTATTGTTATTAATTTATTATTAAAAACAATATATATGTGTAAACTGCGACATTCTCTTTTCATCTGACCTGGTATGAACTCAATTTTCCACATAACTAATCCCAAATAACATAGTTATATAAAGAAACTTTCTAGGAAACCATAAAGAAATGATTTAGAGAAAAAAAACATTAACAGAATTTCATAGATTCACTTTTCTTTGTCCTTATCAGTTTCTGCTGCATGATACAGATATGGTTTTTGTCAGGATTTGTCAGGATTAATCACTTATTTATATAATATCCTCCTCATTCCTTCTCCTACCCCCTTTGGATGTGATCTGAGCGCCGCCAGCAGTCATGAACTCAATGTTGCCCATCTGGAGGACGGCAGACAGCAGCTTGAAAACGTCTCTGATCTCCTCTTCAGTGAATTCCATCACTTTCAGGGCCTCCTGCAGGGCAACACAGACAAAGGCAGACAGCATGTCACAATGCAGACGAGAGAAACAGCCTAGTTTTGTTTCCCCTTGGTGTCATAAAGCATTTTTATGAACAGAATAGAAACTGTGCCTCCAAAGCCAACATGACACAGTGAAACGACATCTGTACCCAAAGCTCATGTTTCCTAGAAATCAGCTTTCCGTCTTTCTGTCTCTCCCACGTTGTACTGAGTCAGTGTAAAGGGTTATGGCGCCCTCTGGAGGTAAAGCATCATTCACACACAAACACAAACATAACATGAATGCGTCCTGCAGGTTTTTTCTTTCATTTCTTCTTACCATCACACTGTCAAAGAGCTGTTTGTCATCCAGACTACTGTCCTGCACGCAGCCTGACTGGCTCAGGTAGTGATACGCCTCAGGACCCTCAGACAGAAGGTACATGTCTGCACAGACACGAAGAAAACTCACAATAAGTAAACTGAATAGATTTAATTGTTTACTACACAAAAGCTCAGAATACCTGTTTCCTGTTAAATTATATATAACTATGCAAAATAGTATTTCCTTTAGAGATGCCAGTAGTATAGCTTTGTATAATTCAGATTTTATGGGGTGTGAGTGTGTTTGAACTTCCTTTTTTAAACTCTGTAAAAACAAACCTCTGTGGTCTTTGTCTGCTCCTGCTAACAAAGCGTAGAAGATGTGGTAGTTTCTCTCTCCAGGATTCTGTCGAACCACTCGGTTCTTGGAAGGAAAGGATGGTTAAAAGACAATGTTTCAAAGTAAATTGGTAATGAACAGATTTTGCTGATGACAATGCAATTACATATTGATTTAATCAAACAATTAACTTGCTGATCTCAGTCCTTACATCTCGTTTCACCACAGACTTACCTTTTCCAGCAGATCTGATGATAGAAAGTCAAGGAGAACAATGGACCCTTACAGAGAAAACGTCCCCTGGGCGAGAAACTACACCTGATTTATGTGCCGGAAAGTGAACTGTTGAAGGATACAGTCGATGATGCAGCCTCCCTGAATGTTTCCATTCTGGGAAAAGTGGAGTTGGATAAACTTCCCAAAGCGACTGGAGTTATTGTTGTACACAGTCTTGGCATTTCCAAAGGCTTCCATGATGGGACTGCAGACAGAGGAAAAACAGTCACACAAATCAATTTCAGCACAGTATACGACATTAATTGTCATAAAGAAAAAATAAAAGCTGAGCTGCTGGTTACTGAAGTCACTGCAGAATTGTAGGATGTTTTCTAACCTACAGTGCTCTGTGTCTAATATGCAATTGACCTACTTAGAAAAGTCTTGCTGGGTTTAAATACTTGTGTTCCACAGGATAATAAACAGGTAGATTTTTGATGGACTACCTCTGTTTTGACTTGTTACCCTCTTAAGCCACAACCTTCTCAATGCAAACAGTGCACTGGTGTGTGCTTGTTCACCTCAATCATCAGAAACTCCCAAACTAGTCCTGAAACATTATCTTCACCGCTCTAATTAACAAACTTTTTCAGCTTAGCTGCTTGTTAAACCTGCTGAAGCTAATGTCTGGTGGTGCGTGCCGTGCACTATGATATATTACCTCAGTATAACATCTGTGCAATAGAAAAAGAAAATAATAGAAAAAGATAATATATAGAAATAAAAGCCTCTGTGCTTTTAATGGTACTGTAAATCATGGTATGATGGTCTAAATGGTAGCAAGATGCATTACAAGAAATGCTAGAAACTTGTCTTGGTAAACTTAAAGTGCAGGAGAAACAGATAGAGACTTATACAGATACAGACTTGGGGTCAAAGGTTGTGGTTTGAAGGGTACCTGCTCTGGACGAGGGCCTGCTCAACCCTGGTGGTCCTCTCTGACAGAGGAGTGCCTGCAGAGTTTTGACTCATCACTGACAGAAACTTCAGCAGCAGCTTGGTGCTCTCTGTCTTCCCAGCACCACTTTCCCCACTGAGGGCAGGACAACAAAGACAAGAGGCGAATACACAAATGGTTTTGTTAAATCTGGTAAACTTAAACATTTAAGTTTTTCTGGCCAAAACTGTCTGTTGAGCAAAAGTCAAAAGAGGACTCCTGACTCAGTGTATCCACAAAACTGACTAGTGTCATGCAGATTTGTAACAACAGGAGATTGTTTACTGCTCTTCTTTCCTCCTCACCTGATGAGGACACACTGGCTGTCGTGTCTCTTCCACAGGCAGCGGTAACACTCATTGGCCACAGCAAAGATATGAGGAGGCAGCTCCCCCATCTGGTGTTTGCTGTACAGATCAACTGCTGTGCCGTCATACAGGCCCGCTATCTGCTTATAGGGATTTACTGCTGCCAGGATAGAGCCGATGTTGGTCTGAGGAAAATTTAAAAAATGAGCCAGGGGAAAGAATGAAAGAGAGAGAGAGGGATAGATAACAAAAGGGAAAGAGATAAAGATTATCAGTAACAGATGCCATAAAACTCATGGTATAAAGGAAAAAGGCTTTTTGTTTTAAACAAGAATTTGCAGCTTTAACATTTTGTCAAGCACACTGAACTTCCACGAGAGATCTACAAACACATTTACTTAAAACCAGTTCAGTAGAATCACCCAGTTTCCTGTCTCCTTCCTCTGACACACTACCTGGACTCAGATGTACTCCTAAACTACTGCATGTGCCCTAGTTTGCACCAAGGCTGGTAATATTTTAGGACCCGGTGCTCCTGCTCGGGTAATGCGCTTTGGGGAAAAGGGCCTCGCAGAAGTGTGTTTGTGGGTCATCCTTCCACAATGAAATAGTTCTGCGATGCCACACAGAAGGGCCAGGCGAGCCCTCGGAGATGAGATTAGGAGGTAGGATTTCACCGAGCAAAGTTACCACGAGTCTGTGGACGATGATTATTTTAATAAAGCCTGGATACTGTTTCAGTGCTCTACCCTGAAAGTAATCCTGTGAGCGCGACAGGGTCAAACAAACATATCTATAATCTTCTGTTCACAAAGAAAAATGCAGCTCTGAATAGTCCTTATTGTTTCCCAGCAGGTATCTGTTCTCTTTAATTTTTTTAAGGCAGAACTTTGCCTTCAGTTTGCCCTGCTTGCCACAGTTAAGGTGGTATTTAAGTATTTCTCACAAAGGCCTCTGACAAATCCTTCAAACAGCAGGCAAACATCCCATTTCCCCGACAAAATGAAAAATGCACCCGAACAACACAATGAACCCACAGAGTCCAGTTACACAATGGTGGCACATGGTAAACATGCCGACAGATTAAGACGGCGCCTCACATAGATGTTGTCTTTCTCGTAGCGCAGAAAGAGGTTGTGCATGATGGCAGCTTCGTGCAGCTCTGCCAGTGTGGACATGTCCTCCACTCCATGGATGCTGCTGGGGTGCATCGGGTACACCGTCTCCCTGTTCAGCTCTGCCTTCTGGAGGTGGATCACCTGGAAAAATACACACACACACACATATTCAGAAAGTGTGCTTTCTCAATCCTGTGTGTTTGAGCCTGCATTGGAGGAAAGTTCTCTAAAGCAGCGGTCTGTGTGTAGCATTAATATGCAGCGTTAGGGGCCATGAATCATATGCAAGATAATATTATATTACATACTACTAATACAGTTATGAGCAGCAAAAATAGCTCCAGAGGCGAAAACCCTTTTTTGTAACAGGTTGTAAACATGTTTTTTTTTTTGTTGATTAGATTGTTTTGTTGTTGCTGTTGTTGTAAAGTTGAGAAGTTTAATTTGAAGGTCTGTGAGGACTGACTGCTCACATTTTTAGCCAGCCTCAAGTGGTCTATTGAGGAACTGCAGTTTTTTGGCACTTCAATCTCGGCCTTATTTTTAAATCTTCGAGGTTACTGCCTGCAACTGCACCATTTCATATTTAATCTTTTTTTATTAAGAATATTTTTTTGCTCAGCCATCTAGTCTATAAAATGTCTGAAAATAAGGGACGTTTTCAAGTGTCTTATATTGTCAAACCAATAGTCTTAAACCTTAAAATAGTTTTCATTGATACATTTGCTGAGCGAAACCAGTCAATGTTTGACATTTAAATTTGAAAACAAAATAGTCTAATGAATTATTGATTCAAACTTTTCACTAAGAAAACTGTTGAGCCAAGATGATTCACAACCCAGATCTCATCATGTGATCAATGTTATCAGAGACAAGTTTACACAGATCAGAATCAAACTGCAAAACACCTTCCATGTCTTCCACTGTGACCACAGCACATTCACGCATGGATGACAGGGAGATTCAAGTGATGATACAGGAATCACTGATGTTTAAAACGACAGACTGGAACCCTGTTGTGTGCCTGCCTGTGCCTGCCGCTGGCATACCTGACTCTGCATTCCTCATGCCCAGACCCTAACCCTGATTTGTTTAATTCACTTTCACCTCTGCAGTGGCAGCAAAACAGAAAAACTCACTTCTTAG
>JAPZDY010000005.1:13054622-13076346 GCA_029783645.1 Ctenochaetus hawaiiensis
TATTATTTGTGCACAAGATGAAAAGAAAAATTCTTTTGCTTTTATAGGGCATAAAAATAAAAAGTGGCAAAATCCAAGAGAGGGTCAAGTTTATCTTGTGGTGTCATCTCACAGCAAAATGACCATCAATCATGCCGCGAATAACAGCTATTTTCATTCAGTATGAAGTCAAAAATAACATTGTTTGATATGCTGTTATCAGTGAAGAATGTGTAATCATTAAATTGTCGTCAGTAGTTGCCAGTTAATCACCTAATTGTTTAATCAAAAAATCAATTGCTAAACAATATTTGGCCACAATTGTTTTGTTCACAGACTGTTAATTACGTGGATGTTGTTTAGAAAGGCTGAGAGAAGCAGAGTCATACTGACATCACTAACTTCTTCTCATGGGCCAAAGGGAGATTTCCAGGTTTAAGGATAACCAGTCATAACCAGGGGAAGTCATTCGGAGACAAGAGACTAAAAAAAAATGTATCTTTTCCATCAATCACACACTGTATGTTTACACCTTTATTTTTTTAAATCAGAACAAACACATTGGAGAGGCTGGCTGGACTGAACAAGAGACTCCTGAGGGAAAGTTAAGAGAGATCGCAGGGCTGCAGCGAACAGGAACAAGTAGGACAGTGACCTGGTTGGCATTGAACTATCAACGCACGCACACACACACACACACATACACATCACTCCAGATAGGAAAGGCTCAACAATGTTTAAGTCACATTTTCACATCAACTGCAACACGCAGGGAGAGGCGCTGTGTTACAAGCTTCCAAGCCTTAGATTTAGGATTTATACTGAACCAGAGTTAGCATAAGCGATATAACACATGTGTAAAAGCTTAAACAATTCTGTATGTGTTAAACAGTTAATTTATTAAAATGGTGTTCGGGCCTCAGGTTTCTCTTATTGTTCAATATGGCAAGGATGACATCATCAGCAGCAGCAGCTATTTAGTTCAGGTGAAAGAGCTTCTTCCTGCTTTTCTTTACATGTGCACCCCTCTAGGGATAACACACACACTGTTAATCCAGCTGGTGCCATCTGGTCACAGAGAACACACACACTCACATACACACACACACACACAAACAAAGCCACAACACGTTTAGCTCTCGGCTTCAGTGTGTTGTATTTTGCTGGTCCTCTCAGGCCTGTGGTGCACCGAGGGTCGGACAGTGATGAACGATGATCTGATGGTTAATGTGACAGCAGCCAGGTCAGCCTGTTAAAGCCGAGGCAGCGTGAGCACTCAGGCGGGGAGCTGCACTGTAGTGGGACCACTGAAGCAATGGATAATGCTATATCCCAACCCCACCCCAGAGGGGAAAAGGGCTGCGAGGATACATTTACAAACCACTTCTGACACTGCACAAGTAAAAACACCAGGGGAGAGACAAAGACAGACAGACACACACACACACACACACACACACACACACACACACACACACACATATATAACATACCAGAGGAGCTGGGTTAAAAAAATACATTATGATGATGGTGAGGAAACGCAAATAAATCCCAGCTGATATGTCATGTAGGAACGGGGGATCACATAAGGCCAGCCGGCAATCCTGAAGGTGGAGACAGTCTGTTCTTCAGTCTCACATTCCTGTCATTCTGGCACAGAGGAGACGCTCACATGGCCGAGGACCAACACATCCTCGGCCTGCATGTGAAGATCATATGAGACCAGCTTCATCTCAGCTGCAGCACCAGGATCCTCCTCCAGGTCACACAAAGCAACATGATGACGCAATGTCAAACAAACGTTATTTCTTTAAATCCGACCGAGGGTGGTGAATGTTTCTGGACTGAGAACAACACCCTGCGGCACTCTCAGGTCTTTTTAAGACAATAAATAAGAAATGGAGTCTGATTCATTTCTAAACCTCTTTCCTGGTGCGGTGAAGCCTTTCCAGCTATGATGGATGGTGTTTCCATCGCTCAGAGTCATCTCTGCCCTTCTAAAAACACATGCCTGACTTCTCACATGACAAGAATGCCAACCGCTGACCATGGACACATTAAGTAAGTATGCTCAGGATTAAGGCATCTTTCCTTTCCTACGGTCCTTTCCCTCACATGCAAACTGCTACTTAGTTACTCTAACATGAAGCAAGACATCACCCTTCTTTACATAACCTGTCAAGAATTGAAGTGAAGGAATAACACGATGCTTTGGCTAATAGTTAAAAGATGATCATGTGACAGAGGAGGTCGAAATGATGGGATATGTTGAGCTCCTGTCATTCACCGGGCTCTGACCTGACCAGCGACTGAAAGGAGCTGACAGACAACCAAATGCACCACTCACACAGGGTTTGTTTAAGCACAAAGACAGGATAAAAGTGGTACTACAAGCTCATTTTCAATCTACTCTACACTCTTTGACCCACAGACATTTGAAACTATTTTTTTATTTTCCACCCCCTCTCTCTCTGCATCTCTCTCTCTCTCTCTCTCTCTCTCAAACAGGATTTCCTCCAGACACAAAGACCACCGTCTACTGCCAAACAGATAAGCTCAGGCCAATGATTTGACACAAGGAGCCCATTCCTGTCATTCTTACTTTATTACAAAAGGTGTTGATCCCACCGCTGAGCCGTGACATGAAACACATGTGCAAACAATTAACCTCCTAACATACACACCGGGCCACTCCCGAGTTATAATGCAATCCTGTAAATTACAGCTGAAAGATGAGGGGAGGCTTTGCGTGGACACTACACCAGTTACAGCCTGTAATTGTATTGTTATGACTTAAAAGCACAAGTGGTGACTTGTTTCTTGGCTTAAAGGGGTTTTATAAAATCATGTACTGTCCTGAAACCAACCAAAAAGCTTCATGGTTCAGAAACACTGAGTAGGTGAGAGTTTAAATCATGGCTGCATTAAAGCTCCTGCTGGGAAAATTGAGTCTTGTGGTTCTTACCTTTCCATAGTCTGTGGTGAGGACCAGGGATGAATCATCACAAGAGCTGATGGTGGAGGGGAGGAGCTGTTCTTTGTGTCTCAGCCAGACACGGGCCCCCTGCAACACAATAGCCACAACAACAGCATTAGCATCTGGACACAGGGGCTCATATTGGAGTCATCTGTGTGATAAAGAGAGTGCTGAACATCTGCATCAAAATCACAGTTTAGGAAAGTATCACTAGTCACTTTTTTAGACCATTATGGGAAAGCAAGGAGAGTTTATCTCAGAAATACATCAAAGAAGTATATTCATAGCCATTTAGGTGTAACATGAATGTCAGGAGAGAAAGTGGAGTTTTTTTTTCTCAAACAGCAGGGATTCTGCTTTCCTTCCTTCAATCTTTTTTTCCAGTTTTCTCAGCAGTGCTCACCGCCCTCTTCCATATAGCTTCTCCTTCACCACACAAAACTGGCACAGTTATCCTCTCATTATACTGTCACTGCATTTCAGTGGAGCGAAGTTGTTTGCCAGACCGGCATGCAGAGGGTGTGTCACAGGCTAAAACTACTGCTCAGAGTCATGCACACGCAGTAAAGCTGTCAAAAAGGCTGTCTGTCTTTAGCTGTGAAGGCTAATTTAATCCATAAAAATACTAGAATATGATCACAAATGAGCATTTGTCACTTAAGTAAATCAGTCAATAAAACAATGATTTTATGTACCATCCTTTTGTGCTCTTCTCTGTTACAATGAGGCAAACCACAGCACGCTTCTTGCCATTGTCCAAGAATAGATTGTGGTTCCAGACGGAGATTAAAACCGGCACTGCAGCTGATCTGAGAGGCCTGGGTCTCCTGTGTTTGTGTATCCATGAGAAGTCACTGACCTTACCGACATGTTTGTTAGCAGCTCAGTAACCAGGAGCAAAAACAGGAATCTGCGGCTGATTGCTCAGACTTGACTGTCACTTCCTTATGGACGTGGAAGAAACATTTGAAGAACCAGCTGCACTTTCTTAATGAATGGGAATGAATGCATGTGCCTAAGAAGTTGTACAACTTTTACTGTCCAGGTATAAAAAAAGAAATAAAGACAAGGAATGCTGAGTTTGTAACACTTTACAAAAACATTTTACATTTTAGCAAATTACTTTATTAGCTTTCTTGCTGAGTGAGATGAGAAGACTAATACCACATTCATATGTGCATGGTAAATACGAAGCTACAGCTAGCCGACGATTAGCTCAGTTTAAGGACTGGTAAAGGGAGAGGCATTTAGCCTCAAGCTAACCTCCACCAAAAACAGTAACATATTTAACACTGTACCTCATCAACTTCATTGATTTTTATAGATTTATGTTTATTCTGAACTAAATGTGTTTAGGATATTTTACAGGTAAACAGGTTCACAGTTAACAGGTAAAAGTATTATGACTGTATATGAAAGCAGCAACCTAAAGGCTCAGTTGTTTACAAGCAAGACTCAACACATGGTCAAGCACAATTGTATTAAGGACATGACAACATGAACATTTTGTAAATACATTGCTGGTGAACAGTTTATATGCAAATGACTGCATTCATGTTTTTGTTTACATTTTTCCAAACTTACTGAAGTCATGTAACATAGCAATAGAACATTTCAGTTTTCAGAGTCAGAGTTATACAGTGTGTGCCCTCTAAAATAATTTGTCACTCTTGTTGTCCTTGTCCAACTAAACATTATTAATCATAACAAGTGCCACCGCTGAGGTGGCCGGGGAAAAAAAAAACAGAGCAAAAGGGAATGTGTGTCCAACAGAGCATAAAAACTGAGGTGATCAATATGCATGGATTCCACTAGGAAACCTTATACAAGGTCACCACTTCCAGACATCAATCCTCATTAACTATTAACAACAGGCTGCCACGTGTGCACACACACACTCTCATCCCATGGAAGCACCGGGGTCAGAGCAAAGATCGGGATGCTTTTGTTTAATACACCAGACATTCATGTGAAATACAACCTGCTTGTCACAGCGCTGAACCAATGAGACAAAGACAAAATGAGGTCAATAAAGAATTATTCTACATCCATTAAATTAACTCAACAGCTCAGGGTGATGACTGGTCTCCTTTCTTTTCTTTAATTTGTGATTCAGACTTCCTTTTCGGACAAAGGGTCACTCAGTCCAACCAGTACGTCTGCAAACCCACTTCCATCAGCAAGGGCTGTGTTTTTTTTTTTCAGCCGGCTAATGGAGGACAGCTAAATGTGGCTCTCTGAAACCACGGGGGACAGCAGTGAGTGGGATAAAGGGGGTCGTGTAAATTAGGAGGAGGCTGAGGTAGAGGCAGGGGAGGGGGGGCAAGAGGGGAAAGAGGAAGGGTGCAGGCACCTGATAAAGTCCCGCCTCCCATTGTCTGGATGAAGAGGCGGACAAACATCAGGACACAAATGTAACAGAGGTATTATTCTCAACACATGGTCGCACGTTGACTCAGTTTTCGTTTAATATGAAACAATCGGTGACTTCCACACCAGTGACCGACTGTGTCTGCCTGGTACCAGCCTGGCATGCGCTGCCTGTTCAGAGGAAAAGCTGCTTCACGTGAGTTTGCTGAGGTCCAGTGAGGAGATTAATAATGTGTTTACTCTATAGATTTTAAGAAGATCAGTTGCTGTTATGTAACTAGAAAACCACAGGGACTTGATTTCAGCAGAATATTGCTGGTACTTCTTTTAGAGGCTGTTTGTACTCACAAATTTAACAGCGGAGCTGACACAGTAAAAGAAAAACATGCAGGGAGCAACAAAAGGCAAATTACATGAGATGTTGCACTGAATAATACAGGCAAGTTGTGACATAGAAAGCAGTGGGATGGCTGGCAATGCTGTGTGTTTATACACCACATCACGGTATTGCTTCAATTTCAGTGACGCAAGTATAAATTTTCCAAGAGCTAGAATGAATGGTTCAGTTGCTGAGTCAGAGGGTCAGAGGTTTTCCATTCCACAAGAACGAGGATTTTCTCAAAGTGAGGCCAAGTTACAATTTACAAAGACAGATAAAACTTCTCACACAGAACTCTCACTGCACAAAGGTATAGATCTGAAACAGGAATTAGAGGACCTTACAATCATCAATACATCAACAACCAATAATCAATTTCTGCTTATTCTGAATTCGACATCAGCAGCACCCGTCATACAGGTTGTGACAGGAGCAACAACAGACTGGGTAAGTTGTGAAATGCTCACAAACACCTGCTAGGAACCTTCGCAGGTAAACAGGTTTGTTGGTAACAGGTGATACATCATGACTGAGTATGAAAGAGGCATCTTCAAAAGGCTCAGTCTTTAACAAGCAATGATGGAATGATGGAGACTCATCACTTTGTGAAACACATGATTGGATAAAAGATATTAAAACAAAGACTCTTGGGGAAAAAGGCATAATTTACAAATAAAATAAAACAAGAGAGAGTATAGACAAAGCAAAAATATATTGATAGATTTGAAAGACATTAACATTAATGGCTCCCCAAAGTTCTCTATTATTGCTCAACCTTTTTAAGATGTCACATACTTAATGTTTGCAAGAAAATGAGGCCAAATTTGACCTCCTTTAGGCTCAGGTTTGTGAGACTTTACCTCTTTAAAATGAGCACTGTGGCCACAAACCATCTCATGATGAGACAGCATTCAACTGAGCGCCTTGTCAAAACAAAAGTTCATCCAAAACCTCACGAGTCCACACTAAAGACCTTTGACTGTTGGTAAATGGTCAGAAAACATAAACCAGGCTATCCTGAAACATTTCGACATTTACTGCATTAAATAAACACTGGGATTTTTCTGGATGACTAATCAGCCAGTAAAACTAAAGCTGGTAGTAGTGGTGGGTGGAGTCCTCCAGTGACTGGAGGGCTAAAGAAAGCCACCAGATGTGTTTTTGTATGTTAGCTTGGCTGTGTGTGCGTGTGTCAGAAGACTCTCAAGCTGAAGGGTATAAAGTAAAGATGAATTGTCTAAGCAACAGATGGTCCCACCAAAACTCCTCCCCCTTGTCCCCTTCATCCTCAGGAGCTCTGTCACTAAGTCAGTACAAAGGCAACCACCTCTGACTGGGAGCTCTGAAGTTAACCAGGCGGAAACACCCCAAACAAAGACCAGCTGGGACGCAAAGGGACGCGGTTAGCTTGTGTTAAACCCCCCAATCTTAAATCACCTATTGCAGAAACTTCAGACCACTGACTACTGACCACATCAGTGAAACAGTTCCTGTGGCATAATAGTCAATATAGGTATTCATCGGGTCTGAGTAAACTCCACTCTAACGCTTCTGGTAATCAGATTTTCCAACAGTTGCATTAAAAAGCAAAGTTGAAGTCTTCAAATGACATTTTTCTAGCTCAAGCTAATTTAAAATTCTCAATGCTGCATGTCACTGAGCAAGCGTAGTATTGCTGAGGCAAAACCAGCTGACAATAGTAATCCGATCCAACAAAAACAGGCCGCGTTCCGACGTCCCATCATGCTTTCTGACACAGAAACCACTCGAGCTGAATGATGTGATCCCAGAGTTGGAGGCTTGAGTTTCTGCAGCTTGTATAATGACATGCAGCTCAGAGGTCTGATAATGAACGAGCCTTAAATATTTAAGGGCATACACAGTACGAGGTGCCCCGGCTCTTTCTCCGTTATCTGGCAGAGCGTGAGCGAAGGTGGTATCAGGTGATCGCATCAGCAAGGACAAAAGACAGCTAATTAACTCTACCTAACTTGAACACGGTCGAACAATTAGTTATGAAAAGCCAATGTCTTGGATCACAGTGTAGTTTCAGGGGTGGTGAATGAACGGTGCCCAGCGGTCAGCAGCAGTTAACAGCTGTCGGTGCTGCAGGTAGAGCTGACTGCTGGCCAGAACTGATGCCTGGCTGAGAGATGAGGACATCCAGCTGGATTCCTGACAAGCATCTCATTTGTTGTGATCAGATGTGCAGAAACGTACCCATCAGGAACTTCTTCGTCCAAGAGAAACCCTAGCTGATACTGCTTTCACTTGTCCCTTTCCCTTGTCCCTCTTCCCTTGCTTTTATGCATTCATTCATGATTTTTTCATAAGTTTTTTTTTTTTCAACCACGCTTGACCATGAAACCTCCAAGTTTTTAATTACCTACAACATCTTCTTTAGAGCAGATGTTCGAAAACACATCAAATTTACACAGAGGATCAGGGTCCAGCACTCCATTTACATCTCACTTACGAGATATAACAGCATCCTCATAACAACCTCATATCTCTAAGGGTGCCTGGACAGATGTGCAGTCAAGAACACTGGATGGTAGCGATTAATTAGGTCAAAAAGCGTGTTGAAACCTCCTTGTTGCTGGTGTGTGTGAAAAATTGTATCATATGTTTAATATGCTATGTATGTTATATATTTTTTTAAAGTATAACCATCGCATACAGTGTTTTTTGATGTACGTGACCTGTATGGTTTTGGACTATAGGTGGTGATAAACTTGTAAATAACACGATGGAGCAAGTCTTTTGGCCAATGGATTCCTCTTTTTTTTTTTGCTAAAAAGTTAACATTTTGCAGCAATTAAGCTTTTTATATTATATTGTAATAACTGGGTGCATTTCCACAAAGAAAAGTAGGTCAAAGTCACCAGAACCAATTTAGCCAGAAGACTTAAAAAAAAACAACAGGTAACAACGCAGGAGCCAGTTTATCGCTTTGTGCATCAACAAGGATCCAAATTCAGAGATTGAAACCAAATCTCCTGAATGCTGAGTGAGCAGAATGAGGACGAATCCGCCAAGTAGCTGGTCAGATTAAACAAATGGGCTGAAAGCAGCTGGACCGGGATCTGGGCAAAGGTCACTCTGGGTTTTCGACCACAAGTTTTCCAGTGTGACAGAAGCTCTACACCATGCAAAACCTCATCTAAAAGTTACTGTATCTGACTGTGAAAAACATCATGTTCGAGAGCTCTTCAATAATGCATGTTAAGGGAGGTTTCAGACATCAACATTTTTAAGTGTTCAGTTGTGCAGCCGTTGGCAACATGCTATAATCTGATTGGCCACTGTCATCGGGATCATGATGTTGTACATATAACACAGCAGTACAAAGTATAAATAGAGAATAACAAACATTGACTTTATGCAAATGTGCTTCTGCTGTTTCTTTGTTTCCTCGCTGTCACTGTCACGTCTGCCAGCCTGCTGCTCACCGTGCAGCCCGTGCCCACAGCCGGCATGTGGTGAGGGCAGGGGAGGGCAGGCTGTGTGACTGAGGGGAGAAATCAGATGATTAAAGGCAAACCCTTCAGCATCTGTGCAGGAAGACGTATGAATTAATGATGGAGGGAGCAGCTGATCAGAAATTAGGTAATGGAGGGGGAGGACTCCCATGGGGAGGGGAGACAGGGCTTCCCCAAGTCTGTGGTGGGTGAAAAAAAGGGGAGGGGAGGGGGGCAAAGGGTGGAGGGGTGCAGTTCATCAATTGTTCCTGACTCCAAGGAGCTGCCTGACTCCCCCACCCCACCCCACCCCCACTGAGGAAGCTATAAACAGACTTAGAGCAGGATAGCCTGAAGGCAGCAGCCCGGTCGGTTAACACACAGGGAGGCAGGCAACCCCATGCTTCATTTTAATATTCAAAGACTGTTTTTGTTGAATCACACTGAAGTTACAAATGCAACTGTGTCACTGGGTTAATGGAAATCAAACACACGCAACGCAGCAGCAATCTGTTGTCACCACTGTCTTTCAAGCTGTTTTCATTAACATACTAAATAGAACAATCAGGTCACAACATTCAATTATCGAGGAAAGCGAATAGGTGTGTGTTTGTGCACGTTTGTACACGAGTGATGATTCGTCTCAGTGTGTGAGTGCATGTGTTTGGCAGCGGGTGTGTCTGTTGTCTGTCTGTCAGGGGGCCCCTCCCCCATCATCTTCTGATGTAGCTAATCTGTCATGTTGCTTATGATTATATTGAAGAGAATTTGCATAACAAATTATGTCTTAAGGAGCAGAACAGAAAAAAGAAGAACACTTGATTTTCCTCCACAAACTCCTGGCACAGCATCTTTCTTTACATCCTTATCCTGCGTGAACATATTTCCCTTCCACTCATGTTCTACCATGATCAGAGTATTAGTATGATCTGTGCTTGGGGTTATGATATTTTTTCACTTGAAAATGGGACGAGGAGGCAATAAATTATATGATTGCTGCATGTTTGATTGGATTATCAGCTGAGCTTCATGACTTTGAATATCTACAGAGCCAGCTGGTACATTCCTCCTCCTGTCTGCCTTCTCCATATCTGACCCTCTCTGTGCTCATCTGTGGACTGTTATGGGGTCACACAGCAGGAATTACAGAGATATTTAAGGAATGCTGCTCTGTCAGAACTGTCACGGACTGAAGGTGTGTGTGAGTTTGACCAAGCGAGACATGTGGGGCACGGCCTGTGGGGTGGTGGTTGTTAATGCTGGGTGGAGCCATCACTTTGTGACCTGTTACTTTGCCTTTGACGTGTGCTCATACCTCACACTGTCCCAGACTGATGGTTATGACTCACAGGGATGTTCCTGTGTTATAGTTTGTAACTCTGAACATGTGTTGTACTGCTGACACAAATTAGTGGTTGACAAAAATGAATCTATAACAATCTTAATATAACTTCAATTAGAAATAATACAATCAAATGTAAACAGGACTGAGAATTTGCCATTATTTTCCAAAGTTGGTTAATTCACTTAACAATAGAAAATTAATCAGCAGCTTATTTGATAATCAATTTAGTTCTGTAAAATGTCTCTCAAAAGTGAGGATTTTCTTTTTTTTGTCTTAAGTGATAATAAACTGAATATCTTAGGCTTTCAGGCTGCTTGTTGGACGAGACAAGTAATCCAAAGATGTAATGTTTGATATTTTAACAAATCTGCACAAAAATAATTAATAAAAGAGTATTAATTATTATTATAATAATGTTACACACTCAGCAGTCTCTACCCACTACTCACAGGAGCTGCGTCACCAACTGCACAAACACATACATCACTTTTGAAGCTCATCATTTTTAATGGTAGGGTAAGAGGGAACATTGGTGGTCAGGATGATGTAACTGTGTCTAAAATGAACACTGGTTGTGCAGCATTTTAAGGTTCAAATGGCGCTGCAGTGCCTTCATACAGGAACGGCTGAACAAAGACAGAAAGACAGACAGCTGCACACACAGGGAATGTGGAGAGTATATTTATGTTCTGTCTGAGGACGAAGATGTGGAGGAATGTTGAGATAAACATATGTAGAGTCTTAAAAAAAAAAGACATAACATTCTTCTTCTTTAGGAGTCTCAGTATCAAAGTGTATGATCCTACAAAACAACCTCAGGCCAAACCACACACACACACACGTCTAATAAAACAAACAGGGAATGGATGGGAAAGCTAACAGGTCATGACTGTGGATTGTGCCATGCTGTGTTGTTTGCTTCCGTTAAGCACTAAGATGCCAGTAAGACTCTACAGGGCACGGCAGTCATGCAATGTGGGATGTGTACTTGAGTCCCGGCAAGTTGTTCGTCATGCAATTAGTCCTGAAATTACAACTTTAACACTCATCTCATCACGAGCGAGTCAACAGTTTTGAAATATTTTTTTAAAATTTAGGCTACATTATACACATAAGAGAATGAAATATACAGCCAAGTGAGTTTAGAGAAACAGAAGCTCCATCCTGTAATAGGCTGCCTCCATGCATAGTAATCATAGGGGGCTAAAAAAGGAAAGTCAACATCTGGGCGAGGAGCAGTAATCACAGGTTGGCTGTTATTAAGCTGCCAGACGAGACCTCCGAGCTGAGAGGATTTAAGCATCTCTCATTACCAGCTCACTGTGTCTGTCAGGTGGGGCAGCCAAGGTGAAGGCCGACAGACATTTACTGTGTGAAGGGTAAGCAGGGATGAACAGCTGCTAAACAGATAGAGAACAGATCTAATTTCTCTTTGTAAGAACCCCAATGGCACAATTACAACGCACACAAATCCAGTAAAAATAAATAAATAAATGGAACTATCAGCTCACAGTTGTGTGTCTTCACCAACAAACACGTTACCGTTTATATCCAGTTACATCTACATGCAGTGAAGACCAGAGAAAGTATACTAAACACCCATTAATTTATGAAGCCTCACGATGGTTGTTTCCATCTTAGTTTTTCTGATGAATCTTACTTTTTTTTTATTTTTATTTTTTGCTGTTAAGTTAGGCATGTTAAAATGGCACTGTATGAGGATTGGACGAAGCCTCAAGTGGCCATTTGAAGAATTTCAATTTTTAGCTCTTCTTGTTGACTGATTTTTTAGCCTTTGAGGGTGATGCCTGGTAAAGATTTCATAATAATAATAATAATAATAATAATAATAATAATAATAATAATAATACTTTTTCCCCCCGTGAAAATGACAATTACGTTGCAAAAATAATTTGACTAATTGTTTCACTTACCCTGATTGCAATTTCAGTCAGAATTATAGCAATATGACTTTTAGCTATTATCATGGGGGCCAGGAATAAAGTGGATAGACATCAGGTTTTAATCTTGGCAAGAAAGTCAAGGCGTAAATTTTCCAAAATGTCAAACTATTCCTTTTATTAAATAAAGTGCTTAATGTACTAAGTTAAAAACTGAAAATAAGCAGTTCCCTCCGTACGAATAGTAATTTTTTTTTTTTACATTCCTTTTACAAATATTCCACTTCTACTTTTCTATGTCCCTGTTGTTTTTACACTGATCACTACAACAACTCAGCATGACTTATGAGTGAACAACCGTTTCCTTATTTCACTCTAAATTCAGACAATAGATGAGGAAGTTCTCTTTCTTCCCAACCTTGTTCATATGGTGAAAAATTAGGGATTCGCCCAAATGTCTAAGGTAATTAATATTTCAGTGAGTGACACACCCAGAACACTCACACACACACAAACACACATGCAGATGGAGAGCAGGAAGGATGGGTGTCGACTGACGTTTGTTAAGAGTTGTATTTCATGAATCTATGACATTATGTGACATTCTGTTCTAATGAACACTATGAGAGGCTGGAGGAAAGTAACTTGTGTGGTTTGCAAACTCAGGTTGGTCGTTAGTGATGTTTAGCTATTAAAAGAACAGTTTATCATTTTAGGAAATGTGTTTTTTTTAGAGAGTTCTGAGAGTTAGATGAAAAGATTGATACCATTCACACTCCTTTAATGTAAATATGAAGCTACCACCAGCAGCAGTTTAGCTTAGCTCAGCACTAAGACTGGGGACAAATAAAAACAGCTAGCTTTGCTCCGAGTAAAGGTAACAAAATAGGCCAACCAACACTTCTAATGCTCATAATTAAAACATTCTTTAATTTATCTAATCTGTGCAAAAATTAAAGTGTACGAAAGTACCGTAACTTACAGTGCATTACAGTACATTCTTGTACTTACAGTCTGTAAGTACAAGAATGTGTCATTTTTACACAGACTGGTATCAATCTGCTCAACTTTAAAAAATATGCATCCCTCAAGTACAAAAAATATCTCAAAAACAAACAAACAAACAAACAAAAAGCAAACAATCAAGCACATTTCCCAAAAGATAACTACCTCATGTTGGAGCTGTCACATCACTTCTAACTGCCACTCTTTTCTATCATCATGAGTTTATAAACTGAAACACAAGATTCTGTGTTTATTTGCTATTAGCATGTAGCTTTTCTTTCCTTATCACACACACCTTTGTCTAAAAAGCTTGGTGATGTAGCAGGTTAAAGCTAAAGTCAACAGCGTGGTGTCAACAGGAGGTTATCACAGCACTGAGCCCCCAGTGTGACGGTCAGCCTGCTGATAGACGAGGTCAGGTTACTGATAGAGACACAAGAAATGCAAACACAAGCAAGCAAGGCACAAAAGCCGGAGTGAGAATATTATTACAAGCAGTTGATTCAAGCTTAAAAGCAGACTTAAAATGTACAAAAAAATATTTTTGTTGAAAAATCCAAATTCTACAAAATTCCTAGTGCTCAGTATGAACTGTGAATTAACACTGGGCATCCCGTGTCATTATGAGGATTATCCGTGTTATTTGCTGTTTGGTCAGACAATGCTTGCTGGTAATTAGTCCCAGCACCCTTGTGACAGATTAAACCACCTCCAGACGGCACACAAGCTGCAGGAGTTCTGCTGACGCACACATTAACCACTGCCTTAATAATGCCTCCCTCTGTTTGTTCATAAATAACCAGTGCTGTTAATTCACCACAGCTTCAAGACTCTCAGTGTTTGAAAGTCCCCTAATTGGATGTGATAATGTACACAATAACCTCTTCAACCTTAATTACAAGTTAAGACAGAATAATTTTAAAGGAATGCAGGAGCCATTACACATTTCTGTTGCTTTCCTTCCTCGGTTCCTTCCTAAATTTACTTCCTGACTCCCTTCCTTTCTCCATCAGCCATCTGAATATAGATGGAAGTGTAGAGTGATGATCCCAGATTCTCAGCTCTCTAAAGCGGCAGCTGGAGGAAGTGACAACTGGGTAGAAAAGGCCCCTGAGTAGAAAAATAGTCCATCCTCTGGAGCTATTTGGCCTTTCTCACATTACACATTTCAACAGAGAATGCTTACGGAGCATGCCGATGCATGGCTCCGGCTTCAAAGTCCTAGACATAACCAGCTCACAGGGCTGTGAGGGACGTTTCAGGATGGGGAGAATGTGTCTGTCTGTGTGTGTGGGGAGGTGGTGATGGTGTGAAACCTAAAGCCTCGTCACCACGGCTCTAAAATGTACGGATGACAGGCAGCCATGACCGGGAATTTCAGGGGTCAGGGCTGGGAATCTGGGATTCTCTCCATCAGAGTGTCTTTTAGAGAGAGGAATTTGGTGTGTAATGCAAGGAAGGAGTTAACAGAGGTGGAAAGGTCCTCATGTGGCTTTACAGTGTGCAGCAGCTGCTGCTATATAGGAACTGATTACCAAATTAAGAAACGCACATAGCTGGGATTCAACTTTGTCAACAGGATGTTTCACAAAAACACAAAATATCTGAGTGGTTCTGTTATGTTTGTGCGTGTAGGTGTGATTGTGTGTGAGATCTAACAATGTTTGTCATCCCAGAAGAGATGGGAGAGAGGAAGAGAGATAAATCTATCTTTAACACACATACAAAAAACCAAACAAGCCTATGTGAGGGAATACACTGCATATCATATTTACAGACACATGAAAGTCTATGATGGCCAAACCCAACAGCCTGGCAGACGAAACAAGGCACAGACAAGATCTCTGGCACACTTCGGGTATTCATGTGTGTTCAGTGGGTCATTTCCACTCAGAGGACGGATTGGGTGTGGAGTCAAGGCAGCGTCGCTGAGGGTTTTATGGAAGTGTCAGCTCCTGAGAGGAAAGGCCATGCTGATGGACAGGATGGGCTTTCCTTCGAGCACACACCCTTGTATCTGCCACTCCTCTGACCCTGCCAGCGTCTCTGACCCCCTCACCATATTCATCATCACAAACACTGACGTGCAGGAGAGAGCTGACTGTATATTAGAGCCAGGCAGAACTGACTGAGATAAATCAATAAACCTGATCTGCTAGAGAATTTTCTTCAATCAAGAAGCAGATTTGAAGATGGTAAAAATCAGACTGATTGATTTGCTGGATGCACAGTGATGAATCATGTCTAGATTTATCCTGTTGCACTTGTTTTCACTGAGTTGTGTTTAATCCTCATCTTCCCTCACTTCCAGAATTCCTGCTTAATTAAATCCATGCTGGTCGCACTGAGCAGTTCAGGATGCTGGATATTTTCCATGACCCGACAGTCATTTAAGGAAAACAGGACAGTTCATTTAATTATTAAAATGCTGTTATTTTACATTTAAAAATGTTAGCAATTACAGTGAACAACCCCCGCTTTGCTACTTTTCTTGCACTTTCTGCCCATTAATAATCAGCTACAGACATGTGCTCTACTTTGATTTCATGTTAGATGAGATGCCTGTCAATTACTCAATTCCAGTCTATATTGTCACTATGGTATGGTCAAAGTGGGCCATCCCATTGATATATACAGACATAATAAGGGCCTTAAAGCATTGAATGATGCTGATACATTCTGACCAAGTTATATGTCAAAACTTTGCTCTCACAAAATATATTCTGTCTGTTGAGACGCAGAAAACACTTTTGGTTACATGCAGGATGGAAAATAATATACTAAATGAAAGCTCTGGAAAATCCTGGATGAATTTGTAAATCTTTGGGGAAATCTCAAATGGTTGGCACAGGACAAAGGACACACACCAAATAACAACAATGGTCTCTGCTGAGCTGAGCTGAAATAATAAACTTCCTCTGGACAGAAAATCACTCTAATAATATAAGATTATGACCCAAATCCAAGTCACCGCTGCTTTCACTACTTTTACTCACTAAAAGATGTTATTCTGTTAAGAAAAATTGCTCTGTCAAACTACTTTTTAGTCAAAAATTACATCAATTTGGGACTTTCCCCATCCATGTGATGTGGAAAATACCTTATTTAGACCATTAGTTTTTAGTACTGAACTGGTATAATAAAACTTTTTCATCAATTTTTAAAAAGTTCAACTTATTAAACGTTTTTTTTTTTCACAGCATTGGTCAAACATGAATGACGAATGACCAAATTTAGTGCAATATCCACACTGGACAGGAGATTTAATCTGTGTGAAGCAGCGTCTACATAAACAGCATAATCCAGGGGTCACCTTGGAAAAGACTGTACCTATACACACCACAGCACATCACTGAGAGTCAAGTGATGCTGATACGGCTGATGAAGGCGAGTGGAGGGACTGAGAGGAGGATTCACATCACTTACGCACACTGTCTGTCTCTCTGTGAGTGTGTGAGTCAGAGGAGGATGACAAATCAGACCTATAGCCGGTCTCCTCACTGCCCTGATGAGTGTGTAAAGTGTGCTGCTTGTCTGGGCTAGTTTGCGAATGACACATCCAACCTACATGAGAACAAACTCAGCTTTTACAGGCAATTAGTGCTGGATTATCTGACATAAAACTACAAAAGGGATGCTGTCACATGAGTGCTCGGAGTCCTGCTCTCTTTGTTTTTTCTGTAATTAGATTATCTGGGCAGAGTTGAAGAAAATATATTAAAGTCATGCCAAGCAATAGTGTCTTTAAATGTATCTGAGGCTTGCTGAAGTGGTGCAGTTCCCACTACAGAGCTCTGCATCCTGACCAGCCCAGTACAACCACACCACCACTGCCAGTCTGGGACATATGGATGAAGAAAGCATCAAAAAGACCATAGCAGATCGAATGTGAAAAAGTGTTGTTCTTTGGTGATAAGTTTTATAAGAGTTTACAGAGGATACAACTGGTGCTGAACGCAGCCGGGATCAGAAACGGGCACAACAAAACAAAACTAAACAAAAAGCGCGTCGCGGTCCCAAAATAATTCAGGAGCCACGTTGGAAGTGGGATTTCTAAGGCAAAAATATGACTTCTGTATTGAGAAAGTAGTCTAACCTACCTCTACAAAGAATGTATCCATTTTAACCAATGCCCGACCTCACGTCCCTTTGTAGTCTGAGTTCAGGGTACCACAGCCGAGGAGGAGAGGAAGCTGTATTCCCAAATGATTTCCATCCGCTTCCTTAAGATTAATAATAAGCTTCTTTCCGTCACTTCGCTGAAAAGACTCTAGCAGTTAGAAACGAGTCATTTTGCAGTCCTGTTTTCTTACACTTCAGAGTAGTTTGCTCAGTGTCCCGTGGTGCCTCTGTGGTGCTGTGCTGTGTTTCTGCTGTCTACTCATTTCAATGAACCCGGCACATTATGCGGGGGGGCGGAGCCTGGAGGGTCCCGGACCTCCCCTCAGCATACGCCCTCTTTGTGTCCATTTCTACAAAGGATCTAATGGTTTGAAAGGATGTGCACGTCTAGACAGCAATATTCAACACAGAAATACATTTAAAAACAGAAGAATATGTTGCCAAATGAAAAAATACGGAGTCATTCGTATTATTTCATTTAATTCACTCCCAGTTTTCCATGTATGGATGTGCCAGACTGAGGACAGGAATTATTTTGACTTCCTCCTCTGGGAAAAATAAACTGGGAAGGAAGAGGAAGAGGCAGATAAGGGGGAGCTAGTCGGCTTTGTTTTAGTCAATGACTGACCTCAGGACATGTGCAGTCTGACTTTTTGTGTGTGATACAGTAGTAAATACTTTGCAGTGTAGGTATTATGCGATTAAAGGAGAAAAAAGGATACCAGCCTTTCTGGTTAAACAGATAAAACACTTTCTTTGGTAGCTCAGGCCTACTTAAATGTGTCTATGGCAAGTGAGTTCATAAAAATTTTCAGGTACATGTTGTATTCCTGAATGTGTGATATGGAGAAAAAACGATATTTAGCTTTCTGGAGATAAGGCTATGTGAGGCTAAGATAGCAATGCTGTCTAATGGATACATTTTTACCATCATTCACTCCATTATCCTTGCCTTTAGCCTATAGCCTATATGTTAAAGTCATTATGGTTTGATGTACATTGTGACAACAGTGTACTAAACAATGCCAGGAAACAACTGAAAAACAGCTTGCCAGCAACCAATTCTGCAGCCATTAGCTTTTAGCCTTAGCTTTTTTTGTTTGTTTTCTAGCCCACACATACATTGTACCCCTACCCTAACCCTCAACCTATAAAAAAACACAGACAGCACTTTTAGAGGCCCAGACCAGCCTTATGTTTAACACAAAACAGAAAAAGATCAGAGGAAATAATAGCCATTGAGGAAAGTTAAGTAGTTATCAAGCTGATGAAACAAATATTTTCTTAGGCATTGGTTGATAAGAGAAGTAGAGAAAATTAGATAAAGAAATTGCCAAACATGGCTGAACTCAAAGTGAACTTTTTTCTCTACATTTTTTTAGCAAAACTGAGGCTAAACTGCTTGTGTAGTCTGAGCGTATCATCCCCTAAACAGCCAACTTACCATCCATTAGCTGCAGCTAGCTTAGACTGTAGGCCATGCACGTTAACAGTGCTAAGACATGAAAAACACTCTGGAAATCTAGCTGATTCAGTCATTTCCTTTCAGTGTCGTCCCTGTTTCTTTTATATTCTCTATGCATCAGTGAAGTGGAGTCACAAAGCCTTAAAATAAACGCAAACTATTTGCTAACATTTCAGCATTTTAAACGTATAAGAATGTATCTTTGCATCTCTTTGTATCACTGAGGGCCAAATTTGCATCAGATTTTATTTTTGCACTAGTTTTCTTTTTTGCATGTAGTCTGAACACATACCTTAGGAGGCAAAATGTTTGCTGACAAACAAGCCATTTAAAGTCTGTCATACAGCTTTAAAGCCAACATAATGATTTAGGTTTCTTTGTTGGGTGTATTTCAGATTAGCAACAGTATAGTTCTTCTTAGCACTCTGACTTCTCTCTTAATACGTTTGGGGGTTTTTTCTTGTCACAAACTTATCCAATGATCATTTAAGACTGCTGATATATTTTAATCTATATATTTTGTATTGATTGTCCTCTTTTCACTGCCTCTGGGGTGAAGGATATGAAATGATTTTTAATTTGTACTTCATTTGATTGTATCATTACTATTCTATTCATTAAATAATTATTTTTTTAAATTTCTTTTTGAGATTAAAATTAATAATAACTCAAGTGAGAGTAGTTGTATTAAATACAGAGGCGACTCTCACCAGATGAAGTCGTACTGGTTTTCTTTTAGGCTTATACAATCATTTCCACCGAACAAAAGAAAAAAACACAATCTCTGTAATCTGTGACCTTATGCCACTAAGATCAGTCAGTCATGACCTGTGGATAACAGTGGAGAGACAGACTCAAGTTAATCTATATGCAAGAGATCAAGAGCAGCAAACCATGTTGTGTCTGTTATGTAATCAGTGTTGACTGTGTAGCAGCTAATAGAATGACATGGCTGACTGTTTTACTCAGTCCCTGAAATTCATTTGAAAATGTTGCTCAAAGCTCCAAAAGCCGGCTCCTGTTGGCTTTGTTACACGAGTATCTCCCATCTGTGTACTGTTTTCAAAGATCAGACCATAAAGCAATTTTTATTTTTTGTTTTAAAGCCAGTTCATCTTCTACTCTTCTCCTGTCAGGATTTTGGGTTTGCTGTTGTGAAGATAAATGTGGATGCAGTTTCGTGTGTATTAACAATGGTTAGTAAGTTGACACTAAAATACTTTTTATTTTACAATAGTATAAATACAATTATTGGAAACATGGACACTTTTCTTGATACAAGCAATATTTCTACAGGATCAGAGCTAATTTTATAGCTAACAGTGCATTAGCTAGTTGATAACTTAAATTGATTCTTTGTAAACCAAAAGACAGCCGAAATCCTCCAAAGGCTCTTTGATTTGTCCTTAAATTACTGAACTCAAGGTATTTTTGACAGTTTTGCTTTTTACTCACACAGTTTGTTAGAATAATGATTCAAGGTAGCCTTGAATTACTGGGGCATTGTTGCATGAGAATGGATAAGCTTTTCAAGCTCCTCTTTACAATATTTATTCCCATATGAAAATTTAAACTGTTTTTTGTTTCTTTTTTTCAGAATAACAGTGAGTCAGTAATTCCTGATTAGAAGGTTGGGAGCAGCTTTAATAAGAACAACCTAATCATTGTTGAGTGTTCTTGGAAGGATTTTAGGAGAATAATACTTAAACAATCTTTTTGCCAAGGCTGAAGCTTGTCTACAACTCAGAGACCTTTTTGGCTGTGGCGGTGCTGACAGACTCAGCTAATTTCCCATCTAAGACAGACCAGTTGGCCACCCTGATGCCCTGCAATGCTCCGTAGATAAATCATTGTATGTTAGTTATGCAGATAAGAAAAGACCAGACGGTTCTCCTCTCTTACTAGCTGATACTTTTAGTTGTTACTGGTGTTAATGCAACAGAGGGATATTTATAACATATCTGATAGATGCTAATGTTAAAAAAAATGTGGAAAAACTTTATTTTCTGACTGTGCGGATCAAAAAAGGACTAATCCATTTAATGCAGTATATAAATATTCTTAAACTACATGTATCAACAATGGTGGTGCTACATATGATGGTTTTTTGTTTTTTTATAAATGGTAGGGAGCATCTTCAAATTATTTAAATGTATATTCATATTTTGTTATGGACCCCAACACAGACCACATTTAAGAGCCAGAAGAACAACAGTGTGCTTTTGGGCAGTATAAAAGAGTGTATCTTGATGACAGACTAAGCTTTTGCAGGAACAGTCCACATCATGTATCAGGTGATTTGACCCTAATCGTAAATCAGAGAGGAATGCCAGTCGTGGCTCAGAGCTGCCAAGGTGCTGAAGATATTTAGCATTGCACTGACTAAGCATTACCAGCATTAACCATCACACACTGCCAGAAGCAAACAATAGTGAAAGAGCTTCTCTTTGCATCAACCCCTCAATGTGAAACCGTGGCAAGTTGGCAGGCAGGGTAAATTTAGAAAAAGGCTTTCTTTCATTTTACCTGAGAGGACAAAGAGAACAAGAACAAAACATCCATTCGGTCATCAAGATCCCCAGAGAGCCTGCAGGGGTAAGGGCCCAGGATCATTACAAGACCTGCTGTTCTTGACTCCTGCTATGGTTTTAAACAGTCAGCATACACTGGTGTGATCCATTGAGTGGAACGGGTGTGCAGGTTTAGTGAAAACGCTGATT
>JAPZDY010000005.1:13082998-13098244 GCA_029783645.1 Ctenochaetus hawaiiensis
TATATAAAGGGTCAAATTAGTACTGTGTATGGTATGCACAGGATTGATGTCTAGTTTAAACTTTGCCACAGAAATACAAGATTGCATGACAGCCTAATGTTTGGGGACTAAAAGACATGAAATTGTTCCCATGCAAAGAGTTGAACTTGAGCCACCTGGATAAAAACCAGGAATTTACTTGACTATATAGGACCTGTATGTTATGAAAATTGTCCATCATATTGTGACCCGAACATTAACATTGGGGCAAATGATGTAAAGACTTTACCACAAGGTTGATAGAATTTTATGGAACTGTACTGTCACTGGTGCTAAAATGTTACATATAGTATCTTTAAATTGTCTCATCCTGGCCAAAACTCTTTCGTTTTCATCAAGGTATTAAAGCGCCATCTAGTGCCCCATAAAGGATGTGACCATATCACACGTTCAATTGGTATCAGAGGACTAACTGCAAATAAATTTCACATTATTACACCTAATGAACCTTATCATCTCATCACAAAATTCAGCATGGGTCATAGGGTCCTGCTGTTAAAACTCACATTTATCTGAAAAAAAAAAATTTTAAACCCTTGAAAAAATGTTAGTTCATTGGTTAAAGGTTGACTTTTCAGTCACACAACATGAAAAGGAGGAACAGACATAGAACAGAGTCCTGTGGCTAATAAAGCAAACCCTTCCTGAACTGGCTGCTTTGTTATCTTGTCATGTCAAACACAATGGGAATTGTTCTCAGCCTATTTCATGCATAGTATGACAGCATGTTGTGACAGCTTTATATCATATGCTGGTTCTCTTTTACCTCCATTTACACAGTTATATACTTTATATTATTCTAATTTTCGTTCTCAACTATTTTGTATGATGGCACTGAAAGACAGAGATTGCTGTTATGTATTTTGGAAGTATTGGTTTAATGATATTTTTTACTCTTAAAGATGAACAGTTTAACAATAAATACACTTTCAAGTTTAAGTCTTTTTATTTTCATTATTTAAAGTGGACTGAATACAATCTACAGCAATTACAACTATATAATGTATAAGTAAATACCAATACTTTTCCCTATCAGTCTTGTTTTAACTGGTCCCAGTTACCAGAGGACTGAATTTTCACTGAAAAGCAATTTCTTGAATGAGGCTGACCGTGCGGACCTATTGTAAAAGGTATCCCAGGACAGGTTGAGGTAATACGACGGAGTTTAGGACCCAGTGGATGCACAATGAGAATCACGTGACGGTGCTGGAGAGGCGGGCGGGACATCATGGGGCAGGATGCTGTAAATATTATTCCTTCATAAGTGAACGGATATGCGGGGCTAAGCGGAGACCAGTTGTTTTAAAAGACAATGAAAACGCTTTATCGTAACAGTTGTTCGTGATGAATTAGTTTTTAGGTTCAGTTTTCGAAGGAATGGCTGCTGGTGTCTTACTCTTCGTTGCAGTGAACTTTGCCTGTTTGTCTGTCAGTGGAAACTTGGTAAGAAACAAACTCTGGGGTAGACCACTTTAATAACAGAGAAGTCACCTTATCACTCACAGACTTGGTTCTTGGAAAGATTTTTTAACCATTTAAAATTAGAACTTTAATTTTTCCACTGTATCTTGCTTTTATTAACGGATAATTCTCTTAAATTTCAAGGGTAATAGCTTTAAAATTTACAATCTTATACGAAAATATGTTCTCCCGCAGACAGATGATGAAAATGATATTGCATGTAGTAGAGGGAATGATTACAAGTTTCAGAGCATGCCATCTCTCGCAGGTCTCCGGAAAAAGATCATTCTTAATAGACTACAAAAACAACTGTTTCCTCAAAGATGGGAAGCCTTTTCAGTACATCTCAGGCAGTATTCATTACTCCAGAATCCCACGGTACTACTGGAAGGACAGGCTTGTGAAGATGTACATGACTGGACTCAATGCCGTCCAAATGTAAGTTTAATACATCACTTTAAAAAAAATATATACGTACAGCTGTCATTCACCATGGTCTGGCTTTACTGTAATGGGTTGATCTGCTCTGCCTCCACACAGATATGTGCCCTGGAACTTTCATGAAGCAGTACAGGGGGTCCATAACTTCACAGGGGACCGAGATCTGGAGCACTTTTTAGATCTGGCTAATCAGACAGGTCTCCTAGTCATCCTGCGTCCAGGACCGTACATCTGTGCAGAGTGGGAAATGGTTGGAAATAATCTACTACTTAATCTCATTAGCTGTTACTTTTGAAGATAAATAAAGCAAGTATAAAGTTTGTTAAACCAAGATTTACAATGTAGCATGGGAAAATGTAGAAAACATATCATATATCCCAGATATATATCCCACAGATCCCCCAGCTGTTTTTATCTACCGAATCTGGACAAATAAATAAAAGATTTACAGATCAAATTATTACAAGTGGAGATTAACAATCAAAGTAAGTGACACTGTTGTCACTTAACGGTATGCTCGCGACTTTCTATCACCTAAATATTCGCCCCAAAAATGTTTGCATTACTCAAAGAACAATATTCAACATATTTTGATAATTATTTTAATATTTAGAATATTTATTAAATTATAAAAACTTTTGCCACAAAGTTACTGTAAAATTAAATGGTAGCTATATTTAACATATATTTCATATACCTCAATATTAATGGATCTCAGTGTGCACTGCAATTTACCAATTAGTGTTTAAGAGACTACGACTAATCAAATGATAACCAGAATCAGCTGTTTGTCTTCCTTCTCAGAAATCACAGACGTGATGCTTCCTGTTCACTGAGATTCAGCAGGGCTGTGCTGTTTCTTGTTGAAAAAACAAAAACAAAACATAGTGTGTTCTTGCTCTCCAGGGTGGTTTGCCAGCGTGGCTACTTCAGAAACCAAACATCATACTTCGCTCAGCTGACACAGGTATAACATGCACCTACTGTTAGTGTCTTTAAAAGAATAGTAACACTCGTATGAAACTGATTGATTTTCTTCTTCTGCAGATTATGTTGAGGCAGTCAGCAACTGGCTTGCTGTTCTTCTCCCCAAAGTGAAGCCTTGGTTGTATATAAATGGTGGCAACATTATTACTGTCCAGGTGGGGCATTAAGCTAACTCAGTTTTTATTAGCTACCTATTTTAATATTGATTTTAATTAACCAGTGTCTTTAATGACAGGTTGAGAATGAATATGGAAGTTACTACGCTTGTGACTACAACTACATGCGTCACCTGTGGACTCTGTTCCGCTTCTTCCTGGGTGAAGACACAGTCCTGTTCACCACGGATGGAAACACAGACAGGGAAATGACATGCGGGACCCTGCAGGGTTTATATGCCACAGTGGACTTTGGAACAGGTTGGTGTGCAAAAAAACAATTAACAAGATAGCATTATCAACTTTCTGAAGTTTTTTAATAGGGAAAGTTAAAATTTCCATTAATTATTCCCTGATATAGAAAACAACGCAACTGAAGCCTTCAAGCGGCAAAGACGGTTTGAACCCCGAGGGCCCCTGGTTAGTTACATGTTAATGTTTCTAATATTAAAAAGCAGTAATTAGTGACGCATCAAACCAAGCATGTGAGGGCTTTAAATGATGTTACAGGTGAACTCAGAGTTCTACACTGGCTGGTTGGACCACTGGGGCGATAAGCATGCTGTGGTCGATACTCAGAAGGTCAGAAGAGTGCTAGGAGAAATGCTGACCATGGGGGCCAACGTCAACATGTATGTCTCCCCAGACACTGATCACAACATCACACACTGTGTTCTCATTGTTCAGTATTTTCTGTATTGCCGAAAGATCCAGTCAAAAGACCAAATCCAAGGATGTGTCAAAACATTTTCTCTTTTTGTTTGAGCCTGTCTGTTGGTCATACATGTCTTTTCTACATAGCTCTGTGTATGTATGCCAGTCATTCATATGGAAACCTCTGTAATCAGTGAGTTTGCTAAAGTCCCCCTTCAGTTTTTTTTTTGTTTGTTTGTTTGATTTTTCCAGAATTTCTCTCAAGTACGTTGAAAAAAATGTAACTTTTGAGTGGTTTTTGGACAGACCACATGAACTTTTTGCCACAGTAGATAAGTATGAAGCTAATCAGCTTATTGGTAGCATTCTGACTGTGTAACTTTAAGTGCATGCGTTATAATATTATAACATCGTATATCAAACCATTAAAAAAATCTGGTTTCACATCCTGCCGTGGCCCAAAGAAAGGCAATTTTCTGCCCTGACATTCTTAATTTATTACACCGAATGGACAGAAAAAACTGTGGAACTTAGGCGTTGCCCCCTCGCTTTTTGAATCAGTCTTAAATATTTTTGTAATTCCTTATAAAAAATGTTGATATATTTTTTAAGACAGTCTGATGATGTAGTTTAAGCAAATTCAACATGACAGAAGTAAATGTTGGGGACTGTGCTCAGTTTAGGATTAATACATTTGGATCTTAAGTGAGTAGCATGACAACATGTCTGGAATTCACTTAAATTCTTCTCCCTGTTAGGATTATTTTGTTGTTGGTTTTAGTCTTTTCATGGGAAACAACAAGAAAAATACAGAATACTGCCAGACTTTTCTTTAGGATGAATCAATCACTGGTTTGTTTGCCAAGAAGTGAAAAGCACCAAGTCCATGTATGGGACTCAAGTTTTCCAGATAAATAATACAGTCTACTCGTCTCTCCCTCAGGTACATGTTTGAAGGAGGTACTAACTTCGGCTACTGGAATGGTAAAGTCATTGGTTTGTCGTTTTAGGTGTCTTGGTTTTGCATCACCTCAGGTGATAAAAGCTCAGCTTATGGTGCCATTCATCTCTTTGCAGGTGCTGATTATGACACGAGGTTCCGCTCAGTAGTGACTAGTTATGATTACGATGCCCCGCTGTCTGAAGCAGGAGACCCCACAGAGAAGCTGTTGGCCATCAGAGATGTCATTAAACAGGTATCACTAATCACCTGCCACCCACTACAATTGATGTCCTGATTGCACTTGTACATATATCTAAATTATGATTTATGTATCACCTTTTCTCACAGTTTAGGGATATTCCCTCAGGCCCCATGCCACCTGCAACCCCCAAGTTTGCCTATGGTTTTGTGAACATGAAAAAGGTATTCTAATTTTAGGTTTGTAAGCACAAAATGTATTTACCAATCAACCAGAGGCACTGCTGTAGTTGACTATAATAAAAGAGTCTTTTTCTTTCCTTTTTTTTTTTTTTCCAGGTTGGAAACATCAGCAGGTTGTTGAACACGCTGTCCCCCCTCGGGCCAGTGAAATCCCAGTATCCTCTGACTTTTGAAGAGATGAAACAGGTAATGGTGTCTGTCTTAAGTCAACAACAGCTGACGCACTAAATGTGCTGTAGTAACAGTAAACCTCTTGAAACGTGGAGAACTTCTAGACTGTTGTGTCTGCAACCTGTCATGTCTATTGTGTTCAGTACTATGGATACATGCTTTATCGGACCACGCTGCCCAGGGACCTCTCACAGCCCACGCCACTTATCTCTCCACTGAATGGGGTTCATGACCGTGCATATGTGTCCGTCAATGGGGTAAGCCTTTACAATGAACTTTTGTTGTCTGCTAGCCAATCAGATTTTTAGGTTGGATAAAGGGAAAACATCACAGGTTAAGACCAAACATGCGAGTTTATAGTTTGTTGTGAAAATTAAAATTCTTACCGGTTTTTTTTTTAATGTTCATACTCATGACTTATAGTGTGTGTGTGTGTCTGGGTGGACAGATTTTCCAGGGCCTGTTGGAGAGAGACACTGTCCTCGTGACGAACATCACTGGACGACAGGGGGATAATGTGGACATCCTCGTGGAGAACATGGGCAGGGTGAACTTTGGCAGCAAGATCAATGACTACAAGGCAAGAGAGCAAAGTCAGATCCCATAGGGAGTAAATAAAATTTTCTCTGCACACAATCACTTCTTTAACGCTTGTGTTTTGCTGACATTATCTCTACTTCCTCATTGTTTGGGGTTCTACAAACCTCAACGCTATTAAGATTTATTTGACACATGGATAATTAGATATGTACAACAGGGAAAAGGGATTGCAACAACTCAGCCTGATATGCAAAAGCAAATGGAAAAGTAAAGATAAAAATATTTAGAGCTACATTTGTGAGAAAACATAACAAAATAGCAGAGAACCTGTAAGCACATAATAATATTAAAGCAGAAATAGTACAATAGTAGTTTAGATATACGCAGCCTGAAGAATGAAGCTCATTCTCAGCCTCTCAGTCTGGTTCATGATAGAGCAGAAACACTAACAGAAGCGTTCTCCATGGCTGAACATTATTAATGATCCAGTTTGCCCTGAATCTGCACCACCCGGTGGAGGCATCCTGGAGACGGGGCAGCGCATTACTGGTCAACAGGCCTTTTTATTCTGTGAGCAGCAAAGTCACTCTTTGAGCTATACAGTATGTGTGTACAAATAATAATATAACCACTAAATCAACCTCTTTTTTTAGTATAAGATTAGTATAACTAAAAAAATAAAAAAAAATTACCTTGGCTTTGACTTTGGACAGAAGTGTCAAAATAATCTCTGTCATGGAAAAACTGTTTAAAAACTGCTATTGCAAAAATGTACATTGGACAACTGATCTGCACAAGTGTTTCTTCAAGTGTTGCATCCTTGATCCATTCACATATTTTAAATATTTATGATTAATATAGCTACAGTACCAGGGACAGTTTTTGTTAAGTGGTAACAAATTCCGACCTCTTTGGAAGCTACTGTGCATTAAACCTAGTCACACAAATCACAAGTCAAAGCAGATTAACACTGTGTATTTCAGGGCCTCTTGAGTAACCTGATCTTGGGTAAAGATGTACTGACTGACTGGAAAATCTTCCCTTTGGACATTGATGGAGCCATCACTGGTGGATGGCCTCATTCCGACAGTCAAGAGTCCTTTCCTGCTCCTCAGAAAGAGCCCTCAGTTGGACCAGTCTTCTACATGGGGACCTTACAGCCCAACGGCCTGGCGTGGGACACGTTTCTCAAACTCCATGAATGGACCAAGGTTAGCATTTTAGCACCAACAAACTTGATTTTAGTGTTTTTTACCTCACGATTCCAGGAAGAAAATAGTATCCCGTCAGATAACATGCCGTCTTTTTCATTTCAGGGACAGGTTTGGATTAATGGTATGAATCTGGGACGGTACTGGCCAGCCAGGGGCCCTCAACAGACTCTTTATATCCCCGGACCCCTGCTCAGCACCACCCTGCCTAACAACATCACGGTGCTGGAGCTGGAGGGGGCCCCTGCTCACCAACGGGTTCTCTTCATGGACCGTCCTCAGCTCGATACCTCTGCTGGAAAGTCTTGACAGAGTTCTGTATCACAAAATATTCAACCAGCTGTAAGATTACTAGATCCTAATGTCTGTTAAAATCACTCTGTGCAAGAAACCATTATCGATGCAGTCCTCTGAGCATTTCACCAGGAAGGAGGAATGCTTTTTTTATGCATAATTTCTGTAGCAGCATCATTTATATTCTCTTCAGAGTTCTGTTTTTCATTTTCAGCAAATTATTTATCAATCAGCGTCTTTGATCTTTCTCAAAGCAGCTTCAGTCAAACAGTGAGCTAGTGAGGGTTTTGTTTTAAGGGCTGAACACATATGACACCTGTGGAAATAATGACAGGGATATACAAAGCAGTATTTTAGTGCTTTATTGCATTTTCTTTTTTATCTTTTCCAAACTGGAGATTCTGTGAATAAATTATTCATTTATTACAAGATGTTTTTAAAAAGCATATGCATCCGGTTCATTATCAGTCATTCAAAATAAAAAGTTTTTATTTTTTAATGTATGTGTAGAATTGAAATGAGGAAATCTGATCCATCATTGATTTTTCTAAAGGAGTAATCCAGGAAAAAAATAGGACATTATTAAGACACAGCCATATTAGACTCCTAACCAGGCTGCAAAAGTTCATCTTTAATTTTAATGAGGTAGCTTCCTTCCAACTAAAACCCTCTTTAGGTCTTTCCTGGAAGAGCGTTGGCTTTTCGATGTGCTTGCACACAGCGAGTCGTGCAGAATGAATACTCCAGGTACTGAAATGGGATCTTGCCAAGCAGAGACTCTCCACACAGCCAGCACCTCCTGGCGACAAAGACAAACCCAAACAAAATGCACACTGACTTTCAATAGATGGCTTTGCGTGACAAATCCTTTCCAGTGTTGCTTAATGCGTTGGAAGGACTTACTTGACATTAGAGATGCTAACCCCTGTGGCAGCTACTTGCTCTGCTAATCTTCTCTCTGCAGCCAGAGCTCTCTGTAAATAAAAAAAGTGAACTGTAAACATTTTCAAGATGTTTTAAACAAACAGAACTTAAATATCAGAGATTTAAATTTATATTATCTTACCTTTTCACGATCAGTCAGAGATGCAAACCTCTTCTTTTCCTCTACCTCCAACTCTTGTTTCCTCTTTTCCTCCTTCTGCTCCTTTTCTCGCTGTTTTCTCAAGGCTTTTTGAGCCTTTTTCTTCTCCGACTGTTTGGCTTCAATCTCTGCCGTTAGTGGCCCAGGAACCTTGAGTTGTGCAAGTGTAAAAAAAAAAAAAAAAAGCCTACATTAAAACTTTCAGCTTGTATTTAATGGGATACATATCATACGTTCGAACTGTACATCCTTACCTGTGCCTTGCTGTAGTCGTATTTGTCAGGATTCTCACCCATGTATTTACGAAAGACGTTCCTCGTGTCTTTGTCAGGAGCAGCAATGTAAGGGGTCTGCCCTTTCTTATCCCTGCCAAGGAAGATTGCATAAATTACATCTACGTCTGAGAAAAGATGCAATGCAATTAGTTCAACTGCTGCAAATGATCACTCTTTTGCTACACTTGACTGTGTGGCCAAGTGTTTTCATACCTGCAGGCTGGGTCTGCTCCTGCATCCAGAAGCAGCCTGACCACTGACTTTTGTGCAGCTGCTGAGGCCACATGCAGCAACGTGAACCCAGACGAGTCTATTGGCTTATTTAGGAGAGTTAGAGGATTTGGGACATTAGTTTCAGGATTGTTCTCCATCAGTTCTTGACTTCCTGCCATTTCTCCAGGTAGCTTGAGGAATCTGGATATAGCGTCCACATCCCCAACCTTGCAGGCTGTAAATAGGGAATCTCTCAGGCCATACTCCCATGATTCATCAACAATTTCTAAAAAAAGAAACAAAGTCAAATAATAAAAATATCTTAAACAACGAAAGCTCTAAGATCGAGAAACTGTTGCACTACAATGAACAGTACTTAGAAGGCAACACTTACCTTCCAGTTGTTTCTTACTCTGGGTTTTCTTCTTCCTCCTCTTTGACTGTGTCTCTTGAGGCGTGTTTCCTGCCGGTGCTGCCTGCGGCACCTCCTCCTCTTGATTGTCTGCTTCGATATTACTCAACTCTGCCACACACGGATATGACATTTCATTAATGTTGCAGAATATTTGTGATACTAAAAAAAGATTCATTGGATTTCAATATTGTAGCTGTTGCTATTTATGATAACATGCTGAACCAGGCCTACCGTCATCTTGCACTTTGGTGTCATCTTTCTTTCTCCTCCTTCTTCTTTTGTGTCTGGAGGGACAGATTTCAGACTCCCTGAGGTCCAGAGTTCCTAACGTCAGCTCCACCATCTCAAGCTGAATCTCTCCACTCTCTTCTTTATCTGAGTGATCTGAGTTTTCCTCGGCTGCTATCAAAAGCAAAAGTGTACAGTTATACCACATTTCACACTATATGAACTTTGTGTTGAAACAGCAATAAATTTCCATCCAATTTAGTACACTTCCATTTGATGCCATTAGATTTGACCAACTCAGAGATTTAAAGAGTGTAAGCACGCAATTGGAATGTATTAACCTGGTAAGATTACCTCTGTCTTGATCTGTGTTTATTTGCGCTTTGGGTTTGACAATTTTCTTCCAGGCCTTCTTAGATGGACTGAGGACTGCAGACATATCTGTGTCTTTCTCTAAATCAAGATATTTTGCACAAAGTATTGATTACACCCAGGGTGGAAGACAAGGAGCAGATAACGTGTCATTATTCCAAGGATATAATTTAGCCTACCATAAACATGGACGGTGGAAAGCACCTCATGCACCCTCTGCACCTCTCGAAAGGTTGCCCTGCGCGTGGCAAAGGGAAGTGTGCGAATCCTGCTATCTTTTTTGTCAAGCAGAGCTGCTCGACCACCAAAAAAGACTGTTTTATTGTAGTTAGGGGCTCGCAAAAATATTGCAGAGGCCTCCTTCAAGTGTTCAGCCCAGCTTACCAGGAGGTCCTGAATGTCCTGCAGGAGGATATACATGTGTTTAGGTATGCACATTAAAAACAGATACCTCATCTTTTAACTGAAGTATATTATACACTGTAGAGAATCCCTGAGTGGACTTCACTGACCAATAACCTCAAAACATTTTATATCATTTACTTTTACCTTCAGAATAGAATCCATTCATAAGGCATTGGTTTTTAATTGAAGCTTTTAACTTAAACAAAATGAGAGATAACCTCAATAAGATAACATTTGCTGTTCATTTTTATGAGCCGTCTTTTGGAAAAACACAATAGTTGCCTCCAATTTTCCTTTGGAAAACAGCAACCGTAAGCCTCTGGGGATATTTAAGCTCTCAAAAAGGTAAAATAGTTATCCACTCCAAGATGCTCTCACTTAAACTTTAAAATGCTACTACAGAAAGATGACTGAAATTTAGTGGTAATCATTATCATGATTAATATAATCATTTTAGCCCTGTGGCAGAGCAGGTCAGCCTTTAAGAGCGACCTAACTTTTGTCCTCTGTGAATACAGAAAACCTCATGACCATCAGTGAAAAGGAAAACATTAAGTGCTGTTAGATGAGTGATGGTCTTACCTTTACCAGGGCTGCTTCATTGTATCGCCTCAGAGCAGCTCCTGCAGACTTGGGCATATGACTGCGGTTTTGAGAGTCCCTGAGCCCTTGAGCAGTGCCGCGCTTCGCTCTCACCGTGTATCGGTGGAAGGTTTTGTGCTGGAGGACTTCTTTTCTTTAAAATAAATACACTGTGTCTGTACAAATTACAAAGTAGGCTCTCCTTTCACACTTGCAATTATAGCAGTAACATAATCTAAGGTGAAAGAAAAAAAAAACAAAACATACCCTTGGAATACAGCACCAGCAAAGTGGCCTCCACCTGTCATGATAATGACCCAGACAGTCTTCTTACTTATGGACTTCAGGGAGGCTCCAGCATCCTGACCATCGTCTGTCTGAAATAATACAGCAACAGAACATGAAATTAAAACTACAAAATTAAAGGTCTGTTAAGATTCGGACCACACACTGTCCTGCATTATACCTGCTGAGTCTCACCTTTCCCTGCAGAACGCAGCGGCAGACTGATAAATACTGTCCTGCTGAGTTCTGGAAAACCACCTTGCTTGAAGAGCGGCCGGTAACTGAGCTGGTTTCAACTGAGCTCTCATTATTTGAGACAGTGACGTTGCTGCTTGTTACCCCACCTTCACTTTCAGAGTCTTCCTCCTCTGAATCAGACTCAGAGCCCGAGATACTTGACATGTCCCCTGTAAAACAACAACTGATAATTCATTAATCACCTATTAACAACAGCCCATTCCTGCTTCCCCAGTGAGGTCCCTGATAGGAGTATGAGACTGTGGTTTCCTCACCAGCCCCAGTCCTCCTCTCAAACTCCTCAGCGGTGACTGGTGGCATTCCTGACATCTTTTGTTTCAAGTTAAACCGATGCCAGTCAAGCTTGTAGTGCTCCATCTGAAATATGAGAATAAATTATGTTTTGGTCTTCAATACTTAAGCTGATCTTTTATTAATGAACATATTGTTTAAATTTGTGTGGTCACCTGCTCCTCACGATTGTTAAAGGGGCATCTGCAGGCTGAACAGACCATCTTGTCTGACACCTCTCTAACCAGGCTGGACTCTCGTTGTCTGTCATCCTCGAGGGATTTATTTTCCAACTCTATGTGGAAGGACATACAAGGGTAGGTTTCAAAAAAACACGGAAAATATATAGAAAATTTTTGAGTATTGCGTTTACTACAAAAACTAGAGCTTCATACACACCGTCTGAAGCTGGGTCACTGCTGTTTACAGCCTCCTTTAGGACTGGGTTTACTTCCCTAAGTCCACTGAAAGCCTCATCATTTGGGCTCAAGTCAAAGATGGATCGACAGTCTGCACAAGTCACCATTGTCATTGCTTTTATTCACACAACCTGCTAAGAAATTAGAAATTAGGCGAAGAAAAACACATTGTAGGTTTTGTTTGGGTTTCGTTAGGACCTATCAACAATAATTACAATCACTGCTTCGTCGTCAACACGTTACGCTTCTTTCTATTGCACACGACAACAAAAACTGACTATCAACAACGTACAAACTAATTTTACTCTATTTTAAAACAACTAGCGTTATCTTTGCTGATGTAACGTTACCATCTGCTCTCCACATTGAACGACACGTGTAATGGAGACAGTAATCATTATCTTCGTTAAAAGGCTCTAACGTCTTGCTTATCCAAAACGTATTTTAGCGTATTACAACCAATAAGTAAGGATACAAATTACCTAAAAATAGCAAACAACTTACCATAAATGGAGTCCCAAATAGCTGGGGTGCTAGCCTGTTACTTATCCAACATTGCATCTTCCGGACCTATCTACGGAAGCCCGTAGATAGGTTCACAGTTTAAAGGTTGCCAGTGTGTTTCACGGCAATCAATGTACACGAGACCTACTTTTCACAAGTTTTAATGGCGCTTTGTGTAATCATGCATTAAGAATCTTTTCCATTTTCACGTGGGATTTGATTTAGTGGTAAAGACACTGAAAATATTGTGTGCTACTGTAAATGTAGATTAACATCACTTCTTGTTTATTTTCTCACCCTGATGTATATTGGTTATTTATTATGTATTTCATTTCATTTTTTTGATTTATTTCATTTATCTATTGACAATCTACTGATAAAATAGCAACAAGGACTAGTGAAAATGATGCAGGGACAAATGTAAAACTGTTGCAAAATCTTTAAATGTACTTAGTTCTCCAATGTCTGTAACAATCCCAGCAACATTTTATATAATTCCCAATGAGGTTTAGTGGAATACATTATAGTGAAAAAAAAAAAAAAAGGAAAAATACTACACTGGGTGAATTGCTGGGTAGATGGACTGCAACTATGGAAATTGTGTGTGTGTAATCACAATTTTGGTATGTTAACTTAGTGATGAGTCACTGTGCTTGGTACCTGAGGTCCCATATCAAGGAATGTCCAGACAGCTATTTACCTGCTTTTAAGTACAAGTGTTTCTGTGAAAAGATCAAATCAAAATACTTTATTTGGTTGATTAAATGATACACAGTTAAGTATCAAATGCACATATAAAAATAGAGACAAATGTATAATCTTCAAAATAAACTCAAATTTTGATTCACTGTAGTATGCTCTACTTCCTCTTTGGCTTGCTGGTTGGTGCATGGATCAATGCTTGTGCTGTTGGCAAAGAAAAATAGATGATTGAAAATTACTGAGTTCCTAATACAAGTATACTAGCACGTAGAAACTCCCTACTTCCCTTACCAGCCATATTACGAGCCTTGGCCTCTGCCAGACATTGTTTCACCTCCAAAATTTCTGCAGCAAGGCTTTTCGCCTTGTTTGTGACGCACTCACTCCTTCTCTGCAAATCACTCCTTTGATTTCTGAAAGATAATAAATGTAAAGTTAAATAAAATCTAATTAATGCAAGGTCAGCTCTCTATACATGTAGCACTGCATATTACCTGTCTGCAGGGGCTTGACCATTTAGTTGTTCAGAAAGTTGCCTTCCCTTTTGCAGCAGATGACCAAGTTGCTGCAACATATCAACAACTTCGCTTTTTCCCACCATCACATCTACTCTCCGCTTAGTTTCTCTGGTACTGCAAGCAAGTTCAGGTCTCATGAACAAATTTGAAATGAACAAAGTGAAGACTGCATGACACGTCGAAGCCTACATAATGTATTGTTTGAACAACCATAAGAGAAACTAAAGTCTGTTGGTTACAGGTCTGAACACAGAAAGCAACACAGGTTAAGCACATAAATAGGATGAGTTTTGGGGTCCTTTTCTTTGACGGGTGCAACTAAGGTTTAAAAAAGAATGTCAGGTGTAGAAAAACTAGGCCTATATTTGACGGGCAACATTTGGTAAGCATGTTGCATATTACCAAATAACATTAGGCATTCTAGCTGATTATTCAAACATAAATCACACTCAGTGGACAAATGGGGCTTACTTCTTAATAGTTGTTAGTAGCCTTGAGCTAATTACTTTCTAGTAAGTTCTAATAAAAGCTTCTCTCATGTAGAGTATCTCCACTTGCACATGGTATTTTAAAATGCTTTGCTGATGTTGTACATACGCCACAATGTTGAATTGTGATTTGAGGAGGGGGAGGGGGACAGGGCCATGACATTGTTTGATCAGGTTGAGTCAAAACTTAATTTCTTTACATTTTAAACCAAATTTCACTCAAACAAGTTTTCCAAGCCAACACAGTTAATAAGTGGAAATATATTAAAGGTACCAATGAATTATCTCTTCCTCGGTTCGCAGTCTTGTTTGCTGAATCTCCTCCAGTTTGCGGGTATTTTCTTGGATAGCATGTTGCAGCTCCTGGATCTGCTCCTGCAGTTTATCAAGAGATATCACAACGTTTACAAACCCTAATTTAATTATCCCAAAAAAGAAAGAGGTAACTTTTTTCATATTGGCGTCCTTCGATAGTGGTTTCTTACCATTAATGTAATTTTCCCTTGATACTTTGTAACTTTAGTATTAACTATACCCACTTAACTGTGTCGTTAGCATTACTTTGAATTTATGTAGCTAAAATCAGGCTAGCTAATACATAGCTGGCAAGGGTAACAGTTAGCTAACAGTACAAGTTTAACCTACCGTAGAATTTGCCTGCTGTGTAGGCAGTATTTGCCCATGAGACGTGGTCATGATAGTCGTTCTTGTTCAGTTATCTTACAGGAATGTTGACCTGCTTAAAATAAGATTTAAACTCTGGTAGATGAGTTTCTTTCCGCTACTTTATAAAGACAACTTCCCTTAGCTGTAGTAGAGCCCGGATAGCTCAGTCGGTAGAGCATCAGACTTTTAATCTGAGGGTCCAGGGTTCAAGTCCCTGTTCGGGCG